>CM056056.1:118999434-119375983 GCA_029574335.1 Rana kukunoris
TCTATCCTATGGAAGAAAGATTTGCAAAGAAATGGCAACTCCTCTACCGTGGACGCAGCCATTTCCTGCGTAAATAAATTCCTGACCTGTCCGGTGGAAAATGTCCAGCGTTTAAAGATCCAGTCGACAAAAAATTGGAGACCCTACTGAAGGCTTCTTTTACCACAGTAGGTGCCGTGGTTCAGCCAGCAGTGGCAGCCATTGGCGTTTGTCAGGCTTTAAAGGATCAGACTAAACCGATATTAAGGGACATACCGGCTCAGCAAGCTCGTGAATTGCTGACCTCCCAAGAGCTCTCTGCTTTGCAGTAGATGCTATTAAGACTCACTCCGTTCAACAGGCGTCCCGTTTATCTCTGCTGTTGGTTCATATGCGTCGCCTTTGTGGCTAAAAAACTGGTCAGCAGAGGCACCCTGCAAAAAGCTTTTAGCAGGATTTCCCTTTCATGGTGGGAGACTATTCGGTGAAGACCTAGATAAATATATCCAGACCATATCAAGTGGTAAAAGTTCTTTCTTGCCTATCAAGAAAAGATCGCGTGGGCCCGCATTTAAGCGACAGGCCTTCACAGGCTCGGCCCCTTCAACTTCCCGTCAGTATCGACGGCCTCCCCGGGCGTTCAGCATTTAATAGCCGCCCACAAGGACAAGCCACGACAGGCAAGAGGCCATGGCCTCGCAAGCCGGTTAAACCAGTCCTCAAGTCAGATTCATGAAGGGGCGCCCCCACTCTCTTGGGTGGGGGGAAGGCTTCGGTTTTTCTCCGAAGTGTGGAAGGCCAGAATTCCCGACTCTTGGGTAAGATCCGTGGTAACCACGGACTACAAGCTAGAGTTTCGGGAAGTCCCCCCTCCTCATCTTCAGGGTCAAGTCTTCCAAGCGACCCATTAAAGAGGGCCTCTCTTGTAAAAGCATTGGATCGTCTCTGGCTCCAAGGAGTAATTGTAGAAGTACCAACCCAGGAATGGAGTCTGGGATTCTACTCCAACCTTTTCATAATACCAAAGCCCAATGGCGACGTCAGGCCTATCTTGGACCTCAAACGCCTAAATCGCTTTCTAAACATTCAGACCTTTCGTATGGAGTCCATACGTTTGGTGGCAGCCAGCCTACATCAAGACGACTTTCTAGCATCTATAGACATAAAAGATGCGTATCTGCACGTGCCGATCTACCCAGCACATCACAGGTTTCTTCGTTGTATGATAGATCACCAGCCATTACCAGTTCGTAATCCTCCCTTTCGGGTTGGCAACAGCTCCGCGGGTATTCACAAAGGTTTTAGCCCCGGTGCTAGCCGTCCTAAGGACAGAAGGCATTTTAGTCTTGGCATACTTGGACGATCTTCTGGTTATCGACAGCTCAGCTTCCAACCTCAATCAGGCAGTAGGTCGCACAGTTCAGCATCTAGAGGAATTCGGGTGGATTGTAAACCTAGAAAAATCGGTATTGAAACCCACAAAGCAGTTGGAATATCTAGGCCTTCGGCTAGATACAGACTGCAGAGGATAAGTTTACCTCAAGTAAAGATTCAGATCAATAACTCAAACAGTTCAAGTGATCTTAGGCAAGAAGAGGCCGACTATTCGCCTATGTATGCGACTGCTGGGGAAGATGGTGGCCGCCTTCGAGGCTGTGACCTACGCCCAGATCCATACCAGATATCTTCAGGCAGCTATTTTCTCTGCTTGGAACAAATCCATTCAGGCGTTAGATCGTCCGTTAGTGCTCTCCCCGAAGGTCCGGCGCAGCCTGTTTTGGTGGCTGGTCTCTCAAAATTTGTCAAAAGGGAAATCCTTTTGCCCCATCACGTGGAAGATAGTATCCACGGATGCCAGCCTGTTAGGTTGGGGGGCAGTTCTAGAAGAACAGACCCAGCAAGGGCTGTGGTCGGGGGCAGAAAAACTGCTTCCCATCAATATCTTGGAGATCAGAGCTGCTCGACTGGCCCTGATCGCCTGGACTCTCCCCCTTTAGGGTCTGCCAGTAAGGATACAGTCCGACAACGCCACTGCGGTGGCATACATAAACCACCAGGGGGGCACGAAGAGCCCAGCAGCCCAAAGAGAATTAAACCTGATTTTCTCATGGGCCGAAGCCCATGTACCCTGCATCTCGGCGGTGTTCATCCCAGGGATAGACAATTCTCAAGCAGATTTTTTGAGTCGTCAACAGTTGCTCCAGGGGGAATGGTCTCTTCACCCCCAGGTATTCCAAGAGATTTGCCAAAGATTCGGAGTCCCAGATGTGGACATTATGGCAACGAGATCCAACAAAAATTGGACAAATTCATATCCCGAGCCAGGGATCCCTCGGCCTACGGGACCGATGTGTTGGTTTGCCCTTGGCACCAGTTTTCTCTTCTGTATGCGTTCCCTCCACTGCAGATGATTCCCCGCCTTCTACGGAGGATCCGGGTGGAGCGCAGGCCTGTGATCCTGGTGGCCCCAGCCTGGCCCAGGAGGGCTTGGTACGCACTCATCGTGAAGATGTCATTCGGGGCGCCGGGGCCGCTCCCCCTGCGCCCAGATCTGCTGTCTCAGGGCCCAATCTGCCATTCTGCTTCACAGCAGCTAAATTTGACGGCTTGGCAGCTGAATCCCTAATTCTTAAGGGCAGAGGCCTCTCAGATCAGGTCATATCTACGTTGATTCAGGCTAGGAAACCGGTCTCCAGAAATATTTATTACAGAGTCTGGAGAACCTATGTGGAGTGGTGCGAGTCTCAAAAATGGCATCCTCGAAAGTTTTTTATTGACAGGATCTTGCGATTCCTCCAGGTTGGCGTTGACAAAGGGTTGGCTCTTAGTACTCTAAAGGGGCAGGTGTCGGCTTTATCAATATGGTTTCAAAGACCCTTGGCCACCCATTCGCTTATGAAAACCTTCTTGCAGGGGGTCTTGCATGTGAATCCCCCTATTAGAGCTCCCCTCTGCCCCTGGAATTTAAATCTGGTCTTGTCAGCTTTACAAAGGCAGCCGTTTGAACCTCTGACAGAAATCCCTCTTGTGCTACTAACCCGAAAGTTGGTTTTCTTGGTGGCTATGGCTTCGGCCAGAAGGGTTTCCGAGCTGGCAGCCTTGTCATGCAGGGAGCCATACCTTATTCTGCATAAGGACAGAGTGGTTCTTTGGCCTCAACCTTCTTTCCTTCCTAAGGTCATATCCAGTTTTCACTTGAATCAGGACCTAGTCCTACCATCCTTCTTTCCTACTCCCCAGTCCAGAGAGGAAAGACGGCTTCATACTTTGGACGTGGTTCGAGCCATGAGGGTCTATCTCAAGGCTACAGAGAAGATTCGTAAAACAGATGTGCTTTTTGTTCTTCCGGATGGCCCCAAGAAGGGTCAGCCGGCTGCCAAGTCTTCCTTGGCTAGGTGGATTAAGCAGCTGATTTTTCAGGCCTATGGTCTGAAGCGCGTTCCATCTCCCTTATCAGTTAAAGCCCATTCTACGAGGGCCATGAGTGCCTCTTGGGCGGCACACCATCAGATCTCTATGGCACAGGTTTGTAAGGCGGCAACCTGGTCTTCCGTACATACGTTTACTAAATTTTATAAGTTGGACGTTGCAAAGGGTACGGACGCAGCTTTTGGGCAGGGGGTCCTACGGGCAGCAGTATAGAATCCTCTGGCCCGGTTTACGCCCCCTTGTTTTTCTGTTGGTGGAGCCATGTTTTCTCCTGACAATGTTTTTATTTGGCTATTCTTGGCCTTACGGTCTCCCTCCCTTCATAGAGCATTGCTTTAGGACATCCCAAGTGTAATGGCTATGCGCTCTGTGTCCCGTGATGTACGATAAAGAAAAAAGGATTTTTAATAAACAGCTTACCTGTAAAATCCTTTTCTTGAAGTACATCACGGGACACAGAGCTCCCACCCCTCTTTTGGGGAACATTGTGTAACCTCGGGAGAATTGCTTGCTACAAAACTGAAGCACTCCCAGTGGGAGGGGGTTATATAGGGAGGAGACTTCCTGTGAAATTGATTACACCAGTGTCCACACCTGAAGGTACCCATATAACCCAAGTGTAATGGCTATGCGCTCTGTGTCCCGTGATGTACTTCAAGAAAAGGATTTTACAGGTAAGCTGTTTATTAAAAATCCTTTTTTTTTCTCCTGACCTACAGAAACGTAGAGCCGAGTTCATGCCCGTTAAGAAGTCCTTACAAAAATACAAAATTTCTTACGCTCTTTTGTACCCGGCCCGTCTCAGAGTGGTAGCCTTGGACAGGACTCTTTTCTTTAATGACCCCACTGAAGTAGCCAACTGGTTGGAGCAGAACAAAGCCGCCCTAGAGACCTATAGGGACAGGAGAGGGGACTAGGCCCTCTCGGAGGATTGATAAATATAATAAGTTGTCTATCTGCGGCTGCTGGACTCGGGGGTGGGGAAGGCATTGGTGAAATAGCATTAAGTCGTCAAGCCCTCAATTGATGGGGGTTTTCTCCACAGTTAAGAATTAAGGTCCTCCGTTTTTCTTGTTGTTTCTTTTATTTATTTTTTTTCCAATGTTTATGAGGAAATTAGGGTATGTAGTTAGCTAAAGGGTATGTAGATTAGTAAAGGAATATAAAGAGGGTATTTATACCGCACCGATGTCACGTTAAGTATAGTTATAAAAGCACGCTGGTGGCACTGCTTTAGTAAAGGCTTAGTGCCAACCTGATCACTCTTGTTAGTGTACACAAGGGGTATTTGCCTTTTTTTTTTTTTTTTCTCTCCTCACCCTACAGGATTATTTACATATACCTCTTGGGTTAACAACCAAGGCTTTTTCCTAAATTATTTGTACACATTAATTTTGTGAAAGGGAAGAGGGGAGAAAAGGGAAAGGGATTCTAAAAGCGGCTTTAAATACGGCTAAGTTGTATTTCAATTCAATGTCACTTATGATCATATTATGTAATGTTGTTTTTGCACTTATGTATTCTTGAGAGTTACTCACGGTATTTCTAAAAACACACACACTTACGAAGGGACACCCCAGGATTGGGGATGTGTTCCCACTTAATGCTCAACACTAAGGTTACAATGTTCACATACATACCTATATAAGTCGCACGTAAACCATATCTTGTGTTTTTTTTTTTTTTTTTCCTCTCTTACCCCATCCTATCCCATAGGATCATTTATACATAGTGCCTGGGCTTACAGTCGATGCACTTTTTTTCCTTTCCCTTTTTTTCTTTTCTTTTTTTTTTTTTTTTTTTTAAAACGGACTTTAGGTATGAACAAGCAGTATTCCATGGCATATAGGTGGTTACTATGTAACATGTTTTTGGTACATACGTACTTCTGAGAGTTTCTTATGGGATTTCTAAAAACAGGCATATCAACGTAGGTTATGCGTTTTTATTTAAGGTCCAACACTAAGGTTATAATGCTTTCATATATCTATCCATAAATTGCACGTAAATTATCCCCTTTTTTTTTTCCTCTCTTCACCCTACAGGATTATTTACATATACCTCTTGGGTTTACAACCAAGGCTTTTTCCTAAATTAGTTGTACACATTAATTTTGTGAAAGGGAAGAGGGGAGAAAAGGGAAAGGGACTCTAAAAGCGGCTTTAAATACGGCTAAGTTGTATTTTAATTCAATGTCACTTATGATCATATTATGTAATGTTGTTTTTGCACTTATGTACTCTAGATAGCTACTCACGGTATCTCTAAAAACACGCACACTTACGTAGGGACATCCCAGGATTGGGGACGTGCTCCCACTTAATGCTCAACACTAAGTTTATAATGTTTACATACATACCTATATAAGTCGCACGTAAACCATTTTTTTTTGTTGTGAGGCCATTTGTTAACATAGAGATTAAAAAAGAAAAAAGGATACATTTTTCTTTTTAAAATGGGCTTCAGGTATGAACAAGCAGTATTCCATGCCATATAGGTGGTTACTATGTAACATGGTTTTGGTACATATGTACTTCTGTGAGTTCCTTATGGTATTTCTAAAAATACGCATATCTACGTAGGTTATGCGTTTTTATTCAAGGTCCAACACTAAGGTTATAATGCTCTCATATATTTATTCATAAATTGCACGTAAATTATCCCCCTTTTTTATTTTTTTTATTTTTTCTTTTCTTTTTTTTTCTTCTCCTTTCTCAGTTAAATAAAGCTATCACATGAAGGTACATGACCCCTGACACCTGGGAGGTGGAGAGAGCACGTGCAGGAGGGACACTCGCTGAAAGGGTTAGGGGGATGAATGTGAGTGAGAGGATAGCGGTCACTGGACCAGCCCCGAAGGGAAGCCCTAGAGGGCAAGGTGGTAGGGGGAAGGGAGGATGGGTTAGGGGAGGGAGGGCGGTTTTTAAGGGAGGGACAAGTGAGCATACATTCAGGGTATCACAGGCTGTGACAACACAGTCAGGGGTGTTGGGGGCCATGCGTGTGGGTCGGTTGCCCGGCTGTCGAGCCTATCTTGGCAGCCGGGCAGGGGATCCACATCTGTATGGTCGAAAATTATTGCCAACTGGATTATTGTCTTAATCACTATTGATGCAGGATAAGTTACTGGCTATTACCTCCTGGAACGTACGAGGTCTGGGCGATCCAACTAAAAGAGTTGCAGTTATGTCACTCCTGGAGGATGGAATGCCAGGGCTAATTTGCCTCCAGGAGACACATCTGACTAAGGATTCAGTCCAGCAGCTGAATAGCCGCAAATTTCAAGCCCAATTTCACTCCGTACACTCCTCCTATTCAAGAGGAGTGAGCACATTGATTGGGAGGGGAGTGACCTTTTCCTGTTCCAAATCGTGGGTGGATGACCAAGGCCGATTTATATTCCTGCTCTGCTCTATCGAGAACAGGCCATATGTCATAGCTAATTTGTACATCCCTCCCCCCTTTAAGCTAGATGTTCTATACAGTCTTATTAAATTCATCCTAGACGCCCCAGATGTCCCCATCATAGCGGTTAGTGACTATAATGAAGTTCTCGACAACAGCATTGACAGATTCCCACCGGGGACTGGCCCAAAGGGGGGCCGACTGGTCGGTTTCATTCAGGAAGCTGGGCTAAGCGATGTTTGGAGATCATCTTTCCCTCAGGATCGCCAATTTTCATGCTACTCCAGCTCCCACGGTACGCTGTCTAGAATAGATATGACCCTGTGCAGCGATGGGGTCATGTCCCAGGTCAAGGCGATACGCTACGGCCTTAGAGGGGTCTCAGACCACTCCCCACTTGTCCTAATTTTAAGGACAGGGGTCAAGTCTCCTTTTAAAGAATGGAAGATCAACCCAGGTTGGCTATAGCTGATTGGAGAACCACAGACTCTGATGTCCCAATTAGCAGAGTTCATGACTATTAACCAAGGGACGGCACCCTCGGGAGTGGTTTGGGACTCACTAAAAGCCTACGCAAGGGGCCTGTTAATCCAACAGGTTGCTATGGTTAAAAAGGCAGGGAGGATGGAAGAGATTAGGCTGACAAAGGAGACTGCTCAAGCAGAACTGAGTTTTATCGAGGACCCAACGCTATCCAAACGGGCAGTATGGCTAGCAAAACAAGAAGAATATAGAACACACACCTTAAGAATAGCGGAGAACAAGAAAACATTACATCGGCAACAACAGTTTGGGGAGGGTGAGAAAGTAGGACGCATGATAGCTCTTTTGAGTAGAACCAATTCTCCTCCATCAAATGTCTCAGTAATTAGGACACCGTTGGGCGAAATAACAACAGATGGTCAGGAAATCTTAAAAACATTCTGTCTATACTATAAAGAATTATACAAGTCCAAAAGGGAACCGGCGTACGGTGGGATGGAAATCTTCTTTCAGAAAATAAAAGTTCCCACATTGTCCGACAATTATAAGCAGGAGCTAGACGCACCAATTACCCTAAAAGAACTCCAACAAGCAATAGGTGACATGCCAAATCAGAAGTCTCCTGGCCCGGACGGGCTCCCTATAGAGATATATAAGAAATTTGGAGAGATATTGCTCCCAGAGCTATTGAGGACTTATGAGGGGGCGATGAGAGAGGGAATACTCCCCTCCTCAATGAATGAAGCAACTATTATTGTCATTCATAAGGAGGGGAAGGACCTCATGGATCCCTCATCGTACCGCCCAATCTCCCTACTACCCTCAGATATAAAAATCTTAGCTAAAATTCTTGCAGCCAGGCTTAATAGATGCATTAGTAAACTCATTCATCCAGACCAGTCTGGCTTCATACCAGGCAGGGCAACTGGCACTAATATCAGGAGAACCTTTTTGAACATACTTACCCCGACAGATATAGCAGGGACTAGAGCCATATTGTCGCTCGACGCTGCCAAGGCTTTTGATAGCCTCGAGTGGGCATATCTATGGAAGGTACTCGATAGCTTTGGATTTGGCCCGCTCTATATAAAATGGGTCAAGTTGTAATATCGCGGACCAAGAGCCAAGGTCAGAATTAATGGCGAGTTATCCGAGATCTTTCAACTGGAACGTGGGACGAGACAGGGGTGTCCGCTGTCCCCCCTTCTGTTCGCCCTCGCAATGGAACCACTGGCAATCATGGCCAGGGCGAGGTCGGACATAATGGGGTTCAGAAGACACCAGGGAGAAGAGAAAATCGCACTTTTTGCAGATGACGTCTTATTTTTTCTTGGGGATGTTGTAAGCTCGTTAGATAAAGTAATGCAACTAATGGAGGAATTTGAACAGTTCTCAGGTCTCACGATTAATTGGTCGAAGTCAGCCCTGCTACCGGTTGACCCAGTAGACCCCCAACTGTTGTCAAGCCTCTCTAAAATATACATTAGCCCTAAAATTAAGTACCTAGGGATCTGGATCTCAAATAATGTTACCAACTTCCTCACTTTAAACCTAGACCCTCTATTATTAAAGTGGAAAAGTAAATGCGATATATGGAAAAAATTGCCCTTGTCCGTTGCAGGACGCTGTAACTTAATTAAAATGATTTGGCAGCCACAATTATTATACCTGTTACACAACTCGCCAATATGGATAGGATATAAGTGGTTTAAAAAGATAAACTCCTTATTTAGAGACTTAATTTGGAAGGGAGGGCAACCTAGGATAAGCTTACAAACTCTACAACTGCCGGGCAAGGAGGGGGGAATGGCGGTTCCCCATCCAAAATTATATTTTTTGGCAGCACAACTGCAACATCTGGCCGGATGCGGAACCGCAGTAAGAAGTGATATCAATAACCGACTCCTATTGACAAATAACCCACACAATTTTTTAGTTGAAGCCCTAGAAGCAGATTATTTCTGCTACAATCATGCAACCACAAAATTAATCACCAAAACATGGCAACAAAAACAATCCTGGGGTATGTGGGCCTGTCAGAATTTTCCCCCCTCTGGAACAACAACAATCTTCAGGAGATGGCAAGTATAGAAGTCTCGAGGGACTGGGCGAACAAAGGCATATGTCGCCTAAAACATATTTTTAAGGGCAATGCTATGAGGTCATTCCAAGACTTAGTGAGTGAATTTAAAATCCCAAATAAATCTTTCTTTAAATATCTCCAGGTTCGCCACGCTATACAAGTACAATTTGCCTCTAAAAAAGTTGAGTGGACACAGATGTCTGCCCTGTCCTCTGTAATTGAGGCAACACAAGCCAAGGGCTTAATTTCTGCAACATATGGTAGCCTGGGAGCAAGGGCATTAAGTAGAGAAGGCCCACGGAAGAGCAAAGAGGCCTGGGAGAGCGACTTGGGCACAATTTCCTCAGACCAGTGGGAGAGGATCCTCCGGCAAGGAGCCTGGGCGTCCATTGCCCCGGCCCAAAGACTGTCTCACCTATTCTTACTATATAGGGTTTATCACACCCCCCACAAAATGTTTAAGTTGGGCTGGAGACCCAATAATGAGTGCCCAAGATGCAACAACAAAGGAGGTCTTCTCCATATGGTCTGGAAGTGCCCAAAATTATACAACTTCTGGGAGGGTATTATAACACGGATAAATGAGAAATTCAGGTCTGCCCTTGTTCCAGCAGCCAGGATTTGCCTCTTGGGATGTATGGACGATACCCAGGTACCGCAAGGTACCCTTGAACCCATTTTGAGATGCCTATTCCAGGCCCGCAAAATAATTGCACAAAAATGGCAAGCTCAGGCGCCCCCATCTATAGAGAACTGGTTAGCAGTGATGAAACAAACAATTTCAAACGAAAAGGTTCATTACATCACTCAGGGGAAGCATGATAAGTTTGTAAAAATATGGAGACTATGGCAGTTAACAGACGAGGATCCAGGGTAGGTATTCTTGACGCCGGAGCACAGGCATATGCCCTATGTGCCCGCTCCTACCTGCGTCAAACATTAAACACCAGGAAAGGCGGCATCTATCTATAATCTAATTCACCCATTACCAGGTCTGTATGCTCACAAGGGTAGGGATGGGGAGGGTGGGGGGTAAGGGGAAGGGAGGTGGGGACATGGGGGGGGAGGAATGCAACAAACACAACACCTACTCAACATTGCATAAGATATTAATCTTATAGGTATACAGATACTAGTTGTTCTAATATCTACTTATGTAATATCTATTTATGTAATATATGTAATGTTCTAATATCCACTTTAAGACTGTCGGAAATAGGTATGTGTAAAGCAGTGATAAAAAAATAAAAATAAATGATTTAAAAAAAGGAGTCTGCTCCCTGTACTCCTCCTCCTCTTGAGTCTGGGACAGGGCAGGCATACTAGATGCTCTAGGTAGGGACGAGGCGGGACCCTGCATCCTGTCTATCAGTCCTTTAAAAGACTGGAATGTGGACGCCATTTCCTCCTTAACAGAGGATAATAACTGACGGCAAGCAGTAACTGAGTCATCTTTTATCAGACTGCTAACACATTCTGGGCATAACGGCTTGTCCCAACTGGAACCTAGCTTTGTCCCACAGACGGCACACTTTCTTCTAGGCGGCTGTAGAGTTTTAATCTGAAATATACACAAACCAGAAAGCAAAAAACTCAGTTACCAAACAGCCTATGCCTGAACACCACTGTGCCTAGCTCCTAGAAGTGCCGTACCCACCACCAATAAGGTTCGCCACCCATGGGGGGTATTTTTGGCCAAGTAGACCAATCCCCCCCCCCCCAGAGTAAACCATGTGCTCTCACCAAGCTTACCTGGGAGGGACCGGTGCCAACCGAACCAGGGTCTGGATGTGCCGCTGCAGCTTCCATGGTTCTGGTGCTTTTGTCCTCAGCGCTCCGAGATACACCACTAGGCTCCGGCTCCTACATAGCCACTGCCGCGCCTTTTTGAAACATGGGAACAATGTTTCCGGTGCCCCCTGATGACGCGCTTCCACCCGGGACCTCACTTCCCTTCCTTGGAACGCAGTGGCTCCGCCCCTCCAGCGTTGAACCCGGAAGTGCTGTATCCACAACGCGGTCTATGGCGTCTCTCGCCTTTCACCGCTGCTTCCGGAGCTGAGGCATGAACACACTGCCGTCAACCAGGGGTGCCACTCTCGCTGAGCCAAGGCAGCGGTGGCCATCAGCGACACTCTCTACCCCCGGGCCAGAGGCGTGCTGTAGGAGGTAGGTTCAGCTCTCACTCCCACCAAGGGAGAAACTGGGGGAAAAAAAAAAATAGCAACGTTCCCAAATGTGCTCCTTCCCGTCCGGCAGGAAACACAAAAACTGAGGAGAAGGCCTGGAGGACCTCCTTTTATGATTTGGGGGAATGTGTTTCCTGTCCCGGAGGGAGGAGCCATATATCTCAGGGCTGTCCTGGAAGACGAGGGGGGAAAAGTAATTTAATACTGCTTGCGGCTTTAATGTAATGCTTGGTCCCTGCAATATGGATGAAAATCACTGAAAAAATAGCATGGGTTTCCCCGCCACCACTCCCCCAGGTCATTACAAGACCCTTTGGCCCTATATACTTTGAACAGCAGTATACAGGCGGTGCAAACAAGACAAGCACTGTAGGTTTGTCAAGAAGAATCTGAACCATGTCATACTTTGCTGCTGCATATTGCACAATTTCCTAAAGAGACCCTCAACAAACTACATGACACTTGTGCCTGATGAGGCCATTGATGTTCCAGTGGCGGCCCGTGAGCCTGGCCATACAGGCTTGGCCCCCCAAAGCACATGTGCTGTACCAAGGTTGTACCAAGTGGGTTTGTTTGCAAAGTAATAAGCAGCACACTAGCACTATGCACCAAGTGGGTTTAGATGCAAAGTAATGAGCAGCACACTAGCACTTTGTACCAAGTGGGTTTATTTGCAAAGTAATGAGCAGCACACTAGCACTATGCAACAAGTGGGTTTAGATGCAAAGTAATGAGCAGCACACTAGCACTTTGCAACAAGTGGGTTTAGATGCAAAGTAATGAGCAGCACACTAGCACTTTGCACCAAGTGGGTTTAGATGCAAAGTAATGAGCAGCACACTAGCACTTTGCACCAAGTGGGTTTATTTTCAATGTTATGAGCAGCACACTAGCACTTTGTACCAAGTGGGTTTATTTGCAATGCAATGAGCATCACACTAGCACTATGCACCAAGTGGGTTTATTTGCAATGTTATGAGCAGCACACTAGCACTTTGTACCAAGTGGGTTTATTTGCAAAGTAATGAGCAGCACACTAGCACTTTGTACCAAGTGGGTTTATTTGCAAAGTAATGAGCAGCACACTAGCACTTTGTACCAGGTGGGTTTATTTGCAATGCAATGAGCATCACACTAGCACTATGCACCAAGTGGGTTTAGTTGCAAATGAATGAGCAGCAAACTTGCAGTATACAGCAAGTGTGTTTAGTTGCAGTGAGCACACGGGCAATACAACACGTGAGAACACTGCAGCTAGCACAATCACAAAGTAATGAGCAGCACACTAGCACTATGCAACAAGTGGGTTTAGTTGCAAATGAACGAGCAGCAAACTTCCACTATACAGCAAGTGGGTTTAGTTGCACTGAGCACACGGGCAATACAACACGTTAGAACACAGCAGCTAGCACAATCAACTGACTGACAGATTAGGAAGAACCAAACTATACAGTGTATAAATATATGTACAACTCCTGGGATGTATATATATCCTCTACACACTGTAAATTTAACTAACTAGCCTGCCTGCTCTATCTAGCTAGGAAAAAGACAATCTCTCTCTCTCTGTCTGAACTGGAACAAGCCAGGAACACACTACACAAGGTAACCTTTTATAGTGTGGGGCGTGTGCTAAAGCCCTGAGCCATAATTGGCCAAAGCCACCCTGGCTTTGGCCAATTATGGCTCTCTTTACTGACTGCGCTGTGATTGGCCAAGCATGCGGGACATATAGCATGCTTGGCCAATCATCAGCGCGCAATACCGCAGTGAATTATGGGCCGTGGCGCGTCACTCGAATTTGGCGCAAACGACCCGTTTTGTTCGTATTTTGACGAACGGTCGAACATACGTTCGAGTCGAACACAAAGCTCATCCCTAATGTAAAACAAGTTCACAGCCAACACCCTTCACACAAAATTCCACGGATTTGTCCGATGGAAATCTGATCGCGTGTACTAGGCTTTAGAGTGTTCTATTTAAAAATATAAGATTACAGTATTACCTGATCGGGCATTAATACGAAATTGAGGCGAGCCTTCCAAAGTATATATAATAGATTCTTGGCCATATTCTCTAGATCGATCCAAATCTGTTGCATTCAACAGAAGTACAGTTGCACCTGAAAGAAACACGTAACGTAAAAAAAAAAAATATTAAGTACACTATGCTGTACTTTGTATAGACTATCGTAAACTTTAGTTGCTTTTGGAAGTGGATATGCACTAAATCACCTGCTATGATGTTTTCCAGCACCGTGATGATGTAAGATGAGCGACTGAATGTGGGAGGATTGTCATTTTCATCCTGCAAAACAAAGTACAGTATATATAGGAACTGTAAAGCATTATAGATGATGAATAATAGAAAATCCAGTAGAGTGAACTTAATTATACAACCCACATTACAACAATTTACCCAATATGAATTTGTGAACCAAAAAGCTCTTTCTATGGGTGGCATATTTTATCGCTTCATTATGCATGTCCTTACATTCTCCTGTGTACCTCTCTCTCCTTTCCCACAGCCAATTAGGTAAAGGTGGATCTCGGCTCGGCAGGAGCACTGTATCATTTTCTGCTGTCAGACACCTTCCCATCGATACTCCATGCCTTCATTTGTCATAGAGTCACCATCATATTTCTATGGGGGCTGCTCTAAACATCATAATGTCATCAAGCTTTCATCACAGTCACAAAGTGTAATTATTAATCACCTATGTTCACTTCTATCTGTCAGTGACTCTTCTTTTTCAGTATGCTATAACCATTGTCACACTATTTCACAAAACTAAGAAACCAACAGCAGTTAGATAAGGATAATTTTAGAGTCAAAGTTAGGCGAGGAAACTGAAAATGGTAAAAACCGAGTAAGGAAATTGAGGGCTAGTTGCTACTTGTTTTCTGTCAAACACAGTACTGGTCAGTGAAGAATTCAGCGTTAACATATGTTTTTTAAAGTGCTTTGCCCAGAAACATTTTGCCATTGCATCTGAGCAACAAATATGAGATGTTTTGTGTGTATATTTTTGAGTGATACAGCCACCATTGAATTATCCTCATACCAATCAATCACTCCCGGATAATGGGGGGAAAAAAACACATCATACAAATTCTAATGCATCAAAAGAGGACCAATGGAGATGAGAATTACCAGTAGGGTTGTTACCTGTTGTACATAAGAACTAGAGATGTGTAAAATAGACAATTGTTTCAGATTTCAGAAGTAAAGCCTTGTACACACAATTGGATTTTCTGTGGACAAAGCCTCTGACTTTTGTCTGAAGGGCATTGGCCATGAACTTGTCTTGCATACAAACAGCATACAATCGGCCAACAAACACGAATGTAGTTACGCACTACATGATTTTTCAGCTCTTTAGCGCCACCTTTTGGGCACCTTCTGCTAATGTCGTGTTTGGTGAGCAATGATTCTGATTGCGTGATTGTACCCTTGGACTTTTGTCCGATGGACTTGTGAACACAAGCTCAGAAAATCCGACAACAGACCATTGTCCATGGAAAATCTGACAACAATTGTCCGATGGAGCGTACAAACGGTTGGATTTTCGACCTGTCGTCACACAATTCCTGTCGGAAAATCTGATGGTGTGTACGAGGCTTTAATATTTTGGTTTCACCATATTCGTTATGTTACAATGAACCATTTTTGGAATTTCATTTTGTATATTTGGATTTGTTTCGTATATTCGTTAATCCAAATTGATATGTATTTTTGGAAGTTATTTTGGAAGATTGCCTATATTCATTTTAAGGTGTTAATTTGTTATTTCGAGAGATTACTTATGCAACTATATTTGTGTTGGATGACAGTGGAACCATCAGAATCTCAGATATTATACTATGCCAGTTTATTACACATGGGTAAAATTGCTTTACTTTCCACATCCCTTCCCTTTTATTTGATTTATAATGAAACAAATGTCTAATAATGATTTACAGCTTGCAAAACACTGCAGCCACCTAGAGACAAAGGAGGTTGGCCACTTCAAAAGAGTACCAGGCTTTAAAAAAAAAGGGGACTTCAATCTATCCTAAAACTGCACAGTGGTGTAAGTGCTCTGAAAACCTACACTGTTTAGGCCGCAGCCCTACTGCCCACCCCCTACTGGTAATGGCTATTCTCCTTTCTTTAAAAGCTTATGCCGCGTACACATGATCAGTCCTTTCAATGAGAACAGTCTGATGGACCGTTTTCATCGGTTAACCGATGAAGCTGACTGATGGTCCGTCGCGCCTACACACCATCGGTTAAAAGACCGATCGTGTCAGAACGCGGTGACGTAAAACACAACGAAGTGCTGAAAAAAATGAAGTTCAATGCCTCCAAGCATGCGTCGACTTCATTCTGAGCATGCGTGGATTTTTATTTTTATATATAATCTTTATTTTGAAAATTTTCAGGAAAAATATCCTACATACAGACAGCCAACATGGCACATAAAGAGAAGGGGTACAAAGACAATGCATGACACATCAGATCCTGTACAGGAATAGTAAGGACTACAGGGGCAAAATACATTCCAAGGGGGTACCTGCATTTGGTGGCATGGCGGGAGGAGAGACAAACAAAATATGAAATGCAATATAACCTCACTCCATCGTGGAACACCTCCACTGCCACACCATGGCACACCCCCGTGAAAGAGATCATCCCCACTTAGGCATTAGCAGGCGGAGCGTATCCTTAGTACCCGATTCACATGCGTCACAGAGAGGGGGGGGGGTGAGGGAGGAAGACACAGGGGGAAGGAGAACAGACAGAAGGGCACGAAATAGACAAGACAGAAAACAGAGGGAAGGGGGGAACGTCTACTGCAGAACTGAGTTAAAAGAAAATAACAATAACAACTAGGCTTTAACAACCATCTATACCAGGGATCTCCAAACTACGGCCCTCCAGCTGCTGTGAAACTACACTTCCCATGAGGCATTGTAAAACTCTGTCATTCGTAGACATGACTAGGCATGATGGGAATTGTAGTTCCTGAACACCTGGAGGGCCGTAGTTTGGAGACTCCTGATCTATACCAAAAGCTTTAATATCAGCTTTCCCAATCATCCTAATCACCCGAGAAGGTTGCCCCTGTAGAAGGTCCCGGGGCAGGGAGCGTATCTGGACCAGCATAGTGGATCCATGTGGCCCAAATAGATTTTTTTTATCATACTTGTCTTTGCACTGCGCCATCCACTGCTCGGCGGCCATCATTTTATTCACCAGGGCCACCCATTCAGAATGGGTTGGTACCTGTGTATGTCTTCCAATAGATCGGGATCAGCCTGCGAGCCGCATTGAGCAGGCCTGGGGGTGCCATGAACCTCCTGTCCCCCATGGGGCATGCTCCAATTTGGGGGCTGTTACGCTCAGTGCCCATGCTCTCCATGCGGCGCATCGGTTATGCCATCCACGAGGGGAACCAGGAGACACTTGGCGCCGCACCACTAAGAGGTTAATCCGCAGTGATGTAGGTGCCTCCTCTCCCCTCCCCATCGTTTGCGAGACGTTTGGCAGGTGACTTGGGAGGGCGGCTCCTATAAGAGGGCGTAGTCCATTGCTGACACAGGCATTCGGTTCCCCACACGCTACCGACCTCATGCAGCACACTCGGAGCTCTCAGGTTATCCTCTTCTCCCCCTCCCTCTTATTCATACCTTGTACTTTCACCCCACCTTAATATTCTCTCTTTACCAGTCCCAGCTCCATGTCCTCTTTTTTTCTCCTTTTCTTCTTTTTTTCTTTTTTCCCTTCTCCCCTCTATCTCTTTTCCACACCCTCATATCCCTCCTATACATAACCTCTCCTTTTTCCCATCCCTCCCCTTGCAGCCATCAACAATCACTGATCCCAGTACATACATCACATCTTGCCTCATGCCTGTGCCACCTGGGTGCGTCCTGTTTGGGGGCCCCGTGTCCCCCAGTTTCCAGCCACAGCCCCCGCCAGGGGCTGCCCCAACCCTAGGGGACCGTCAGGACCTTCACCCCACTGCCAGCCGCATTTTGCCACCTGGTGAGTACCATCTGGGACCTTGACATGCTCTCGGCCCCCAAAATGTTGAATGCCCTGGTATAACCAGTTATGTGCTTATGTCATTACAGATAATAAATGCAATGCATGCCTGCTCCTGACGAGCGACCAATAGTCGCGAAACGCGTAGAGATATCTACCTCATGCATCTATGTATATTTACGGAAGTACTACACAATGTATCATCTTCATATGAGCTGTCTATGCCATGTTTTAATTACTGCAGTACAGTTTGTTGTACCTTTTTGTCTGTATACACTTGGGTTACTGCCTATATAAACCTTCCCCCCAACCAATCTGTGAATTACATATGTATATCTATTTTCTTCAATAGTGCAATATAGTCATGTACGGTGCATTATGTGAAAGCAAAAAAATATTTAGACGTATTCCAGATTTATTATTATTTATTCTCCCCCAATATAATGCAAACCTTTCCCGCACATGCTTCATTTAAAGTCCTGTCTGTTCCTTTCTCTATATACAAATGCAAGGGATGGAGGTAATTAACCCATTACCTCATTTAAAGTCCCAAAAAAACCCTCTCCCCCTTCCTCATATACAAATGAGGCAGTGCGGACTTACGGTATTGACTAACCGGAACAGTGGGAAAGTGGAGCAAGGACTCTAACGGGGAGTCAGGTAGCTCCACATCTAGAATGCGCTTGATCTGCACATGGACGTCCCGCCAGAAGGTTTTTATTTATTGCGCTATAAACAAAAAAGGACGACAATTTTGAAAAAAAATACAATATTTTTTACTTGTTGCTCTAAGTACAGCTTAGCGAGTACTAAGTGACGACCGCATTACTTCCGGTGCGACTCCGTCACTCAAACGTCTGACGGCGGGGAATTACTGCTTATACGCGGTCAAGAAACATAAAGGTCTCGAACGGGTGGCACAGTGGGTGGATATGTTATATGACAGTGCTTGTCCTGTGTCACTTGGCCCCCTGTAACACCTAAAAAAAATCTGTCTGATCCTGTAAATACCCAATTTAAGAGCTGAAATTGTGATCACATGACCAGCCAGCTCTCCTCCTCGCCTCCTCTTTCTCCCCTTCAGATTGACATCAGCAGAGGAATCTCAGCCCTGCCCATTGCTTCTCAGAGAGGAAAAAAGGAGAAAGCTGCCTAATCATGTGATCGCAATCTCAGCTGTGAAATTAGGTATTTGCAGCATTTATTTTTATAAATTACACACAGAGGGGGATACTACAATAGGAGGCAGTGCTGGTGATGTATACAGGTTAGAGTGTCTTAACAACCACATTAAGAGTTTCAATTTGGATGTAATCAGGCAGGGAACACATAACCCATTCAGCGCCCACTTGTGGTTAACTCCCAAACTGCAAATGTCATTTCCACAATAAACAATGCATTTTGCAGTAAATGCATTGTTGGCTGTGAAAATGACAATTGTCCCAAAAATGTGTCAAAATTGTCCGAAGTTTTCCACCATAATGTCGCAGTCACGAAAAAAATCACTGATCGCCGCCATTAGTAGTAAAAAAAAAAAAATTAATAAAAATGCAATAAAACTATCCCCTATTTTGTAAACGCTATAAATTTTGCGCAAACCAACCGATAAACGCTTATTGCGATTTTTTTTAACAAAAATATGTAGAAGAATATGTATCAGGCCAAAAATGAGGAAAAAATATATTTGTTTTATATATTTTTGGGGGATATTTATTATAGCAAAAAGTAAAAAATATTGAATTTTTTTCAAAATTGTCGCTTTATTTTTGTTTATAGCGCAAAAAATAAAAACCGCAGAGGTGATCAAATGCCACCAAGAGAAAGCTCTATTTGTGGGGAAAAAAGGACGCCAATTTTGTTTGGGAGCCACGTCGCACGACCGCGCAATTGTCTGTTAAAGCGACACAGTGCCGAATTCGCAAAACCTTGCCGGGTCCTTTAGCTGACTAAAGGTCCGGGTCTTAAGTGGTTAACATGCTACTGTAATTTGAAAAGTGGTTTTAAATATTTTAAAATCTGGAGATTTAATTAAAATGTGATCTGGTAATCCTGCCTAAATGTCTTGTGCAGGAGCTTCCTGTTAGAGGATAACAATGCCCTGTCACTTTCTTCCAATTGCTTTTTTGTATGGTCACCCTGTCATAAACTTTCACAATTGAGACTATAAGTGGTCTTGCCATATTGCATTGCTCTGCAAAACCATCTCATTTTCAACTCGCTCTCCATCTTTTTTTTCTAATATTTTTAATTAGAAATTGTATCTATGCCAAGATGATCCTTGAAATTGACAGAGGAAAGGTCATCACTCGTCTTAGGTTTCAGTCTCTATTAACTGCAAATCTAGTCAGTGTGTGTGTATTTTATTATGGTGTGACAAACTGCATCCTCCAGCCGACAAAAGACATCAGAAATAATCTGTTAGAGAGAAAAATGTGTCACTGATTTTCTATACAAATAAATTAAAGATGCTAAACTGCAGTGATTAAAGACTGAAAATAAAGCGAAAAAAGGGAGAGCTTGAGTCGTTTCTCCAGATAAAAATAGTAATATGGTCTCTCTTTCACAGTTTTATTTGATTATGACAGATTAGGACTTGTACCGACAAGCTTCATGTAGATGTGCTAATCCTGTGAATCATTAATGTGAGGGTACAGCAATCCAAGATTAGAATTGAAACATACCAAAATGGCCCTGTCATTCCAGGTCTGTAATATACTGCAAAAAACATACTTACCCAGGGTGCTTGTTTACTGGCAAGAGAGCATAAACCTGCTTTTTGATAGCTGTAACAATATTCTTAATTTAAAATATTTTTAGTAAAATATTTTTTGGTAAAAAAAGATCCTAAGTGCATATTGATTGGTTTGTGCAAAAGTTAGAGCGTCTACAAACTATAAGATATATACTGGGAATTTGTATTTATTTGTTTATACTAGTAATGGCAGCGATCAGCGACTTCTAGGTGGACTGCAATATTACAGGGGACACTCAGACACTATGATACTTTTGACACTTTGTGGGAACCAGTAACACTAATACAGTAATCAGTGCTAAAAAAATATGCGCTGTCACGGTACTAATGACACTGGCTGGGAAGGGGTTAAACCGTAGTTATAATTTATCCCTGTAAAACTTCTTACATGAAACTTAAAACTGTCATTTAAATATTATTTCAAAGGAAACTGTCAAAAGTAGCCAATGAGGTCAGGTACCAATGGTTGAGAACTACTGGTTTGGCAGCAAGAATATCTATAATATATGTGTATACCAGGTAGCAATTATTTAAATTCTTTAAAGCAAATAAGCCAGCTAGATTCATTGTTGTTAGCAAAAACTTGTGACGCAAATTGTTCCTCATGGAAGCTAGATTGTAGCAGTCCGTCAGTCATGAAGCAGACTTGGATAACTGCATTTATTTACTCCGGATTTTATGAACCCTGCATTGCTTTTTCATGTAGAAGTGCTTATTTTTCACTGGTATTTCATCTTTCTTTCTGTGCGTCATTCCTCAGGCAAATAATAAAGTTGAACTTCTGACTAAAACTTTAATTGAAACATATTTCTCAATAGCCACAAAGGATATAAATCCACTTTGTGCGCATCAAATACCCTTGCAAACCCAAATGTTATCTTGTAAAGTAGCAATGATATCACTATGCTGTACATAAGCCTGTGCAGAGCTGTGGGAGGGACTCGGGGGGGGGGGGGGACGATGACGACGACAATGGGATGGATATAAAGTAAGACTTGTTACTCTACACAAGGAGAGAGATCAGCAATGGCCAGTCTGCCGCAGTATATCTGTACCAGGTCATGTGCGTGATCTGCTTCTTCTGGGTAGGGTGCGTGCACACGCTACCCCGGCTGTATTGCCATTCCCCGCATCACAAGCTCATCAGCTGGTCCGGGCAAATAATTTATGCTGGCAGCCACTGTTTGGCAGAGCGAATGACAGAAGAGAATTCTGTGTTGGTAAACAACACGGAGCTCTCTTATGTCAGTGGCGATGTGTCGTTTCTTTTCTTCCTACAAAGCAGGGTGTAAAAACTGGCACATCGCTTAGTGAAAACATTACACAGCACAAACAGCAAACATTGTTAGGCACACAGGTAACCTTTTGATGCCCCCAAATAATAACCACTTCCCAGTCATTGGTATAGCAACAGTGAATATTTGTAGCACTGATCACTGGTGATTTCAGTGGCAGCTAGTTAGTTTCCCTCCCAGCGTCAGTTAGTGTCAGATTTCTGCAGCACTATCCAGTAGCGTCACCAGGGTTGATGTCACCTGGTGCGAAAAAAATTGGTGTCACCATCTATAGTCCCCCCCTCAGTACAGACCCCCCACCACTAATTACAGACCCCCCTCCTGCAGTATAGATCCCCATCACTAAGTACAGACCACTCTCTGTCAGTATAGACCCCCCCACTATGTACAGACCCCCCTCCCTTAGTACAGACCATCCTCCGTTAGTATAGACCCCCCTCAGTAGAGACCACCCTCATCAGTACAGAATCCCCCCTCTTAGTGCAGACACTCCCATCAGTATAGAAGAGAAAAAGACAAAACAACAGGCAACTATTAGTAAGACTGTTAAGGATTTAATAGCTATATGCATTAAAACACTCACAGCACTGGGGAGTTCAGTGGAGTCAAATTTAGTCCTCTGCAGCTCAGATGGTATTCAGCTGTGTTTCTCCATGCTGTCAGCTTCCTGGATCACAGGCAACTTCCTCCCATCCGTATAGACACCCCCTTAGTTCAGACCCCCATGGGTATAGACACCCCCCTTAGTACAGACCCCCCATCAGTATAGACACCCCCTTAGTTCAGACCCCTCATCAGTATAGACACTCCCCTTAGTACAAACCCCATCAGTATAGACATCCCCCTTAGTACAGATCCCCCATCAGTATAGACACCCCCCTTAGTACAGACCCCCCACACATGTCCATCTAGAGTGTAAATACAGTACAGACCTCAGAAAACAGCGTGGCCGCAGACGTGTATACACAGCGGTGTGTGTCCCTCAGGCTCTGGCGGCTTTAGTCCGCTCCATTGACACAGAGCACGGCGCAGGTTAGTGTAGGGCAGCAGCGGTGTTAGCGGCACTGCAGCTGCCGCTATCCATGGGTGTCACCCCTCTGGCAGGTGTCACCCGGGCGAGGCGCACACCCCCCACACCCACCTAGCAACGCCTCTGGCATTGTCACAGACCCACTATAAGTTGCCGATCACTGCCATTAGTGGTATAAAAAAAAGAATAAACTAGCAACTGCAGCCAGAATAATAATAGCCCAGGCAGGAAATCCAGGAACACAAAGAATTATAAAAGAAGATGGGGACAGTGGAAGGAATATGAGTATTTGGAGAAATACCTGGAAAAAATAATAGAGGACAACAGAGAATAAAATTAGTTGAAAGGAGAGAACAAACCATTAGGGAGGGGGGAGGGTATGTTTTTAAAACAAATATAAATTAGTGGGCCAAAATATTTAAGTAACATTTTAAAAGAATTGTAGTAAATTAATAGGTAATTAAACCAGTATTTGGAGAACCACAAATGATGTGGAACTGAAACAGAGACGATATTAAGGAATAAAACCATGAGCAAGTTTCTTGTTATGGTTGAGTCTGAAGCGGTAAAAAAATAATAATAATAATAGCCTGTAAATGGAGAAATACAGAAAGCCCGACTATAACCAAATGGATATATGAAATGAACGAAATACAATATATGGAAAGACAGACAAGGGAAGAAGGGTACATAAATATCAAATGCCAGAAATATGGCATAGGTGGGAAGAATTTCGGTCCTCGGTAAAAATGATAAATTATTTATAAATATGAATGGACAAATATCCCCAAGGAGGGGGTAGGAGGAACAGGAGAGTGAAAGGTTGTTTTTTTGGGGTATGGATGGGGTTAGGAGTATGTACCTAGTAAAGAAGTAAGTAAACTCCTGATGAAGACTAGGGGTAAGAAATAAAAGAAAATAATAAATGTGTTATAATAATTAAGGTGATATATAGGAGAAGAAGCGTTTATTTAAAGTAATGAATTTTGTATAACTGTGAACTTTTGTATAAAAATTTATAAAAACTAAATTGAAAAAATAAATATAAAATTAAAATAAAATTCCAGTATATATACACAATCATTTGTAGGCACTATAACTTTCACACAAACCAATTAATATATGCTCATTTTTTTTTTATAGAAGACATGTAACAAAATACATTTCGGACTAAATTTATGGCGAAATTAGATTTTTTTAAGCGTGTATAATTATGCCCTAGAAAGAGTGTATCAAAAATGTCAAACAGAAAAAGATAAAAAGCTGCTAGCACAGTTATACAGACACAAAGGTAAACCTATATAAACCATCAACAAATAAAGTATCATATAAAAGTGAAACAGTGTTCAATACCATGTGAGTAAAAAAAATAAAAAATAAAGTATTTTCCAGAAAAAAAAAAAACTTTGCAACACAGAGATCCTTTAGCCAATGGGTTTATTTACTAAAGCTGAATAATGCAAAATCAGGCTCACTTCTGCATAGAAACCAATCCGTTTCTAGGTTTTAATGCCAAAGTTGAATTGAACAAGCTGAGGTTAGAAGCTCATTGGTTTCTATGCAGAAGTGAACCTGGTTTTGCACTCTCCAGCTTTAGTAAATCAACGTCTATGGGCCAGATTCAGGTAGATGGGAGCATCTTTGCTCTGGAGTAACGCTTCTCATTTACGTTACTCTGATGACCCTTTCAGCGCAAGTACTGTTATTCACATAGCAGTTGCGCATAAACTTGCGCCAGAGTAACGATAATGCGCTGGCGTAACCCGACGCAAGTGGAAGTGGGTGTGATCACATGTAAATGATGGGCGGAGCCCAGCGCAGAGGCTTACGTTCAGCGCATCATCCACGGAGCATGCGCAGTGAGTGCGGCTCCACTCGCCCCCTTGTGTGCATGCTCACAACTTACGTCGGCACCACTTCACGGGAAACGTCAGCGCAATGCCTTCCGTTGGGCGCTTAAAAGCGCAGGCGGAAACGCCATTCCGGCGCAAAAGTATTTCCGTTTCCCCCCACCCCAGGGAAGATACTTTTGTGCTGTGATGGCTGCTCCCGCTACCCCCAGAGAGAGGAGGAACCTCAACTTTAACGCCCAGGAGGTCTCAGTGATCATCTCCGCTATGGAGACATTTAATCATTTCCTCCATGGGAAAAAAAGCCGTAAGACCAGCCGGGAGAGGAAGCAGGGCATCCTGGACACCATTGCTGGCCGGGTCAATATTTTGGGGTACTCCACCCGGACTGCTGCTGACATCCAAAAAAAAATCAATGATCTGCGGCGCAAGGTCCGTGGCAAGGTGGCCACCATCAGGAGGCATGAGAGGGGCACATGTGGTGGTCCCCCATGTCCGGTCACCCTGACCGAGGAGGAGGAGGTGGTCTCTCGCTGCCTGGAGAGGGAGCAGGTGGAGGGGGTCCCTGGCTATGACTCCGTGGAGGAAGGCTCCAGGACAGGTAAGTGTTTTTTATCCCCTATTTGATGTGTTGCATTTGGGGGGGGAGGGTACATGTGCCAAGTGTGTGGGACCGCCAACATGTGTCTGCTTTGTGTCATCCACAGATGACGGAGCTGGGCCATAATCTGTCGGCGGCCAGTCCACCCCATCCCCCCAACGCCATCGTGTGCCTGAGCCCCTGGGTGGTGAAGACACAGAGGTGGAGGAGGAGAGTGCCCACACCACACCTGCCGAGGTGGTTGTGGAGGATCCTTCTGTGGCAGAGCAGGACTTTTCCTTAGTGTTGGAGGTCTCCTCCCCTTCTCCTGGGCCGTCTGTCATCCCCTCCCCCATCCTTGGAAGCCCCTCAAGGGCGACTCCATCCCCCCGGGGACAACCATCTTCTGGCCCCAGGAAGGCGACCCAGAAGACCAGGGGGGTGTCGGATCTTGTCCAGGGCCAATTGGCGAGGGATCACGCCAGACAGACCCAACAAATGGGGGACATAGTTGGGCACTTGGAGAAAGTGGCTGACAGCCTGTGCTCCGTTGGCCAGATAAGCAACGCAGTGCAGGATGTGAGTTGCAACTGCGCTGCAGTGGTGACCAGTTTGGGGGAGGTGCAGGGGGATATTAGGCACCTCATTGCAGCCGTCCAGGCCAACACTGCTGCCATCCATGGAAACAGTGCTGCCATCCGGGACCAGGGGAGGCTGAGTCGGCGGGCCCAACACTACCAAGTGACCCGGCAGCTCAGGATGCAGGCCCAGCAGCTGAGGATGCAGGGCCAGACAAACAATTACCTCGGCCGGATAGCCATGGCCTTGGAGGGCATGCAGGCCACACCTGCCAAGAGTGGCCCAACCGGGGATCAGCCACCTCCAGATGCCCCCCCACCCCCACCCACTCCATCCAGGCAGCTGAGGAGCCAGAGAGGTTCGGCAAGAAGGAGCCCCCGGCATCCCCGATGATTTTTTTATTTTTTTTTGTCTGATTTTTACTCAGGATATGAGATTTTTATTTTAGTTTGATTTTTACTCAGGATATGATATTTTTATTTTAGTTTGATTTTTACTCAGGATATGAGATTTGTATTTTAGTTTGATTTTTACTCAGGATATGAGATTTTTATTTTATTGATACTGCACACGTTGCAGTGTGAATGGTGTGTGAATGTGAGGGGGTGGCACTCCTGCCAGTAAGGGGTGTCACCCTCGGCCGTGGTGGTGAAGTTAACCCCACGGCTGTATGAATGACGTGTGAAAGGTGTATGAATGGACAGTGACATCATTGGGGCCTTGACGCTGGCGTTGCTGCTCCCAAGTCCTACATGCTGGACTTGGGCTAATCCAATGCGATGTGGTGTGAGTGATCTAGGGACATCAGTGGTGTACACTGTGTGATTAATGTTTTGGTTTAGTGTCCAAAGATGCCTACGGCGAGGACCCTCCTGACTGCTCTTCCATCAGCAGACTGGGTCTCCTCTGGCAGGTGGGGACTGTGTGGGTCGGGGGTCAGGTCATCACGCATTTCAATCTGCAGGCCTTTTCTCATAGCAAAGTTGTGCAGAATGCAACATGCACCGATGATCTGACACACAAAGGTAGGGGAATACAATAGGGTTCCCCCGGACTTATCCAGGCAGCGGAAACGGGACTTCAGGAGCCCAAATGTTGGCTCCACCACTGCATGGGTTTTGATGTGTGCTTCATTGTATTTTCTCTCTCCTCTGGTTTGGGGGTTCCGGAAAGGAGTCATGAGATGGGGTCCCAGTGCATATGCAGAGTCACCTGTAAGGTAAAAGACAGGAGGATGTTAGTCATGCATGTGCCACTTTTGATGTGCATCACGGGAGGGGATAGTCATGCCTGACTCCCATGTCACTCACCAACCAGCCAACTGTCCCCATACATGTTCTGTTCGAATTCTGCTGGGATGGGGCTCTGATTGTATATGAAGCTGTCATGGCTGGACCCGGGGTGTTTGGCACGGACGTGCCATATGAGGCGTTGGGCATCGGCTATCACCTGTACGTTGATGGAGTGCCAGCGCTTCCGATTGCGGTATATGTGCTCTGTGGCACTGGGGGGCTGGAGTGCCACATGTGTGCAATCAATGGCCCCCACAGTGCGTGGGAATCTGGCAATGCTGTAGAAATCTGTCATTGCCTTCAGCCGCAGGTCCTCAGTGGTTGGTCTGATGAACTGGTTGGACATGCGTCTGAGGATTGCAGGGACAACCTGGTGCACACATCTGCTCACGGAGGACTGTGACATCCCAGCCACCACTCCACTTGTACGCTGGAATGATCCACGTGCTAGGAAATGGAGTGTTGCCAGGACCTTCACCAGTGGCTGCACTGCTTGTGAGCGGTGTGTCTTGCTGGTGATGTCATCCTGCAGGGTTGTGGTTAGTTCAAGTATTGCATCTGGGCTGAATCTGAAGAGGCGATACACCTCCTCATCCCCCATGCCAAAGAGGTTCATGCGCGTGCGATATATCCTCTCACGTGCCCGCCTCCTTCGTTCCGGGGGACCCATCAGTAGTTCTAGGACCACGATTGCCCCTGGCATGTTGGCACACAGAGGTGTTGTCCTTGTAAGTGTGGTTGTTCAGCTAGCTTTTATCGTCGGTAATGCTGCTGTAGCTGCTCTCCTGCTGACCTGTGACCGTCTGGAGTAAAGATAAAGCAGCCTTTTGTAGAAATAACTTTGCGCCGGACGGACGAGATACGCGCGGCGCATGTAGCCAGCGTATGGTGCTAATCCGTTCGCGAATCGGGAAATCTCCCTCATTTGCATATTTGCAGGGGAAATCAATAGGCGCGACTGATGTGCCAAACGAAATTATGCGCTGACGGGACTCTGGCGCCGGAAAGTTAAGCCGATCGGAAATGGCCCGTTTTCGGGCGCATCTAGTTTAGTTGGTACGGCCACATAGAAACGACGACGCATATTCACAGTTACGCGGCGCATATCGAATTACTCCAGCGCAAGTCTTGCTGAATCTGGCCCTATGTCTATTGTTTGTATGTGCTTAGAATTACAGGAAAGTGATGTCTTCATCAATCAATATGTAATATTCAATCCCAATTTTGTTTAGCTGTTTAATGTAGGTGGAGGAGGGAGTGGGCGGTCTTTTATCCAGAGTGTATACACCCATATGTGTGACTCTATAGTCACATGGGCTACACAGATAAGAACAAGGAGGACAAGAATGGCTTAGAAGGGAACTAAAACTGGAGCATGCTCAGTAAATGTGGCAATAGCTGGTCTATGTGCAATCTCAGGCTGCAGCGGGTACACAGAACACAAACAAAAGAATCCTATAATGATTGAGTGAGAATTAACAGCATGTACAGACAGTCTTTAATCACTTCCCAACGGCCGTACGACTTTGTACGGCCGAAGGGATGTCCTGAATATCTAACAGGCCGTGTTTTTACGGCCTGTACTCCGCTAGGCCACTGGGGCGCGCGCGCGTGCCCGCCGCATTGCTGACATGCTAATGCGCGTGCCTGGCAGCCATGATGTCCGCCAGGCACTCGGGATCAGCGGCTGCAGGGACAAGATGTGGATCTCTGTGTGTAAACACAGAGATCCATGTCCTGTCAGGGGAGAGAGGAGACCGATCTGTGTCCCTTGTACATAGGGACACAGCATCGGTCACCTCCCCCAGTCACCCCACCTCCCCCCACAGTTAGAACACAATTTAGGGTACACATTAACCCCTTCCTTACCCCCTGGTGTTAACCCCTTCAATGCCAGTCACATTTATACAGTAATTACTGCATATTTATAGCACTGATCGCTGTATAAATGTGAATGGCGCCAAAAATGTGTCAAAAGTGTACGATTTGTCTCCGCCATAATGTCGCAGTCACGAAAAAAAATGCTGATCGCCGCCATTAGTAGTAAAAAAATAATAAAAAAAAAATAATAATAATAATCCTGTCCCCTATTTTGTAAGCGTAATAACTTTTTTTTTTTTTTTTTTTTTACCAAAAATATGTAGAATAGGTATCGCCTAGACTGAGAATTTTTTTTTTTTTTTTTTTAATTGGGCTATTTATTACAGCAACAAGTAAAAAATATAGTTTTTTTTTCAAAATTGTCGCTCTATTTTTGTTTATAGCGCAGAAAATAAAAACCGCAGAGGCAATCAAATACCACCAAAAAAAAGCTCTATTTGTGGGGAAAAAAGGACGCCAATTTTGTTTGGGAGCCACGTCGCACGACCGCGCAATTGTAAGTTAAATTGATGCAGTGCCACAAGCTGAAATTTCACCTGGTCAGGAAGGGGTATATGTGCCCAGTAAGGAAGTGGTTAAAGATGTGGGTCTAATGACACTTTAAGCACTGTTGCATGAAGGTGGCCACATGCCCTCCTATACCTGAAAGTCCTACTCCATTTAAAAAAAAAAATTGCAATAAGCGTTTATTGATAGGTTTGCACAAAAGTTATAGCGCCTACAAAATAGGGGATAGATGATTTTTTTTTTACTAGTAATGTGGTTAATAAACAGGTGACAGTGTCTCTTTAAATGAAGTTGAGAAAGATGGTTTTAGAATTTCTATGGTCAGAAAGGCTGAAAAAAAGTTATTTGACATCTACAAAAAGTAGTTTAAAAAAGAATGCCAGTGACCTTTTCAAGTCAGGACTTTAGAATGAAATGATTTGCTCTTCAAACAGCACTTGGGGGAGGTATTAAGACTACATCTAAATCTCCCTTGTCTACTGCATTATCTCCACCTACCTATTTAATTTCAATTTTGCACTGTTAATTTGTCTCAGTTGAAGAAGCACAAAAGAAAGTCAACAATTTCCTTGCAAATGCAAGGGCTTATTTCTGCGACAAATGTATTTTCTCCCCGAGGTCGTGCTGTGATTTTATGGCCAGTTACGCTTTCTGTTGTCGCATGAGCCAGCTTCTGAAGGTCAAATGTTTCTATTCCCCAAGCTTTTGTCAGATCAAATTAATTGCGTTCACTGAATGGCTAGGAGAAGTCAAGCGATATTATCAGAAGCTGATTTAGAAATATGAGATTATTACTACCTGGATTATAAATGTATATACTGCAAAAAAAGTACAGTTAAAGACTAGTTTCAAGCTAGAAAAACAACGTGCTGACAATACGCTAAAGATTTATAATGGACTGCATTGACAACGGTTTTGTGTCCTCCATCCACATATAGAACGTTCACTAACATTTAAAAAAATAAAGAAAACATCTGAAACTGACATATTACTGACTCTAGTTTTGAAAATATATTGAATTAGGATCTCAGATGAAATGGTAAGCTTTCTTCTACCTAGTAGGGATGGGCCGATTGACACCCTGTTCGGTTCGCACCAGAACTTTCAAACATATGGAAAGTTTGGAACCGAATAACGAACCCCGTTGAAGTCTATTGGACTTCACGAATGTGAAAAATCAAAAGTACCCATTTTGAAGGCTTATATGCAAGTGATTAGGCATACAATGGTTATATGGGTACGAGGACTGCCCTGGGGCCCATGTATCAATGAAAACAACATTTGTAAAAAACATCATTTTTAAATGAGCAGTGATTTATTGTTGCTTAGAGTGAAAGTATAAAAATTTCAAATTCCTTTTAACCACTTAAGACCCGGACCAAAATGCAGGTAAAGGACCTTGCCCCTTTTTGCGATTCGGCACTGCGTCGTTTTAACTGACAATTGCGTGGTCCTGCGACGTGGCTCCCAAACAAAATAGAGCTTTCTTTTGGTGGTATTTGATCACCTCTGCGGTTTTTATTTTTTGCGCTATAAACAAAAATAGAGCGACAATTTAAAAAAAATGCAATATTTTTTACTTTTTGCTATAATAAATATCCCCCAAAAATATATATAAAAAAATATTTTTTCCTCAGTTTAGGCCGATACGTATTCTTCTACATATTTTTGGTAAAAAAATTGCAATAAGCGTTTATCGGTTGGTTTTCGCAAAATTTATAGCGTTTACAAAATAAGGGATAGTTTTATTGCATTTTTATTATTTTTTTTTTTTACTACTAATAGCGGCGATCAGCGATTTTTTTCATGACTGCGACATTATGGCGGACACTTCGGACAATTTTGACACATTTTTGGGACAATTTCCATTTTCACAGCAAAAAATGCATTTAAATTGCATTGTTTACTGTGGAAATGACAGTTGCAGTTTGGGAGTTAACCACAGGGGGCGCTGTGACATTGAGTGTTCCCTGTGTGTGTGTTTACAACTGTAGGGGGGTGTGGCTGTAGGTGTGATGTCATCGATCGCGTCCCCCTATAACAGGGATGACGCGATCGATGCTGCGGCCACAGAGAAGCATGGGGAAGCCGTGTTTACACACGCTCTCCCCGTTCTTCAGCTCCAGGGACAGATCGCCGCACTGCAGTGGCGATCGGGTCCGCGAGTCCCGCGGTCCCGGAGCTTCGGACCGGGTCACGGGAGCGCGCCGCGGGCGCGCCCGTGACCCATGGCTGGGTACTAAAATCAACGTATATATACGTTGATGTGCCCAGCCGCGCCATTCTGCCGACGTATATGTGCAGTAGGCGGTCCTTAAGTGGTTAATATATTGCCTGGGGAGTCCCCTTAGTCCACCTGTAAAGTGGCACATCTATACTGTGTATAGAAGCTACTGCAGTAATAAATGCATTTATAAACCCCAACAAATGACATTTTCCCTGCAAGCTTTCTTTATTTTGTAAGCAATGGCTTGGGGAGCCAGTCTGTGTGACAAGGCCACAATGTAGTGCACGGGGGAACAAGATTAAAGATTTTTTGGATAAATTCTGGTGTCTCTACCACAGACCTTGGATTTCTGCTTCTGTAATGGGTGCAGAAAAATTGTTCTTTGGGTTTTGGTGGTGCCTTCACACCATAACCCTATAGAGGTACTTTTGATGAAAGCAAGAATTGACCTTGCTGTCAAAATTTTTAACGATATGCACCTGTCAAACAGGTGCGTAAAAATGGCATTTGGGTGTTAATTGTGCCCATGAAACTTACACCAAAAACATTCTTCCAGATGAAATCAACACCCACACACTAGACAGCCTAGAAGTCCTGCAGAGTTTTGACATCCCAAAAATACTAAATCAGCAAAATCAGCATCAGGGGCCTCATAGCTGCTGGTAATCCAGGACTGATTCATTTTGATAAAAGTCAGACAGTCCACGGAGTCTATGATCAGTAACAAAACCTGCAGCAGCACAAAATTCCCATTCAGAAAGCATGCTGGATGCAGGGCAGCCCAGCAGCTCAGCAGCATACTGGGCAAGTTCTGGCCAGGGGTCAATTCTCATGACCCAGTAAGCCAGTGGATCGTGAACTGGAAAGCTCTTCATCTCTGTTTTTTCCACTAGATACTCGTTCACCATGTAATGCAGATGCTGCTGATGGGATGTGGAAACTGACAGCCCTGGGCGGCGAGGACTAAAATAATTCAGGAATGCATCACTTAGGCGGCTGCTTTCTCCACCACCTTCTCTCAGCAAGCTTATATTTTCTAAATGGATGTAGAGAAGAGAAGACCACAGATACACATGTACAACATTTGTAGGAGAATGTGTTTCATTTGTTACTTCACTGGGTATATGTGAGGGTTTACAACCACTTTAACCTCTTCCGGCCCACGCTATATGTGAAAAACATTGCTGAAAGGGCATCTATGGACGTCCTCCCGTGATTGTGCTGCCTGCCCGCCCCCTGTGGCGCATGAGTAGTGCACTCTGTGATCTCTGTGGCTTTAGGACACTGCTGATGACAGATCAGGCTAAAGGGTCAATCACCCTGTGATCAGCTGTGTCCAATCACAGCTGATCACTATGTAAACACAAGACAGTTATCGGATATCCAGCTTGTGTGAAAGGAACATCTACACTGATAATCAGAGCACTGATTATCAGTGCAGTCCCAACAGTGCCCACCAGTGCTGCAGTGCATATAAGTGCCCACCTGTGCTGCCAAACAGTGTCACCTATCAGTGCTGCCTATCAGCGACCATCAGTGCCCCCTATCACTACCGCCTATCAGTGCTAATCCATGCCACCTATCAGGTGAAAATTGGCCTGGGCAGGAAGGGGTAAAAGTGGTTAAGGACAGCATATTTTTCTTGTTGTATTAACATTACTCAAGTTCAGTACTTTTTATAGCATTATCAGTAAGCCCAGGTGTTTATTATTTTTCCTCTTGAAATGTTGCAAGATCAATTTCAGTTGTAACTATAGTTTTCCTTTAATGAGATGCAGTTAACAGGATGCCGAATTGTGCCTGCTCATTTGTGCTGTTTTTTCTCACCACACTGACTATTAATTAATTCTACATAGACCTTTTCACTGGTTATAACCTGTTATGCCTGGAAAAAGATTCAAACATTTGTTTAGACTGCAGACATTTCACTACCTTTGTTTGCTACTTGATTTCACAAGGCCCACCAACATAGGTCTGTAATTATTTGATGCTGTTATACTGTAGTAATTTTAGCAATAAAAAAACAGATAAGTATCCCAGTATTTCTGAGATCTTTTTTGCGCAGCATTATGCAGTTAAATACCCTGACAGTATAAAAGGTCTGTGTGGGAATACAAAAAAAAAATGTACACACTTACCTCTTAGCCGCAGCATCAGTGTAATGCTGTAGCTGTCCCCTGTTGGCTCTAAGCCTGAGAACTGAGCCAACACATGACCACTGATCACTCAATTCTTGGCCAGCTCTGAACAGAGTGGTGACTGTTAGTCACCAGCTCTCTGCTCTGCCCCTCCAGTGCTCACTGGAGCTCAAAGCTGGCTCATGCATTCAGCTGCTGTGCTGAGTCCACTGATGATCAGGTTTCTGGGTGGATCCCGACAATGTGAGCATGGAAAGGCTCTGTGATGTCAACTGACAGCAGTCTTTAGCCCGCTGTTGGCTGATTCTTGGTCACAGGAGAGCAAAAGTAAAAGTAAATTCAATACTGACATGAAAGAGAAGTATGACCAAAAGAGCTTTGGTCATACTTCTCTTTTAACCACTTCAGCCCCGGAAGATTTTACCCCCTTGCTGACCAGAGCACTTTTTACAATTTTGCACTGTGTCGATTTAACTGACAATTGTGTGTCATGCAAAGCTGTACCCAATACAAAATTTGTGTCTCCCCCCCCCCTCCCCACAAATAGAGCTTCTTTTGGTGTTATTTGATCACCTTGTTATTTTTTGCACGATGAACAAAAAAAGAGCAACAATTTGGAAAAAATAAATATTTCTTTAACTTAAAGAATCCCTATCCCTAAATAATAAAATAAAAACAAATGTCTTCATTCGTTTAGGCCAATATATATTCTTCTACATATTTTTGGTAAAGAAAAATCACAATAAGTGTGTATTGATTGGTTTGCGCAAAAGTTATAGTGTCTACTTTAACTTTTTAAGTTACCGTATATACAGTATAAGCCGACCCGAATATAAGCCGAGGCACCTAATTTTACCACAAAAATCTGGGAAAACGTATTGACTCCAGTATAAGCATAAGGTGTCCAACTGCATGGGTCACTTTGTCTCACTGTGTCCATGTCCATGCCTCACTGTGTCCATGCCTCACTGACTGTGTCCATGACCAGACTGACGTTTAACATGGAAGTCTATGGAAGGGGTGCCCGGCTTTAAAAAAAATCAGTGCTACCCCAGCCATAGGTCCCCCATAAGATTGACTAGGAGAGGAGGCATATCGTTTTCCTACTTAGTAGGAACAAACATTATGTCTCCTCTTCCCTGACAGCACAGGGATTTGTGTGTTTACACACACAAATCCCTGTGCTGGCGCTTGTGCACGCGATCGCATTCCATCGGCCGAGTGCATCAGGTCCCTCGCCGTGCAGTTAAAGGATGTACCCACACAGGATTTTGCACAGGGGAACCATTCTGCCACAGAAAATCTGTGTGAGTCAGTCGGAAACCGGTTAACAACTGCATCAGGCAAAGTTTAAAGCCACAACACTAGCTAATAGTTTTCTTGGTAATTTTGGAAAGAGTTGGAACGAGTAAACATCTTTGTCAGATTTATTTTTGTCTGTGACCCTATTACCTCCAAACAAGAAACTATGCGTGTGATTGGCAACAGGACAGGAAGGCAGAAGCTCTTTCTTTACTATTTATTTTATTGCACGTGTCCAAGTTGTAGAGATATTTCATGCTTCCTGGACTGATGACCACTTTTTACCAAGGCAGGTGGTGGTGGATATTGTCCCGATAGGAACACGGATAAAAAAAAAAAAATCAGTCATTTTAAATATTCCCCAACTTGGGGCGTGGCCGGCCGGAGAGGGACATGGACGCCTGAAAGCACAGCTCCTAAGCCAGGGGAATAGAATCAGCGACAACGGCCAAAATCTAGCCATCATCTACCCACTCCTTTACTCCAGACATTGCAGTGATCCTCCCCGACATGTCGAGAAAGAGATACCCGGAGTACCAGCCGCAAAAACTGACAGAATTCGCCTACAAGCCGGCGATGCGGACCGGAGCTATCCAAGATGGCGCCGGCCTGGAAGAACCTCGAGACTCCTATACAGACCTCCCGGACGAATCTACAGGGGAATCCCCCCAGCCAGGTACCGACGCTGCCCTGTCCCACCTCCAGGAGAGTGACCCCCTCCTCCGCAGCCCAGCTAAAGCCAAGATGCGGCTTGACACGCCGCCGCGAGTGCTCCACCCGCAAATCGAGGCCCAGGCTTTCAACCCCCTCCTCTCCAACCAGGCCTTACATTCCTCCATGGCGTCCTTCCCCACCTCAGGCCAACCAGTCATGGACACCACCCTGAAGGACATGCTCCTTTCGCTACAGACATCCCTCATGACAGACCTCTCCTCCCTGTTTGCCAAGGTCACCTCAGACATACACTCCCTAGACGACAGAGTTACTAACGTGGAGAGGGGAATGTCTGATTGCACATCCACAGTAAATGACATAATAGACGCCTATGAGGAGGTGAAGGAGGATCAGGCATGGATGCGCGCCAAGCTGGCCGATTTAGAGGACAGGTCCCGCAGGAATAATGTTAAGCTAAGGGGGGTCCCAGAATCCATTCTACCCGCGGACCTGCTTCGCTATGCCAAGGAATTGCTCCACCTTGTCGTTCCTGATGCAACCCCACGCGACCTGATAATAGACAGGATCCACAGAATCCCCAAACCTTCCCACCTGGCAGCCTCGGTCCCCAGAGACGTACTAATGAGGATCCACTTCTATCAAGTTAAAGAAAAACTTATGATGGGAATCAAAACCAAATCGCCATTGCCAGCTCCTTACACTGACATCCAACTGTTCCCCGACCTTTCCAAGTTCACACTACAACAAAGGCGCCATCTAAGCCCGATTACTAAGGGTCTCCAGAACCACAAGGTGCCATACAAGTGGCGTTATCCTGCCACCCTCCTCATCGTGAGGAATGGTCAGAACCACAGCATCAACACTCTAGATGACGGCATGCGTCTGCTCCACGCTTGGGGAATCCTGCTAGAACCTCCCAAACCCGCCGCTTCCCAGGGGGGACCGAATCCCCAGAAGAAACGCATGGATCGCAACCGCACCTGAATTGCCATGACGTGCCCTGGCCACTCAACGTTCACACAGTTCCCCTGAGCTCTAGCTTGTTACATCCCTTATACACCCGACTCCTCGAGTTAATAACTGTTTGATACCCCCACCTAGAGGCTTCAGCGGTGGCTTACACCCCCTCTAAGAATCTTTCCTTTGTTGATGTTGCTGGCATTGTGACCCACAGGGGTTTTCACTATACCGGATCGCACTAATCAATATCCTGCTTTGTTTTTTTTTTTCTTTTTGGTTTAAGTTTTTCATTTTATGATCAGATAACTTGTTGCTCTATCTGCAGCTTTCTCGCATCCATTGCTTCCAGGACCACTGTCTGCCACTCTACTACCAGTTAATCTCCACGCCAAAGCTCAAGAACCGACTCTACAGCGACGATCGCTTTTGGGACCGCACGCCTCTGGTCTGCTGCTTCACTCCCACCTCAGGTCATCCTCCCTAATCCACACCCGGACGGGTCTGAGTCAACTATCTGTAAGTGCTACCCAGTTACACACACCGAGCCGCAGCCCTCAAGATGCCGCTCACAATTTTCTCACTAAATGTGAACAGTCTTAATCACCCTGCCAAGCGACACTCATTGTGGAAGACCGCTGCGGCCCTCCACAGTGACGTTGTGTGTGTCCAAGAAACACACCTGCTGCCGTCAGATACGGCTCTTTGCTCCAACCGACAGTTCACACATGTCTTTCACGCTAACCACTCTACCAAAACTAAAGGTGTCATGACAGCATTCAAAGATACATTGGACTTCCAACTCCTAGACTCTGTTGCAGACACTGAAGGTCGTTTTCTAATAACTGTTTGCAACATAAACCGGGCCACATATACCCTTGTAAACCTATATGCCCCGAACACCCATCAAATGAAGTTCTTGCGCAAGGTACTTGCTTACACCAAACCTATCCGGAAGGGACATCTCATAATGTGCGGAGACTTCAATATGGTCCCGGATGTTACTTTAGACTCCACCTCAGCCGCAAAAAGACGCAAATCTCCTCTAAAAAACGTCATTCTCCGCCACGACCTGTATGATGCATGGAGATGTCTCCACGGCTCAGACCGGGACTATACTTTTTTCTCCCACAGGCACTCCTCATACTCCAGAATCGATTTGTTCTTAACTGACAAATGGATCTTACAGAAAATATGCATATCTGAGATCCAAACTGCAACATGGTCAGACCACGCCCCGATAACAATAACGATAGATGATCCCAACTCACATAGACCCACATTTGTTTGGCGGGCAAATAACTACCTTATTCAAAATGACGAATACAAGCCAGATATCTTAGAAAAAATCTATGACTTTTTTATGCTGAATAAGGGCTCTGTGTCTGACCCTGCGGTGGTGTGGAGCGCGCACAAGGCGTACATTAGAGGAATGTTGATTAGATTGAGCTCCCATCATAAGAAAAAGAAAATGCAGCGCTTGAATGACCTGACTTCCCAAATAGCTTCCTTAGAATCAGCACACAAAACTAACGCTACTGGCCCCCAGACGACCCTCCTACTGTCCCTCAGACAGGAACTTAAGACGTTGCTCCTACACTCCTATGAATTCCTTCAGAGGAAATTCAAAGCGACTTCATATTCCACCTCCAACAAAGCAGGGAAAAAGCTTGCCCAACGCCTTAAGGGTAGACGCGCAAAAGCTAAGATTCCCTACTTAATCCACCCCCACTCAAATCTCACTCTGACGAACCCGCAGGACATAGCTGATGCGTTCAGCGCTTATTATGGTGATCTATACAATCTGAAACGTGACCCTGATACCCCACAACCCACACAGGACGAAATTGACGACTTCCTACACAAGATAAACCTGCCATCCCTGACTGAACAACAACTGGAGGCGCTTAACGCCCCGTTCACAGAACAAGAAATTAATAAAACTATTGCCTCCCTTCCTAGTGGTAAGGCACCTGGCCCCGACGGCCTGACAGGAGAATACTTCAAACAATTCTCCCTATCTCTATCCCCGTACCTCGCTGAACTGTTTAATAGCGCTGCCTTTTCTTCTACCTTCTCCAAAGAATACTTATCAGCTTTGATTATAACTCTACCGAAGCCAGGGAAGGAGCCCAATATCCCCCAGAATTTTCGCCCCATATCCCTTCTAAATCTCGACCTCAAAATTTACGCCAAAACCATTGCCTCAAGACTGCTAGGAATTATGCCCACTTTAATCCATAAAGACCAAACAGGATTCACACGGGGCAGACAGGCTTCAGACGCCACCAGGAGAATGCTCAATTTAATCCACCACGCAGAATCCACCGGAACGCCTTCTCTGCTGCTATCACTAGATGCAGAGAAGGCGTTCGACAGGGTTAACTGGACTTACCTTAATGCTGTTCTCCAAAAGTTTGGCTTTAAAGGCTTCATCCTAAACGCCGTACTAGCACTCTACACCAACCCTATGGCCCAAGTTTTCACGGAAGGAATGCTTTCCTGCCCCTTCTCCATTACAAACGGCACACGCCAGGGGTGCCCACTATCTCCACTTATTTTCAACATGCTTATGGAACCCCTGGCGGAACACATACGTTCTCATAAGGCCATCACAGGCCTCCAAATTGGCCCACAGTCCCATAAGATTAGCCTCTTTGCTGACGATGTCATTCTCATCCTCACTAACCCATCATCCTCCCTGGCTGAGGTACAAAAATTACTGAATTGGTTTAGCTTGGTATCGTATTACAAAGTGAACACGACTAAGTCATACATTCTAGACCTCAACATTGACGCCACAACCAGAAACCTCATACAACTACAATATCCATTTAAATGGGCACACAACGACATCTCTTACTTGGGCATTCAACTGCCAAGATCTCTTAAAAATCTTTACTCCTGTAACTTCTCACCACTTCTCCAAACCGTCCAAGCAACTACACAACAATTGGCGAAACACGAACTTTCCTGGTCAGGGAGACTCGCAGCTTTCAAAATGATTTGCTTGCCCCAAGTCCTGTATCTCTTTAGAACCCTCCCCATCCCGTTACCTGTCTCATTTTTCAGGTCCTTGCAAACGATCTACAACAAGTATCTATGGAACGGTAAAAAACCTAGATGCGCTCATGCGACACTGTCCAAACACAAATTAGCTGGGGGTGCAGGTTCAATAGACTTTAAAGATTACCACACTGCGGCCATTCTGGCCCAATTGCCCGCATGGTTCCAACCCCTCCTCACTTCACCGTGGAGACAAATAGAGAGCCTGACACTCACCCATCCTGACCTAAGGAGTTGGATACTGAGCACCCCTCTAGGTGCTCATGTCCCAACATCCATCCCCCCGACCATGAAAGCGTCGGTCCAGGCATGGGGGAAGTTGATCTCCATGCTCGGTCCAGCTCCTGCCACAACTCACTTCAAAATCCCTCTGGAATCCCTACGGTTCCTCTCACCAGACCTTTCACTATCAAGGTGGTCCACACATGGGATCCACCATGTTCAAGACCTAGTTCGGGACGGTAGTCCTAAGTCCTTCTCACAACTACAGGCCGAATTCAAACTCCCAGACGCTGAACAGTTTACCTTCCTACGAGTTAGCCACTGCTTGCGCTCCATCCCCCTCCCCCTTTACACCCTTCCTTCTAAGACGTGGAACTACCTCACTGACCCCGCTTCCACCACCAAAGGCATCTCCCACTTCTACAACAACCTCCGCCAAAAACGTACCTTCTCCAAACTTCCACCACATCACAAATGGGAATATGACCTCACATGCACCTTCACTGAAGCCCAATGGCAGCGTGCTTTTAGATCAATATACCAATTCACCAAATCAGCAGCCCTTTGGGAACTTACGCAGAAAATCTCGCTGCGCTGGTACCTTACACCCACAAAACTAGCATCTTTCGGCACGCAAAACTCCAGCGTTTGCTGGAGATGCAAGGCCGCTAAAGGGGACTTGCTGCACATTTTTTGGAAATGCCCAAATATAACTATTGGAACGACACCTTTAAGCTTATATTTGAAGTCACCGGTGCCCAAATCTTGCCATCCCCTGCTCTTGCACTCCTCAACCTCACCATCGAAGACATCCCTCACCACCTGCGATACACAACCACACACATACTGTTAGCAGCTAGGCTCAATTTAACGAGACACTGGAAATCAGACGTGTCCCCATCCAGGGATCAAATCCTAAATCTAGTGGCCCTGCACTTTAGTTATGAGACCATGATGGCCTCCAGCAATGGACACACCACTGTCACAAACCAACAGTGGCTGCCGTGGTCCACCTGGACGAAAGTTGCGAATGTTACATAAAGACAACCCTCCAAGACTCTCATTGCACTCTTTCTTGACCGAGCAACACCTTATTCTTCACTTCAAATCTCTTTTTCTCCTCTTTCAGACCTCGCTATACAAGGTTCCTTATGTGTTATCTCCAATGTTTTATGTTATCACGATATGTATCTCCCCTCCTCCCTTGTGGCACTACTGCTCCCACTGGGGGTGCCACATTGGAGGAGTGGACGCCTATACTTGATATGTATCTATAGCCTATACCCCACGCCTAGTATACTCATTATTGTTAGCAGCACAACCTGTTCTGATGTAACTCCTGTTATAATGTTTTTGCACAACGTACACTCTTTAATTGTACTCTGTACCTATTTTGAAAATCCAATAAAATATTTGAAGTAAAAAAAAAAAAAAAAAATATTCCCCAACTTGTCATACTTGTTTTGTATACACTATTATTATTTTTATTCACTGAGTTCCACATTTTTTTTCAATTATGATCACGTTCATAATTATTTGCTTTGTTTATAAGTTACGAAATCCCATATCCACTGCATTGGAATTGTGATCAACAAATTTTTTTTTTTTTAAATGTCATCAATATTAGTGTAACTTCTTCTTAAATACAATATTTTAGATAATTCCTGTGGATAATGGATTCCATATGGGTAACATTTTGTTTCTTAAATGGATATGTTGAATTGTAGCAGAAGCAATTAATGTTATAACTTCATTCAACTAACCAATTTTAATAATATGACTGGGTCCTAATTAATCGTAATGAATGTTCTTTAGACAGCAGATTAAAAAATAATTAGTAGATACTTACAAAGACTTCAATTGTGACAGGTACAGAGGTGTTTAGTGATGGTATCCCAGAGTCTTTAGCCATAACCGTCAAAGTAATGATACCATTTGGGATTTGTTCATAATCCAGAGGTCGAACCACAGTTATAACTGAAAGAAAGGTAAAAATTTGACAGAAATAAAAATAACTGATGCAATATAGAGATTGTGACTTTTATTAATTCAGTGTGTTTCGTTATATATGTTTTTTCTTATGTGAAAAGTAATTTACTAAAGCTAAAATAGCATTTAAAAGAGGTGTAAACTTCTCTGGAAAGCTCCATTATTACCCCCACTGCTTAGCTTGGTTTTGCTTTATGAAAAATAAAAATGCATAGAGATTATGAGTGTTGAAGCAAAAAAAAAGTTATAACTTGGAGTTTACATGGAGTCGTTAACTTTCCTCCAGCCACATGTGACAGGATTGAGCCAATCACCAAGTACCAGCAATGTCACAAAAGAGGAAGGGGAGTACATAAAATGCTCTCCCATTTTGAGGAGCTTCTTCATTTTGAGAAGCAGAACCAAGCAGATTATCTGGTGGCCCTGCCCTGCATTAGCAAACCAAAGGTTTAAAAGACATCATGGACTGTCTCAGTGAAAGAATGATAAAAGGACAGAAAAAGGGTAAGAAGAGAAAATAGATAAAGAGAATAAAAGTGAGATAAAGAGTGAGACAGAAACATGGAGAGAAGGGCCTTCACCATTTACCCTTGCTTTACAGCTATTGGCCAGAAAATGTGCCCTTTTAAAAGAGAAGTATGGGGTTGGGTTTTTTGTCCAATCATACTTACCTAAGTGGATGCAGCATCGGTTTGATGCTGCATCTGTCCCCCTGTCGGCTCTAACACTGAGAACCAATCAATCTAACACCGCTGATCCCTCTGTTCTCAGAGCTCTCTGAGCAGAGAGCTGGTACCTGTCAGTCACCCCTCTCTGCTCTGGCCCCTCCTCGCTCACTGAAATGCTGGGCTGCGGAGGGCACAGGAGCGGCTGGCTCAGGCCCCATACACACGATCGGACATATCCGATGAAAACGGTCCGCGGACCATTTCCATCGGATATGTCCGATCTTGAGTTTGATCCGATGGCGTGTACACACCATCGGATCAAATTCCCCGCCGCCGGACGGCGCGGTGACGCGGCGGTGACGTTGACGCCGCCGCGTCACCGCACCAGGAAGTAAAACACTTCCGCGCATGCGCCGAATCCATTCGGCGGCGGCGCGGCGGCGGTGGGGGACGACATGTCTGCTGGTAAGTGTACTAACCAGCAGACATGTCGGGCGGACAGATTCCACCGGATGGATTTCAAAGCATGCTTTGAAATCTGTCGGGTGGAGAAATCTGTCCGCTATCCCATACACACGAGCGGAGATGTCTGCTGAAACGGTCCATCGGACCGTTTTCAGCGGACATATCCCCTCGTGTGTACGAGGCCTCAGGCTCTCAGCAGATATGTTGAGAGGTTGAGTCGATTGCTGGTCCAGGCATGTAAACAGATCCCGATCTCCGCGATTTTGGCTCAGCCTGGACATCATCTCTTTGACATCAGCCGACAGACCTCTGTCTGCTTAAAACGGGTCACCGGAGTGCAGAACGAACTGCACTCCTGTGTTCCATATGAGAAGTACAGCCAAAAGAGCTTAGGCTGTACTTCTGCTTTAAGTCACTCTACCTTTTTCTCAGGATAAATCTAAGGGAACTAAGCTTGAAGTTTAAGTACTCCCTTTAGAACTAATATACAAATGACTGAGGAAAGCTTACAGTAACATTTTCAGCAAAACCATCTATGTGTGTTCTGCAAATTAAACAGCCTACACATCCACTATTGCTATTAAGAGTATCTACAATGGTAGTTAGGTTCTTTTGTGACTTTGCTTATAAAAAAACAGTAAACATGAAAATCTAAGTATGAAAATCTGTAAATTGTCATCACTTACCTCCATAGCCTTCAGAAATTGAGATGTCAAAGTAGTTGCGGAATGCTGAAGCCTCGGTAATGGTGTAGGTAAGTTGGTTGTTTGGTGGAGAGTCTTCATCAGTTGCCTTCATCAAAACAAATACAGAAACAAATATTCAGTGTACGTTGACAAAAAATCATATATGTTACAGAACAATTGTGCATTTTATATAAATTCCAATACTAAAGGCAAATTTTTTTTTTTAACTTGGAAAGAATAAGAGCATTTTTTTTTTTGCCATATTTATCCATTAACACATTTTCCCTTTACTTTCTGCCCCATACAAGAAGTTAGAGGAAATCCCACCAAAAGTTAGGGAATCTCTAATTTCCAATGGGGACACTAGTTCTGGTGACAGATTTCCCATCTATTCCTGTTCTGGTCACTTTCACTCTCAGGAATACTGGTAAATAGAACAAATATAAGGAGTATCTCATTAATGGGTGGGATGACAGACAGCAATACAAATTTGACAGGCGTTCTATTGCCTCTCCACCCTACCTATAACTTAAAAAAAAATGCTGTTGGTATACTTTGAATATTTTTCATGTAGATGTTTTTGTATAAGGACCTGTTCAGCAGTCTGTTTCAGTGCACATATGGTAATGTAATTTTGAATGGGCTACCAACATACTTTAGTTACCTGTCCCATTTTTTATAATGCAGCACATGGCTCATGCATTCTGGTGTGCTGCATCCATGGTATGTTGCCAGTTACTATACATGTTTGTTGAGTCGCTCTTCTAAATGAGTCTACATCAAGAAAAGTCTAGGATACTGTATAGTATATATGCTTACTTCTGGGTAGTATCAACGAGTTTAAAGGGGTTGTAAAGGTACAATTTGTACAATTTGTTTTCCTAAATAGATTCCTTTACCTTAGTGCAGTCCTCCTTTACCCTTCGATTTTGCTTTTAAATGTCCTTATTTCTTCTGAGAAATTCTCACTTCCGGTTCTTCTGTCTGTAACTCCATGCAGTAATGCAAGGCTGTCTCCCTGGTGTGGAGTGTTGTGCTCGCCCCCTCCCTTGGACTACAGGAGAGTCAGGACACCACCTAACACACACCTCTTTTCCCTATCTGCAACATAGAGAGCGTCCTGACTCCTGTAGTCCAAGGGAGGGGCAAGCATGACACTCCACACCAGGGAAAAAGCCTTGCATTACTGTGTGGAGTTGCAGACAGAAGAACAGGAAGTGAGGATTTCTGAGAAGAAATAAGGACATTTAAAAGCAAAATTGAATCATGAGGTAAGTGAAGGAGGACTGCACTAAGGTAAGGCAGCTATTAGGAAAAAATACCTTTACAACCCCTTTAAGGTATTTGCCATTTAATACAAAACAACAAAGGAGTTGAATTTAGCAACAATCTACTTGTGTTAGTTTCTGATGTTAAAATAACCTCATATGTGGTGAACCCCAGAGGTTCTTTGTGACTTACAATCCAGGTGTGTGATCTGTCAGATGACATGGTAAGGAATTCATCACATTTTTATAACAATGTCCTCAGTAGCCTTTTCTGAGAACAGGAGGCTCATATTGTGCCTGGAAAGTATGAAACAACAGGTCACATTTGGCAGAGAATTTTTACCAATTGAACCTTTGTGTGTAGTTGATGAAAAGCAGTTTGCTCCTAACTATTATCACTAATTCTAAGGGATTAATATGCATAAAAGGTTTAACTGAGCTGTTAGATCCTGCTGTGAATAATCAACAGACTTGGCCAACTCATCAGTCTTGGCCAAAAAAACAAAAAATCTGATGCGAGAAGAAAGAAAAGCCAGCCAATCACACATAAATAGAACAGAGAAGAATGTACTTCTCACCCTAAGTTTAATTACTGTGACCACAGACGGTTCATTTTCTCGGATTGCTCCTAGATATAACTCTTTCTGAAATGTCGGGATGTTGTCATTCACATCCAGTACGTTGATGCGAACACGGCCAGTTGTCTCCTCACCACCACCATCCCTTGCAATCACTGTGATGGTGTAGCGCGGGGTGGTCTCAAAGTCTAGCCGGGCAATCAGTGTTATTACACCTGTGTCCTTGTCAAGTGAAAACCTGAAAAACAAAGAGATTTTGAAAGAGGCAAATTCACATAATGTTTAAAAACCCACAGCAAATAGTTTTCATATTTCAAACTGTTTATTAAAATAGAAGTATGGACTTTGTAAAAACAAATAGAACATTTATACTCACCTAACCGGATGCAGCATCGATTTGATGCTGAATCTGTTCCCCTCCAGCTCTGCGATGAGAACTGAACGATTAAACATGGCGAATCGCTCAGTTCTCACCCTACGCTTTTAATAGAGAGCTGGGACTATCAGTCTCAGGCCCTATGCTCTGCCCCTCCAGTGTTCACTGGAGTGCTGGGCTGTGGAAGGGGCAGGAGGGGCTGGCTCAGGCTCTCGGCTGATCATTGAGAAGCTGAGCCAGGTGCCAATCCAAGCTGCTGGATGGATCCCAAATTCTGCTTTAAGTTTTATTAGCAGTAAATGAAAAAATGGCTCCAAAATGATAGCATCCAAAGAAAAAAAAAAACTGTCACATAGATGAACTAAAGTGATCATCACGACAGTAAAATCAGTCTGTATATGCAGTAAAGCATGCTTGTTATACACACTGTGGAACCTAAGGGGTTAATCATCTACATTGTGTAAAAGGCTGTTTGTCTTCTCTAAACCTCCTCTTCTTCCACAGTCCCCAAACCATCACTTGATAGAACAGGGCCTTATGGGCAAGCTGCACATACTTCGTTTTGGTGTGTATTGTTACAGGTTTTTTTTTGTTTTTTGGGAGAGTGCATATGATCAGCACAGGGCCAATCAGGACTGTCAAGACAGAGGGCCAGGCGTCCCTAAGCCTCATAGGACAATCAGGGGAGCATGAAAACTTCTCCTACAAGCTTTAGCCAGACACTGATAGAAGTCACAAGACTGCTCTAACCACTAATGAGAAAAGGTATTTAGCCGTTTATATTTCCAAAACTATTGCATTTCCATGTTCTGTGTACTATGGGAGACCAGATATAGTGAATGCAAAGTCCTGAATTTAGTAACACTTTAAAGTTGTCATACGTGCTGTTTTTCTTGTTTTAACTTGCATAGAGCACAAATATAATAAAAACACCAATGTTCACTAGTAGGAGATCTCACAAAACATACGTAGAGAGAACAGAGGTCAGAAAATAACAATAAAAGAGAAGATCATGTTGGCTAGAAGACATGGTCTACTCCAGTCTCAGTCCGCAGGAGATATATATTTAATCCAAGGGCCCCCAAGTCTTATTAAATTTAGTTATGTTATTATGGAGGGTACGCTAGCTTGCAACACCGTGCTATCAGATTCATGCTGCTAAAAGCATTTACAAAATTAGCTGTTTAGTCCACTTAGTAATATCAGGATCTAATTTTCTGGAAAAGGGCTACCTCTGGAGACCTGGAAATATTTATATCCATTACAGAGCAATCACAATTAAAGAGTCTTATCCAAAATCTACACAGCAGCAAGTACATCTCATTGAAACACTATAGCAATGTATTCCTGTTTTGTGCCATTGCAGTTCCAAAATACAAAGCTATCTATTGTTTGAAAGTAAGCAGACACATTATTTTGTGTTATAGTAGGCAATGGCTACTATTTTTTTGTCTCTAAAGTACTTGTGAAGTTAAGGGAAAATCTTCATTTTATTTATTATAACACCTACCATAAGCTGTGAAATAAGGCCTTTTTATGCTGTAACACTATTTGCTGTCTGCTGCGCTTATTGCTATGCTGCTGCATACAGTGCCACAGACAATGACTTTGGTGTAATGTTTACAATTCGTTTTCTCAGATATGTTGACGATTCTTTGCATGCCTGATTCACACTATCTCAGGGAATACAGATTATACACAGCAGGAGGGTATTTCATAAATGCAAATGTCAACTATAGGTAGCTCCTATTCACCCTGCGTTCTGCTTCCCACATGTTCTCTACTGAAACAATGCTGTCACCAGAGCTCCTATCTGTAGAGTTAAATAAAACTCATGTAGCAGGGAAGTGCCAGAAACATAGCTACATGAAAGAAGAACATTTCATAGAGCATCTCAAAAGGCTGCTTAAAGTAACCAATTACATTCTGTAGACTCAAACTGTAAAATTTGAAGAGAAGTTGTCAATTTCTTCCAGATCTTTTTTATGCTTCACTAGTTGCTGTAGCCATCATCCCTAGTTTTCATAAGTCATTCCCTTGGTTTTGGTTTTTAAAGAAAACTTGGATAATGAAATTTAAAGTAATGATTTCCATACATTTGACTTTATTACCCAGCACCAAGAGGTTTAAAATGAAATATAATAAGTCTGACTTATTAAAGAAGTTGAAAATCTTCACACAATAAATTGTTTGAATATACACTTCATTTATCCAATCATGTGAAAAGCTAATTTTGACTCCTTATTCAAAGCTAAAAAGAATTGTTTTTTTTTCACAAGACAGGATAACCAAAATTAATATTCAGACAAAATGTACTGTGTAAAGATTCTCAAATCCTTAGGCCGCGTACACACGATCGAACTTGTCCGCTGAAACCGGTCCGCAGACCGGTTTTATCGGACCAGTTCAATGGTGTGTACGGCCTATCGGACCGTTTTCCATCGGACCAGAGTTTTAAAACATGCTTTAAAACCTGTCCGATGGTAACCTGTCCGTCGGTTAATACACAAAAGCATCAGACCAAAAACCCGCGCATGCTCAGAATCAAGTCGACGCATGCTTGGAAGCATTGAACTTCGTTTTTTCATCACGTTGTTGTGTTCTACGTCGCCGCGTTCTGGTCTGATCGGATTTTGGTCCGATGGAGTGTACGCAAATCAGACCATCAGAGTTGTCTGATGAAAACGGTCCGTCGGACAAGTCTCATCAGACATGTCTGATCGTGTGTACAGGGCCTTAAGGGCTGCTCAATGCAGTCCCACTGGACCAGTCTTCCCATGTTTTCTTAGCCACGTAATTCTACTAAACATTTCACCTTTTGCCGTAACTGCATAAAATATTGAACACAGTCAATTATCCTATTCAATTTACCTCTCTTTACTTATTTGCCAGTGAAAAAAATTGCTGTTTGTTAAAATTGAAATTACAACTAATGACTCCTCTGTGTGACAGTCTAAACACGTAACTACTAGGAATGAGCTGAACCTGCCTGCCAGTAAATTAGGAAGAACTGATCTATCTAAGCTATACAGTGTATAAATATGTACAACTCCTAGGGATGTATATATATTCTCTACACACTGTAAATTAAGCTAAACTGACTAGCCTTCCTGCCTGCTCTATCTAGCTATCTAAAAAGACAATCTCTCTGGCTCTCTGACTGCTTTCATTAACAAGCCGGAACACACTACACAAGGCCGCCCAGCAGGCGGCCTTATATAGTGTGGGGCGTGTGCTAAAGCCCTGAGCCATAATTGGTCAAAGCCACCCAGGCTTTGGCCAATTATGGCTCTTCGTTTTTTGCACGCTGTGTGATTGGCCAAGCATGCGGGACATACAGCATGCTTGGCCAATCATCAGCGCGCAATGCCGCAGTGAATTATGGGCCGTTTCGTGTCACTCGAATTTGTCGCGAACGTACGAACAGACAATGTTCGAGTCGAACATACGTTGGTATCGAACGCGAAGCTCATCCCTAGTAACAACGCCATCACAGGAAGCCAGATTGAGTGGACTTCACTGGCATACAGTATGGTTGCCATCTGCCCCTGTTTGCAGGGGACAGTCCCCGTATTCAGGAGTTTTTCCATGGCAAACAAATGCCCTGGCAATGTACTCCTCTGGTATCTTGTGCTGCCGGTTAGCAAGGGTGTCAGTAAGAATCACAGGCACTACCCCAATATGGTGCAACAGCTGCAAGCCCACCAAGCCAAACAGACAAGAAACAAGGGGCCAGATGCAGATACAAAAATGTATCATTCCGGCAGCGTAGCGTTTCCTCTTTACACTACGCCGCCGCAAATATTATGGGCAAGTGCCTTATTCAGAAAGCACTTGCTCCATAATATGCGGCAGCGTAGCGTAACGTGCACGGTGTAAGGCCGCGCAATTCAAATTTCTAAAGTGGGGGGCGTAATTCATGTAAATGAATCATGACCCCACGTAATTTACGTTTTTTTGGACGGCGCATACGCCGTCTGTGGACGTTCCCAGTGCGCATGCTCGAAATCACGTCGCTTATTTCTCAATGTAAACGACGTGAATGTAACTAACGTCGAGCCCCATTCCCGAACGATTTACGCAAACGACGTAACCGACGTTCAATTCGACGTGGTCCCGGCGTCCATACTTAACATTGGCTGCGCCTGCTATAGCGGGGGTAACCTTACGCCGGTCTCACACTTACGCAAACAACGTAAAATACGATGCGCCGTCGCAAGTATGCTCGTGAATCTGCGTAAGTAGCTCATTTGCATAATGTACGCAAAGCGCCACCTAGTGGCCAGCGTAAATATGCAACTTAAGATACGACGGTGTAAGCGAATTACGCTGCTCGTATCTTAGGAGAAAGCCGGCGTATCTTCTTTTATGAATAGCAAAAAAAGATACGCCGGCTATTCTTAGTATTTACGCAGCGTATCTATAGATACGCTGGCGTAAATGCTTTCTGAATCTGGCCCAAGGTTTCCATTGGATGGGAAAAATGCCTAGGAAAGAGGATACGGCAACAAACCTTTAAAAGATCATTCTGGGGAAGCAGGCGCAATTTTGATTTAGCCTCCTGATGGGGAGGACATACCCACAGTTTAGTGATTGTAATGTACTTTGGTTTATTGTTCATCCAGTATGTTTCTTATTTGTATCAAAACAAAGTTTCGTGTGCCATTTTATTTGTACATTTAATCCTTCTGAGCAAATAAATGATGCTTGCATGCAGATCTTGGTACCTCTTACCATATGTGGGACTTGGCAGGACAACTAAAGTAAAACTGTAAGTGCAGACATAGTTACAACAAAGTTTTGTGGCACATACACTATATTACCAAAAGTATTGGGACGCCTGCCGTAATGGCATCCCAGTCTTAGTCTGCAGGGTTCAATATTGAGTTGTCCCACCCTTTGAAGCCATAGCAGCTTCAACTCTTCTCGAAATGCAGTCCACAAGATTTAGCAGTGTGTCTATGGGAGCTCTACCGATGAAAGCCAATGAGAGGCCGACCCACGTTTAGAGGGGAGGAGTCGAATCTGTGATGTCATGCGAAGCACAGTGAGTCTATATCTGTGGTGAATGAGCTGGTGATTTGATACATGCTGTTTTTATTGTTATTTCTTGTAAGTGTAACTTTTTATAGGGGCTTTTTTAAAATAAATTAAAAAGCAGAGAGCATTAGGGTACTTGTTTTTTTTTGTTTCATGTCCGTAATCCCTGGAAATATAAGTGGAATTGATTATAGAAAAGCGAGTGGAGGAAGATGTTTTTTGGAGACAATTCAACCGTTGATTACCCACACAGAGGAGCATTCTGGGGACTGTATGAATTACTACCATTGGTAAAGTGGATTGATCGAGGTGGACACAAGGAGTGATCTGTCTATGAGTTTTATACTCATCCTTGAGGCGAGCAGGCATTTTAGCAGGTGGTGGTGTGCACTGAACACAAAAATTAGCTGCCAACACAGCTGAGACAAAGCAAAAACTGGTGAATATGAAAAAGTGTAGCGCTTATTTTTGTGAAAAAGTCAGTTTGTCGCAAACATACATATATATGAAATCTTAATTTCAGTGACACCAAGTGACTGAGTGTGATCCGTGGAAAAAAAAAATCTGAACAAAGCAGTCCTCTATTGTGACCACACACAAATAACAGTCCAAAAGTGTAGAAAAAAACTGCAAGGTTGAAATAAAAAGTCCCACATGGATGTGACCCTCTCTGTGAAAGGATAGAGACACCACCACCGATGTAAGGAGGAGGCTTATTTAATCAGTCAGCAAGATGTGTAAATACATGTAGTCTTGTTGGAGCCAGAGACAAGACATGAATACATGTATTTACACTTCCTGGTGTTTACTGCAATTTGTGTTGCTGACTGATATGCGGATTCAGGACCAGCTGAATATCTTGCTGACTGATTATATAAGCCTGTTTTGACTTGGGTGGTATAAACCTCACCAAGTCAACACCATCTGGTAAGCCTCCTCCTTACACTCACTTGGTGTCACTGAAATTAAGATTTCATATACATGTTTGTTTGCAAAAAACTTACTTTTTCACAAAAATAAGCGCTACACTTTTTCATACACGCTAGGGTTAAAGCCCAAGGGCTTTCACACTGGAACGGTGCATTGGCAGGGCGTCTGAAAAAGTCCTGCCAGTAAATACACTGCTCCTAAAGCGCCCCTACCTATTGAATTCAATGGGCACCACCGCTGAAGCGCCGCTGTAGCTTTTAACCCTTTTTCAGCCAACTAGCAGGGGTTAAAAGCATCCCGCTATCGGCCAAAAAACGCCACAAAAACTATGGTAAAGCACTGCTAAAAATAGAGGCGTTTTACCACTGATGCCCCTTAGCGCTGTGAGTGTAAAAGCACTCTTAGGCCCTGTACACACGATCAGACCGGTCCAATGAGAATGGTCCGACGGACCGTTTTCATCGGGCCACCGATGAAGTGGTCTGATGTGCGTACACACCATCAGTCCAAAATCCGATCGGGTCAGAACGTGGTGACGTAGAACACAACGATGTGCTGAAAAAACGAAGTTCAATGCTTCCAATCATGCGTCGACTTGATTCTGAGCATGCGCCGACTTGATTCGGAGCATGCGCCGGTTTTTGGTCCGAAGCTTTTGTGTACTAACCATCGCTTTTGTCCGACGGTCAGGCGTCCATCGGACAGATTTTAAAGCAAATTTTAAAACTTTGGTCTGATGGGCCGTACACACGATCAATTTGGTCCGATGAAACTGGCCTTAAGGCCAGTTTCATCGGACCGGTCTGATCGTGTGTACACGGCCTTAGTGTCACTGGTTTCCAAAAAATGTCAGTTAGTGTCTGAATGGTCTTCGCAATATTGCAGTCTCGTTATAAGACGCTGATCACCATCATTACTAGTAAAAATAATAAAAAATCTGTATATATCCCATAGTTTAGCAATTTTTTTTTACCAAAAATATGTAGCAGAATACATATTGGCCTAAATTTATTAAAAATTAGATTTTTTTAAAATGTTCTTTTTATTGAATAAGTTTTATAGCAGAAAGTAAAAAATATTGTTTTGTTTTTTTAAAATTGTCGCTCTTTTTTTGTTTATAGTGCAAAAAATAAAAAAAGCAGTGGTGATCAAATACCACCAAAAGAAAGAAGAAAAGAAAAAAGAAGAAAGAAAAGAATTTGTGGGAAAAAACTGACATACGGTAAATTGTATTTGGGTACAGTGTTGTATGACTGCACAATTGTCAGTTAAAGTAATGCAGTGCCATTTAGCAAAAAATGGCCTGGTCATGAAGGGGGTAAATCTTCGGCCCCATACACACGAGCGGACAGATTTGTTCAAATCTGTCCGTCCGACAGATTTGAACAAATCTGTCTGCTGGGATTTTGGTTTGCTCGCATGTACACACGAGCAAACCAAAATCCCCGCCAGCAGAGAGCGCGCTGACGTGTCGGTGACGTGGCCGTGACGTTGACGCCGCCACGTCACCGCACCAGGAGGTAAAACACTTCCGCGCATGCGCCGAATCCATTCGGCGGTGGTGCGGCGGTGGAGCGGGACGACATGTCTGCTGGTAAGTGTACTAACCAGCAGACATGTCGGGCGGACAGATTCCCACCCGATAGATTTCAAAGCATGCTTTGAAATCTGTCGGGTGGACAAATCTGTCCGCTAGCCCATACACACGATCGGAGATGTCTGCTGAAACGGTCCATCGGACCGTTTTCAGCGAACAAATTTGATCGTGTGTACGAGGCCTTCCAGAGGTCAAGTGGTTAAAGGATATATTGCAACATCATTTTAATAAGTAATATTGACACTTTGTTTATGTTTATGACTTAAGTTACACAGCACTACCTTTTATCTAGATCAGGGGTCTCCGTACTTTTCAAGCAAAGGGCCAGTTTATTGTCTTTCAGACTTCAGGGGGCCGGATTCTGACCAGAAAATGCCCCAAAATGTCCCAAGGGCCGAGAATCAGTGAGAATAAACACGGCCCCAGTGCTAGTGGGCAGTTGGAGGAGGAATAGTGCTCCGTTATTGCTATTAGTGGAAGAAATAGTGCCCCATTGTTGGTGTCAATATGAGGAATAGTGCCTTATATCGTTGGGAGCAATACTGCCCCAAGGGCCAGATGAAGGCTCACAAAGGGCCACATCCGGCCCTCGGGCCGCAGTTTGGAGACCCCTGATCTAGATTATCAATTCATGTGAATATGTGATTTATAGATCTTTGTTGGTTAATAATAATTAAAAAGACATGAGCTTTACTCATCTGCAAAAAGTTTAACAGTAAATTGTTACCAGTGTAAAAGCATAATCCAATAGCGATAATTAGTGCAGCGCAAAAATAGTAAATTGCAAAATAGAAAGTCCATAAGTGAATGAGTGTAAGAGAAATCCAATACATTTCATTAAATGGTGCAAGTCCAGAGCAGGTGACCAGAAAGAGATCCTTTGGATATATGAAACAAAGAGGAGAAAGATCTAATGCTCTCAGTAGCAAAAAGGCATTTATTAAAACAAATAAAAGGGTACACTCACATTGAACAGCACTCATGGCCAAGTGCAAAGCTTCCAAGAGAAATAACTTTGACAAGCATGTACAGCAAGGACAACATGAGGCGGCGATTGCGAGTGACGTCACACGTAACTCCTCCCCCTCGTACGCGTTGTGTCCCGTGGGCGGGACTTCCTCAGCGTAGGGCAAAGAGATAACCTAAAAGCACAATCCAACTGTACAATAACTAGCATTTCCGACTGCCCAAGCACCTTTTATAGCGCTGGGAGTTCTGAAATGGTCTGATAAGTGGAAGCCGGCAGCATCACTTGCTTTTATAAAGTGGTTTAAGGCAAGCTTAAGACTGAATTAATTACAGATTAGTGTGTAGGAAGCTGCGTTGTGTTCATATTGCCTGCTTTTATTGTTTAATTCTTTAATGTGATTTTCTTACCTGTCAGGATCATCGCTGAAGTAATAATTTACTTTTCCATATGTTCCAACATCATTGTCTGTAGCCTATAGAAAGACAGAAACATAGATTCAATGTGTTTTGTGATGCAGACTTGTACTATTAAAAAAAAAAAATGTACATACTAGGATAGTGGACTTTATGATTGAAATAATAACGGTCATTCATATAAATTCAGTAATACTTTCTTCCTGAACTCCCCTAAAAGTAGTAAGTCACCCTCCCTAGCCCCAAATGCATACCTACCTAAATCCCATGGCCTGCCATAATCCTTAAATTCCTTTGTTACATATTCTTTCTGCTGTCCCTGCCCATGCAGTTGACCTTCATTGACTTCCATTTGAGCATCTCCTGTATTGGGATGGGCCCAAATAAATCTATAGGGATTTACTGCACAAGGGTGGCCATCGGAATGGTTACAGGAGGATGTAGCTGCGTTTTCTAGCCAATTATGCATCTGGCGCATGGGAGGGTTGGTTTAATTTTGTTAAAGTATATGCAAGCCCTATCCTTTAGATCAGATAAATATACATTTGAAGTGTTTTGTTATATCTGCCAGATATGTTTGCTAAAAAATTAATTCCCGATTCTACCAGAAACGTAATGCTCTGTTAACTTCCTATGTAAGCTGCTGTTTTTAATCAGAAATGTTCCCAGCTCACTTAGCAAACTATAGAACAACAACCTGCTTCAAGCACCATGTTATGAAGAGAAGTGGGGAAGCCAGCACATCTAAAATCTATTAAGCTCCAAAATATTAAGTGTTTGTTTTTCGGCTTCTATTAAAGTGTTTGTTACCCCAGCATTTCATATTCCTAATATATTTCTGTTGTATCATGTACTTGTATGAGTAAGTATCCTGTTCTCTTTGTATTGCTTTCTTTATGTGAAATCCCTGGGTGTTCCCGTCAGTCCCTCTGCTTTCCTATTAAAAGCTGACCACACTAAGCAGAAGAGCACACTGTGATCAGTTCTCTAACTATGCTGGGAATTCAGTATGCTTTCCTCCAATGATCAGACTTGTCCTGACATGCTCCCATTGCACAGCCATTCACTGGGAATCTCAGTGTGCTGCTGCTACTCCTCCCCCAGCTCTTATGCAACTGAGAACAGAAGCAATATGATCACGCAAGGGTAAAAAAGGGTATTTATAAAGTGTTTTTTTTTTTTTATATCTATACAAAAATGTTTTCGAGTTTAAACTGAATGGGTTGTTTTACAAGGTGATCGTTTACAATCATTTTAGCTTCAGGGGAGAGCTACAGTAGGTAGGAAGAATAAATGTGTGTTATGTGAAAATTGAATTATCCTTTAATATGCATGCAAGCAGTTTCACTAGCTTATTTCCGAAAGGCCCCAGTTACCATCTGTATGAAAAACACTGTAAAACTTGGGAGAGTAGTTGTATGCTGCCCACTCTAAGAATTATACTTGTCACATTTTTCTTAAATGCTCCTAAGGGTTATTGGATATCACTGGTCTATGATACAAAAACTCTACATTAGTGTTCAATGAATTATGAACCTTTCAGCCCCTGCTTCTGCACAAAGTGATCCAACTTGGCAGTAAATATAAAGGTGTACATGGTTGTTGGCAGGCTAATTAAGATGCAACTGAACATGCTTGTTCCTTTCTGCCATATAAGTAGATTTTTAAAGAAATAAGCAAATGAAAGAAGACATGTATATGCTCGCTATGGGCAAGTTGTCTGTTTTTCTTTATTCCACTGAGAATAAACTATCCCAGGGGTGCTCTATCACAGAACAGTAATATCAGGCAAAGTATTTTTCTTGGTGGTGGAGGTAAAATTCACATGTTTTAGCTTAACTTCAGTCAAACAGCTACAAAATACTATTTTTTTAAACATTTTATATTTAATTAAATGAGAATAACACCATATCGAAAAAAGATCACAAACATCATTTTCATGGAATATTGGCATGGGTCAAAGTACCATGATTTCATACATTGGTACATAAGATACAAAAGTTAATGCTCAGATAATATAGACTAAATAAATACATCTTAACAATATGGTAAGGGGTACTGGAGCAATCAAAGTTTGCAACCCACCACAAAAAAAAAACATTGACAGGTAATCAGACAATATCAGGGATTAATTCCTTGAACAAACAGTAAACAGATATGGACAGTAAGAAAAAAAAAAAAAAGAGAGAACATGTGAGCTCCCACCCAGGGGAGGGACCAAGGATTTTAAAGTGCATATCTAAATTAGGAATGTGGGATAAAGGAGGAAAAAAAAAGTGGCATCTACCATCTCAGATTTATCGCTTGTACATAAAAATAATTGCTGTTGCCGGTATCTCCTGAATGAGGACCAACATTAGAAGGCACTGTGCTTGGCCTGAAATAAGGGTGACTAGGCTCTATACCATTTGCTTGTACTGGGAGGAGCATTTACATTCTTCCCAATAATGCAATTTTTTGTCTTGATCAGAAATCTTGCCCCTGAAGGCTCCTGTAAGGTGTTCCATTTGTTAGATTTCATTTACTCGGACAAACCATTGTCTGTCTATGGGTTGGGGCATTTCCATGTACTAGGGATACTAGCCCTGGCTGTGTTCAATAAGTGAATCAACAGATTTTTTTGTATCTCCTTCATGACATGGGCACAAGGTTAAGAAATATAGCAGTTGGATTACCAAACAGGGAGAAACCATAAGCATACCTCCTAACTTTTTGAAATGGGAATGAGGGACACCTATCAACAATAGTATGCAGGCATAGGACACACCCCTTGCCACACCCCCTTAAAGGAGAATTGTATAAAAAAACAAGATTGGTTAAACCCACAAGTGCTTTTTTACCACTACTATTCCTTTATATTGGCTTTTGGAATTTACAAATGCAGCAATTTAGAAATCAGATGAAAGGTTTAGTGCTGGAAAACACATTTTGATAGATAACAAGTGCATTTTATATACATCTATATGGCTCAGACCAAAATGAGGGACAAATGAGGAAAAAAGAAGGACAGAGGGACATTGCTACAAATCAGGGACAGTTGGGAGCTATGCATAAGGACTGGTTGCCACACAAAAAATATGCAAGAAAGATCAGGGATGTGTGATACAACGCCCACACTGCCTACTTTGTTGAGGAAATAGTTTGATGAGTATTAACGGTGTCCTATACAAACAGGTTACTATTTTGTAAGAAAAAAAAATTCGGCATGAAAAAAACGTTGTTTTTCAAAAAATTTCATTTAAAATGATTGTGTGTGGGCTTCACATCATTTTTCAGGTTCTGAAAAACGTAAAAAAAAAAAATCGAACATGCTGCATTTTTTAACCTAATTTTAAACAATGTAATTTTTCAGGGTTGTAAAAAATGATCGTGTGTGGGCTAAAACGACATAAAAAACCTGCCCATGCTCAGAAGTTATGAGATAGGAGCGCTCGTTCTTGTAAAAATACCATTCATAATGGAGTAAGCACATTCATCACGCTGTAACAGACAGAAAAGCTTGAATCGTCTTTTACTTTTGAACTTCCCCTTTATAGTGCCGTCGTACGTGTTGTACATCATCGCGCTTTGCTAGATCATTTTTTAAAAACGATGGTGTGTGGGCGACATCGTTTTTAATGATGAAGTTGGGAAAACTTAGTTTTTTTGGACATGCTGAAAAACAACGTTTTTTTTTTCATGCTGAAAATGATCGTGTGTACGCGGCATTACTGAAAGGTTCAGGTTATAAAGGTCCATAGTAGAACATAAAGACATCAGCAATAGCCACAGTAGTATGTACTTTAGTGCTGGTAGCAAATAGGATGGAAGGAATAAAGGTCTGTATTTTGCCTGCCTAAAGCGCATGGGCAAGGGCCCTAATACATTTATTTCCATATTCGTCAAAAAAACGTTGTTGTACATAAATATATGCTTCATCTTTTAAAAGGGAGAGGTTACGCAGGTGCTCGCATGTTTCAGTAAGACGACCTTAGCGGTACTTTATTGCACAGTTTTAATTTTGAAGTTTGTGAATGAGGTGAGAGGATTTCTGGTCCCTTGACCTTTTTTAGGATACCCCTAATATAACAACATTCATGGGAGGCCCAAAATGTGAGAGGGTTAACTACCAAAACCTTGTTAAGCTTGAAAAACCTTTTCAATTCCTTGATTACATCTGCACAGACTTCTGAATTTTGCAAGAATGTTTTATTGAGAAGCCAAGTCGATACCATAGATGGAAACCTTGACAGCTGTAAGTCCACATATACCGGGGCATGATCTGTTATATCAATGTTACCTTTTCCTGAGTCGGATAGTATGGGCAAAGAAACATGTCTCAGTAAGAAAAAGTCAATCCTAGTATTTGAATCTTGAACAGATGAAAAGAATAAGTAATCTCTGTCTCGTGGATAGAGAAATATAAATTTGCCAGAGTTTGCTACATAGTACAACCTTTTAAAAGCAATAATCTGCCTTCTGTATCAGAATCTACAAATTGCAATGGTAGTGTATTTGAAAATAAAATCCTCATTCCCTTAGATTCAGAGGACTGAGATACGCTGTGGTACACTATAGGGAAATGCATTTTTTGTAATTTCGGAAATTTTCGGTATACTATCTGCCATGAAATGTGCTATACGAGTTTTCTGTGTCCACAGATCATGCAGACACGTTTATTTTTCAGGCATTTTAAAAGCTTTGACTTTCCACAAAACGATCTTGAGAGTCATGGTATAGAGAGCTACTTAATAGGTTCACAATAAGGTACAAAGGACCTGAGGTCCTGGGCCAAATGGAACAATGTAAAGTGAATAGTGAAGCAATCAAAACTTAAAAAAAAAAAAAAAAAAAAACAATACAAACAGCAAGAGTATCCTGTCAAAATGCATTCAAATCATTCGACAACAGGGTGGTACCCAATGAGGAGTAATTGTTATAAACGAGCCTAAAGGAAACTCTGAAGGGCGAAGCACTTCATCGACATGTGCTAGGTGGCCAGCAGACACAGTAATTAAGTGGATTAGACCTTTCCTCTGCAATCTGTATGATGTCTAAGTGTAACCAGGAGGGAGGCCACCTGTCCCTCTTACAGCCAACCCAGGCCACCACCAAACTGGTAAGCCGGTCAAATATGTCTGGTTAGACTACAAAAAAATTATAGTCAGTCCCAGAGACAAAGAAGAATCAGAGGGTTATCTTATCAGTACATGTACATAGGGTCATTTACAGTCTTTTCTAAGCAGTTGTGTTTAGAGGCTTTTTTTGGAACACAAAAAAATGGGTCCAGAAGATGTGTTTAAAGGCATTTCAAGTGCTAAACATGGCTAAACGCAGTAACTCGCATTAATCCACATTTCATTTACAGACATTTTTCATTTTTGGCTATTTAAAAAGATTTAAAAAAATAAAAATTATATATTTTTTAATGCTTTTAAACACATACGTGGTAAAATGCTGCTAAAGGCGGCGTGTAAATGCAGCAAAATGGACGTTTTAAACATGAGTTACTATCTATCAAGTTAAATCATTCAGGAGAGTTTGCAAAAACATCCCATGTACATGAAGCCCAATGATGATCTGAGTAGGTACATGTGCAATACCAACATCTTTAACAAAAAAGGAGGCAGTAGGTCAGTCCACAGCTAAGCAGTACAGTTGAACCCATGAAATATCGCTATTACCTTAATGAGGAATGACTCACTGCATGGGAAACAGTGCATATAAACGATAAATTCATTTGTTAAGCGTTAGAAATTTAGTCAAGTGTGAACAAGCTCATAGTGTAACAGAGATAAAAAATAAATACAAATTATACACCAAAAAGCTAAGGTGGGCTGAGCTGTAGACCCACCCCTTTCTATAGACTTAGGCACGGATTCACAAAGCACTTACGCCGACGTATCTCCAGATACGCCGACGCAAGTACAAATGTGCGCCGTCGTATCTATGCGCCGACCCACAAACTAAGATACGCCTAAAAATAGGCTTCATCCGACCAATGTAACTTTCCTACGCTGGCGTAGAGTGGGCGCATATTTATGCTGGAAGCATGTGGAGCTCCCATTAATTTTCGATTCAAATATGCAAACGAGGGAAATACGGCGATTCACAAATGTACTTGTGCCCGGCGCATAATATATACGGCTTGCGTCAGTCGTACGTCCGGTGTAAAGTTATTCCCCATACATGAGGCGCAACCCATGCAAAGGTATGGACCAGGGAACACAAGCCGTCAAATTTTACGTAGTTTACGTTGTACGTAAATATGGCTGGGCGTAGGTTACATTCACACCGTAGGCAGTGATTCGACATATCTTAGGCAGTTGTTTCGACATGATTGTGAGCATGCGCACTGGGATGCGGCCATGACACGACGCATGCGCAGTCCGTTCTAAGTACTTGTCTGGCACTCGGCCCATCATTTACATGGGGTCACGCCTCATTTGCATGGCTCACGCCCACTTCCAAATACGACGGCTTACGCCTTAGAAACCCAGCGTAGTTTTGAGAGCAAGTGCTTTGTGAATTCTGTGCTTGCCTCTCTGCGCTACGTCGGCGTAGCTTAAAGAATATACGCTACGGCGGCATATATATGCGCCCATGTATGTGAATCCGGGCCTTAGTATCAAATATCACAGTTATAATTACTTTGAGGTTAACTGTAGGAGAGTAAGAACTATAGTTATTAAGAGTAGAATGAGTTCTAAGTCCTCTGATATAAGGGTTTCACATCCCTGGTAAAAAAAGACAGATCTGACCACTTATCATATGAGTACATAATGAAGAGTAAGAAAACAACTAGCAGAACCTCAATACCATGCATGACAGGAAGCAGTCCAGGCTTGCTTCCTGGATGGGTAGATGCTCTCTCCAGATGGTGTTGGATTCTTCTCGCCCAGTGTGGTCTGGTACATTTTGTGTTCTAGTTTGCATGACTGCTAAGGTGTTGAGTCAGTCAGGGACTTGAAGTGGTTTAACCACTTCCCGACCGCCCACCGCAGGTATACGTCGGCACTTTGAGGATGGATATCTCGGTAACGGCAGCAGCTGCTGCCACAACCGAGATATCCATCTCTTCTGTGGGCGGTCGGGTAAACGATAATGGCAGTCTCCGCGGCGGAATCGCCGCGAGATCGCCGTTATCGGTAGCGGACGAGCGCCCCCCCCCCTCCCGCTGCGCTCCCGCGCTCTCCGCCGCTTACCGGAGCCGTCGGTAGCGGCGGAGGCGATCGGGTGCGCTCGTCTGGTCAGCGGGGATGCGAGTGAGGGAAAAAATTTCCCTCGTCCATCCCCGTAGCTCTGCTGGGCGGAAGTGACGTCAAACGTCAGTTCCAAACAGCGTCTTAAAGAGACATTTTTTTTTAAATGTCATTTGAAAAATGACATTTAAAAATTTTTTTTTTTTTTTTGCATTTTAGCCTAAATATGAGATCTGAGGTCTTTTTGACCCCAGATCTCATATTTAAGAGGACCTGTCATGCTTTTTTCTATTACAAGGGATGTTTACATTTCTTGTAATAGGAATAAAAGTGATCATTTTTTTTTTTTTTTTATTTTAGTGTTAAAAATTGGTAAAATTAATAGAAATAAATACGAAAACAAAAAAAAAATTTTTTTAAATCGCCCCGTCCCGACGAGCTCGCGCGCAGAAGCGAACGCATACGCGAGTAGCGCCCGCATATGAAAACGGTGTTCAAACCACACAAGTGAGGTATCGCCGCGATCGTTAGAGCGAGAGCAATAATTCTAGCCCTAGACCTCCTCTGTATCTCAAAAAATGCAACCTGTAGAATTTTTTAAACATCGCCTATCGAGATTTTTAAGGGTAAAAGTTTGACGCCATGCCACGAGCGGGCGCAATTTTTAAGCGTGACATGTTGGGTATCATTTTACTCGGCGTAACATTATCTTTCACAATATGTAAAAAAATTGGGCCAAATTTATTGTTGTCTTATTTTTTTATTTAAAAAAGTGAATTTTTTCCAAAAAAAGTGCGCTTGTAAGACCGCTGCGCAAATACGGTGTAACAAAAAGTATTGCAATGACTGCCATTTTATTCTCTAGAGTGTTAGAAAAAAAAAATATATAATGTTTGGGGGTTTTAAGTAATTTTATAGCAAAAAAAAATGTTTTAGTCTCGTAAACACCGAATCTGAAAAACAGGCCCGGGGCTAAAGTGGTTAATTTCAGCAAACTCAACCAGATCTGGCAGATCAGACGGATGTTTTAGGGAAAAAGTGTAGCTGCCTTTATGTACAATGAGATAAAAAGGATAGCCCCACCTATATGATAGACCTGATCTGCATAGCTCATCCAGTAGCAGTTTTAGGGCCCAACATATTTGTAGGGTCTTTCTGGACACATCCAGTAGCAAGTGGATCTAAGTGCTATCAAAATCCAGTGGCCCTTTGCAGCAAGTTCATTGCAGTATTTCCTAAATTCAGAGTGTACGAATTCAGAATGTGTATCATAGCACATCCCTTGGGCGGACCAGTTCTATGGATCTGGATCCCAGTGTTCTGTCTTTGGTAATGTCAATCTGGTATGGCGGTCCAAGTAGGTATTAAAGATGGCCATGACTGTGGCTCACAGGTCTGCCTGTGAAGTAGCTTCTGGGATGCCTCAGCGCCTGATGCTCTGGCAAAGACTTCAATTTTCCAAGCAGTCCAATCAAAGTGTAATTGAGTCATTTGGGAAATGAGGGTGCTTTGGGTGCCCTAAACCTCCGTAATTGCATTTCACAGCTTAACAATGTTCGGGGCTACATCTGTGACCTTGTTGTTTGAGCCCTTCACTTCTTTTTTTTTTAAAAGGTGTAACTCACACTCATGGCTGTCTCTACTCTTTGCACAAGGCTCTTAAAGTGGGAAGATATGAGGCATGATGTGATCCATGTTGTCTCTACTTCTCCCTGTAAATGCATGCTGCTGTGGCTCCATAGGCTAACCTGGTGTGCTGGTTCCTGCTGGAGGCGTCATCTTGCCTGAGTCTGATGTGGAGGCCGGCAGCTCTAGCTGGTTCACATTGCAGTCTGTCAGTGGTGGAAGGAGATTGTGTGGAATTTTCCAGCTTCTTCTTATATGACATCTCCTGAGGCAGATGAAAGTGACCCAGTAGATAATTGCTGTAAGGCTAACAGGGTAAATGACCCAGGTGTGAATGCTCAGCTTCACGCTGATACCCCAACCCCCCCCCCCCCCCACCACCCCCCAGGTAAATGCACATTTGAATTATACATATGTAAACTTTTCTCTGCCAAAGACATTATAACTACATCCAGCCAGTGCTCTGGTCCAGGTACTCCTACCAGGCAGCTCAGCAAGGTCCCAGTACTCTGCAGACTATATTGTCCAAGACCTGTGACTACAGCACACCAATTTGGTCACCCCTTTGTTCTTCCCACTAGTAAAGTTCCATTTGGTAAAATAATAGCAATGTGCAAAGCAATATAACTTCTCAGAGTTATTCCGTCTACAATAGAACACAGGACAAGGTTTATGTAAAAATCCATTATAATGCATAAATAATACAGCTAAATATGAAACAGTTTTTTTACCTTTGCCTTGAGTTGAACCTTTATTATATGTTTGCCACTGTTCATTGACTAAAGCAAGCCAACAAATAATCTCTAATATCATGTATACTGGACTTTTCACCATATACAAACATTAATCATGATTTAAGAAACATTTAAGAGTTTAAGTGGCTGTTAGGCTTTGTAGTAAGCTAATGCATGCAATCTATAAGAAAGCTAGCTATAGAATCAGTTACTTATTTACATACACAATAATCACAATTGTGCCAGGTACAGCCAAGGGAGAAAGGCTTTCGATAAGTCACTGAAGCATACTTCACCAGTAAATGAGCATGACAATGTGTTGCAGTCATGAAGCAGTAAATGGGCTATGAATACATTGTTTAATGAGGGATTTTTTAAGCAGTCTATCCAAGAGAAGTTTGCTTTGAAGAATATAGTCATCTTTATTGTTACATGGTGTATACAGTGCCTTGAAAAGGTTTTCATACCCCTTGAAGTTTTCCACATTTTGTTATGTTACAACCAAAAATGTAAATGTATTTTATTGGGATTTTATGTGATAGACCAACACAAAGTGGCACATAAATGTGAATAAAAGTGGAAGGAAAATTATAAATGGTTTTCATTTTTTTTTTTTACATATAAATATGTGAAAAGAATGGCATGCATTTGTATTCAGCCCCTCTGAGTCAATACTTTGTAGAACCACCTTTTGCTGCAATTACAGCTATAACTCTCTTTGCACATCTAGAGAGTGAAATTTTTGCCCATTCTTCTTAGCTCAAACTCTGTCAGATTGGACGGAGGGTGTCTTTGAACAGCAATTTTCAAGTCTTGCCACAGATTCACAATTGGATTTAGGTCTGGACTTTGACTGGGCCATTCTAACACATGAATGTGCTTTGATCTAAACCATTTCATTGTAGTTCTGGCTGTATGTTTAGGGTCGTTGTACTGCTGGAAGGTGACCCTCCACCCCAGTCTCAAGTCTTTTGCAGACTAACAGGTTTTCATCTAAGATTTCCCTGTATTTGGCTCCATCCATCTTCCTATCAACTCTGACCAGCTTCCCTGTTCCTGCTGAAGAAAAACATCCCCACAACATGATGCTGTCACCACCATGTTTCACGGTGGGGATGATGTGTTCAGGGTGATGTGCAATGTTAGTTTTCCACCACACATAGCGTTTTGCTTTTAGGCCAAAAAGTTCAATTTTGGTCTTATCTGACCAGAGCACCTTCTTCCACATGTTTGCTGTGTCCACCACAAGGCTTCTCGCAAACTGTAAATGGGACTTCTAATGGGTTTCTTTCAACAATGACTTTCTTCTTGCCACTCTTCCATAAAAGCCAGATTTTTGGAGTGCACGACTAAGGCCCCTTTTCAGAAGGACGTCTGTTTTGCCGCAGCTAAAAGCATGTTTATGTTTTGCTGGAATTCAAGACTCCAGGCACAGCGATTAGTACAGTGCTTTTAGCTGCGGTTGCGTTTAGCTGCGGCACGATATTGAACGGAGGTCCGACTTGGATCCCTGCCAATATCAAGCACTGTGTCTGGTATGAATCTTGGGGGGGAACTCCATGCCAAATTTCAACTAAAAAAACGGCATGGGTTCCCCCCTACAGGAGCATACCAGGCCCTTGGGTCTGCTATGGATTTTAAGGAGACACCCTGTACGCCGAAAAAACGGCGTGGGGTCCCCCAAAATCAATACCAGACCCGTATCCGAGCAGCAGCCCGGAAGGTCAGAAAAGGAGTGGGGACGAGCGAGCGCCCCCCCCCCCTTAACCGTGCCAGGCCGCATGCCCTCAACATGGGGGGGTGGGTTCTTTGGGGCAGGGGTGCCCCCTCTCTTCTTTAGCTCTTTTACGAGGGTGGGCCTGCTTCTTCGATGTCTTCAGGGGGGGGATGTGCCGGTCTTCACTGCCGCCTGGGGGGGGGAGCTTTCTTCTTTAGTTATTTGACAGCGGCCCCCAGTTCTGTTATCTTCTGCCTTCTTCTTCGATGTTGACACGTCGCTCCCGCTGTAATGCCGTGTGTGCGGCTCGTACGATTTATATAGGTCTCTTATGGCGTCACAGTCCCAGCATGCTCCGGTACCACCCAGAGCATGATGGGGCTGTGACGTCATAAGAGACCTATATAAATCGGTGCGAGCCGCGCACACGGCATTACAGCGGGAGGGAGTGACATGTCAACATCGAAGAAGAAGAAGGCGACAGAAGGCATCAGAAGTGGGGGCCGCTGTAAAAGAGCTAAAGAAGAAAGCGCCCCCCCCCCCCCGGGCGGGAGAGAACCAGGCGGCGGCGAAGACCGGCAAATCCCTTCGAAGCCCCATACTCATTCACCTAGGGTGGGGGGCCAGCATTTGCTAATTAGGTGACTTCTGAAGGCAATTGGTTCCACTAGATTTTAGTTAGGGGTATCAGAGTAAAGGGACCTGAATACAAATGCACGCCACACTTTTCACATATTTATTTGTAAAACATTTTGAAAACCATTTATCATTTTCCTTCAACTTCACAATTATGTGCAACTTTGTGTTGGTCTATCCCATAAAATCCCAATAAAATACATACAGGTTTTTGTCTGTAACATGACAAAATGTGAATACTTTTCAAGTTATTGTACATATTTTATATACAGTATACCGTATCACAGTCCCAAATGTAGCCACTGCATCCTATGTAGGTGAATACCCAGGTGCTCATCAAGAAACCTATGCAAACCCAAAACAGGTATCGAGGCACTCACATTTCTTACAGCAGAGATAAATCAAAGCAACAGCGTTTTACTATCAACATTTCGACAGAGCTCAGTCCATCTTTTTCAAGTCCATATGATTGTACAGTACATTGCATTTATTTATTTATTTTAAAAAGCCTAGTTTCTGTGTATTTTTTATTTGCTATAAACCTTTTATCTTTTTAAAGTGGTTCTAAAGGCAGGAAGAAAGTTTTTTTTTTTTTTTTAAATTGCAATTTCGGCACTTCGTCACTTTAACCTACAATTACGCGGTCGTGCAACGTGGCTCCCCCCCCCTCCCCCAAAGAAAATTACGTATATTTTTTCCCCACAAATAGAGCTTTCTTTTGGTGGTATTTGATGACCTCTGCAGTTTTTAATAGTGACAATTTTGAAAAAAAAAAAAAACAATCATTTTTACTTTTTGTTTTAATAAATATGCCCCAAAATATATAAAAAGTGATTTTTTTCTTCAGTTTAGGCCAATATGTATTCTTCTACATATTTTTGGTAAAGGGAGTAATCACACCAACACTGCTGTGTCACAAATAAACTGCACTGGGTAGGTGAATACAATAAAATACTAACAATGCAACCGTCGTAACTCTACATTTTGTAATTTCAGACACTTCCCATAGCTGTACTAAATCAGTGTAAAACACACTTTGAAATTATAGATGGTGTATCATAATAAGATGGTAACTCAGAATCACAGGTGTTTCCTGCCCAGGAGAGGACTGGGCAAGGGGTCAAGATAGCAGCAAGGGGTCATCACACAAGCTTTTGCACACCAGTGAAAGAATTCTTTATTTATTGGACTTTTTTTTATTATATATTGCACAATCAGTGTTTCTTTGCACAATTTCTTCACAGTTTATACTATATAGCGCTGCCACACTTTTATCTTAAATTAAAAAAAAATATATAATAAAAATGCCATAAAACTACCCCCTATTTTGTAGATGCTATAACTTTTGCGCAAACCAATCAATATACACTTATTGATTTTTTTTTTGGGGGGGGGGGGGTATTTATTATAGCAGACAGTACAAAATATTGTTTTTTTTTTTTTTAAATGTATGCTTTTTTGTTTATAGTGCATTTTTTTTAAATGGAGAGGTGATCAGATACCACCAAAAGCAAGCTCTGATTTTGGGGAAAAACCAACATAAATTTTGTTTGGGTACAGCGTCACACGCCTGCGCAATTGTCAGTTAAAACTACGCAGTGCCGAATTGCAAACGATGGCCTGGTCAGGAAGGGGAAAAATTCTTCCAGGGCTGAAGTGGTTAAAGGTAGGATTGTCTCGGGGAATGGCTGTCTTACTGAACAGGCTAGCGCCATGATTGATGATTATTTAAGACCCCATGTGGAGGGACTAGTGTCCTATCTCAAGGACACTGGGGACTTGTTGAAGACCCTGGATGGTCTCAGTGTTCCTTCAGGTTCTTGGCTCGTCTCCATGGACGTTGAGGGCCTCTACAACTCTATCCCCCATTCCCTGGAGGGCTTCATATCAGAAAGTAATGAGGCCTCATCCACATACAACCGTTTCATTCTGGATTTGCTCAGCTTTGTTTTGACCAATAACATTTTTTGTTTGGTGGCTCCCACTACCTCCAGGTACAGGGTGTTGCTATGGGGACCAAATGTGCCCCCTCATATGCAAACCTGTACCTGGGGGGGGGGTGGGAGCGTGACCTTTTTCATCAGGATTCAACCCAGATTTTCCTTGAACAAAGACCGCTATGGAGGCGGTTCATCAATGATATTTTCTTTTTATGGACCGGCTCCCTTGGTGATCTTGAGGCATTTATATCCAGTCTCACCAATAATCGGTTCAATTTAAAATTTACCTTTTCCAGCAGTCAAACAAGGCTGACCTTTCTAGATCTAGAAATTCAGATCCACAGCGATGGAACAATTGGTACCACCTTGTTCCGAAAGCCATCGGCTGGAAACTCTTTACTCCATGCCTCTAGTTCTCATCCCCAACCTCTAAAGGCTAGTATCCCTTATGGACAATATTTGAGGCTTCGGAGAAATTGTAGCTCTGAATCTGACTTTATAGAAGAATCTCAAACCTTACGGAAAAGATTTATAGAACGTGGCTACAGTCCGAAATTTCTTAAAAAGGCCTTTGCTAGAGCCAAATTACAAAACAGAAGCTCTCTTTTACATGATCCCAAACCGACAAGATCCAACCCTGGCACTAGATTGATTACCCGTTTTTCAGGCCATCACAAACAAATACGAGATATCCTTGAGAAACATTGGAACCTTTTGTTGGGTGATGATGCTGTTGCCAAACACCTCACTAACCACCCTCAAATCACCTTTAGGCGATCCAGCTCTCTCAGAGACCGGTTGGTCCGCAGCCACCACGCCCCTCGGAAAATCCTTCCGAGGGGCGGATAGGGACCAGACCCTGCCATAAATGTTCTTTCTACAGTTACATTCATTCAGCACCAACCATCGTGCTTCCGAATGGCTGCACAATCAAACCCAAGTTTGTAGTCAACTGTCAATCTATTGGCATAGTATACATAATGGTATGCACCTGTAATGCCTTTTATATAGGCAAAACTAAAAGACCATTTTATCACCGGATTCGGGACCATGTATCCCTAATCCTGGGCTTATTTCATCACTTTAACAGTCTTGAAATGTGCTTCTTTGCCCTGGTACATATCCCCCCAGGGGATCGTGGAGGGGATTTTGACAAACAGCTCCTACAGAAGGAAGCTAAATGGGTTCACCATTTATCAGCTCTCAAACCGCCAGGTTTGAATGATGGGTTTAGTTTCAAGCCGTTTCTCTGACACCTTGCCCTTTTCTGGTTTATTTTTATCCCTTGTTCATTTTCCCCTTCTACCCGACAGCGGTATATGTATATTGTTTTCTTGTAATGTACATCGAATGTAAACAGTCAGTATGTTATCCCAACAGAGATTATCTATTGGGCGTTCCCAACGCACCTGCGGAGATTCAATCCAAATGTATGTCAGCATTTATCTTTATAACTTTTGGACATTTGATTACTGATTAATGTTATTTAATCCTCATATTTGTCCCATTTTCTGTTTATTAATTTAAACAGTGTATTTATTACATTTTTTGCTTTAACTTCAGTATTTAATAGACTTGTGCTATGCACATCATGACTTTTGCCATCCTCTAGGGGGCCCCCACTCTCCCATTCACTTCTTGCTGTGTGATTGGCTACACGGGCACTATGGGCGCACCTATTCAGGACTAAAGGTCACCAGTTGTCCTCCTGGGTGATCCCTTTCAGTGTTCACTTGAAACCTTTTCCTTCTTTAGCCCCTTCTCTCTTGAACTGGTCAGACCCCCCTTTTGATTGGGGTCGCCAGCTGATTGTGCTGGCTATCCTCCAGTACTTAAGATGGTGCCCGCTCCCTCAATGGTCCTTGCTAACGTGCGCACCGCGCCGCCGGATTCGCCCATCCAGGCGGGGCGGCGTCTTCCCCAAGCACGACTGCAATGTATAGCCCAGCGTCTGTTTGGCTGTGGATGCCCGAATCCATCGCGCATTCCTGCCACCAGCAGCCTCTGTCTCCATCTGTTGAGGGACCGGACTCATCAGGCTGGAGTTGCGCACATCACTGGCAACTTTCCAGCATTCAAGATGGCGCCCAAACCATCTGCGCCCTCGCTGTCATGTCGACATGCACTTTCAACTGCCGGACACGCCCATATCAGGCGGGCGGCGGACGTGTGCACGCCCACACAGACGGCTTTTCAGGCTCTCGTCGGATTGGTGTCCATCGACACCTGTCTAGTGCCCACCCCCGGCGGCTACGTCAGACGCCGCCAGGGGGTATTTAAAAGGCCAGCCAGAGCTGTCACAACTGACTTGGCTGTTTGGCCATACACCTAACAATCCTGCTGCCCAATCCAGCGTTCGCTTCTTGGATCCATCCGAGTACGTATATCACTACCCTTTACTACCAATGTATGTTAAGCCTTGACAGGCTCTCTCTATATGTTTTCATTGATCCTTTTTTAATCTGTTAATTTTCACTGTTTATTCAAACAGTTATTCAGTCCTGGCTGCTTTGGCTGTGTTTATGCCCTCTTGGGACAGTGAAGATCGTTGATCTTAGAGAGGTTTTTTCCTTCATCACAGCCAAGAACCCTTGTGACCTTATCTTTTTATTGCTAATTTATCAGGTATTTACTAAACCTACTGGGGGCCCTCTATGGGTACTGAGATTCTTTATCTCTGTGCCCTTTGGATTTGCCCTCTTTTCATTCATTTTTGAATGCACATTTCTTCAAAGTTTCCAAATACCCACTTTTTTATTTTTCTTACTGTAGCCTTCTATCTCCAGTATTGAATAGATCGGATTTTGAAGGGGTTCCCCTACTTCCCCTTCCCCTCGTTTAATGGCAACTGCATTCTGGGAATTATGTTTATCATTCTTCATTTTGTCAATCCATTTTCAATTCTGAATACAATTCTTACTGCACATTTGGATTGAAGTCTGGCTCCAAGGGTGAGTGGTTTCGCTCAGTAGTAATTATGTGATGTGTTTTTATGCTGTCATGCAGGTAGACGCATCTATTATTGTTGTGATATAATGTTTTTTCCCCCTTTTGTTTATCATTTTTTGTTAAAACATCTACTTTAATATACAATAATTCTGTTCTAAGTATGTAAACTATGCATTGAGTGTGTTTAGAAACCACTATCTCAGTGTTTGATTTTCTCTACATTATTATATTTTCGGTTTCTTTTTATAGCTTTTCCCTGTACAAAGCTCCTGATGAAGCCTGGCCCTGGGCGAAACATGTTGGGCAATTGATGTGCAAGGGATCCCAGTGGCTCCTATTGAAGCCACATTGGTTCATTCAGGATCTATTTATGGTTGTGTTTACTTCCATTTTTTATTATGTATGTTTAAATCAAATACATTTTGTATTTTTCTACTTGATGTACTTTCATTATTTTGACACCGTTTAAAGTCCCTGGGTTTGTTACCCTTTCTTTTCCCCCCATTTTGCTTCTTATATATATTTACATGGGATGTGGTGTCTTGATTGATCCTCCTATGCCTCACACTCATTTGGTTAAAGGTAAAGGTAATTTTTTTTTCCCTAAATAGTTTCCTTTACCATAGTGCAGTCCTCCTTCACTTACCTCATCCTTCCATTTTTCTTTTAAATGTCCTTATTTTTTCTGAGAAACCCTCACTTCCTGTTCTTCTGTCTGTAACTCCAAACAGTAATGCAAGGCTTTATCCCTGGTGTGGAGAAAGCCTCTTGAGGTCGGAGGGGGCGAGCAGGAATGTCAGGACGCCCACTAACACACAGTTCCTTTCTCTATATGCAAAGTAGATAGCATCCTGACCCTCCTGCATGCCCCATTCCCCCTCAAGAGGCTTTCTCCACACCAGGGAGAAAGTGTCGCATTACAGTGTGTAGTTACAGACAGAAGAACAGGAAGTGAGGATTTCTCAGAAGAAATAAGGACATTTAAAAGCAAAATGGAAGAATGAGGTAACTGAAGCACCGCACTAAGGTAAAGGAAGCTATTTAGGGATAATACATTTTTTACCTTTACAACCCCTTTAAGTAAATCAACCACAGAATGTCAACCAAAAATCCCCCCCCCCCCCAAAAAAAAAAAAACACAACATAAATGTTATAAATTGAGTTGCAGTTCTCATGAGTAAAATAAGCATTTGATCCCCAAGCAAAATATGACTATACTTGGTGGAGAAACCCTTGTTGGCAAGCACAAAGGTAAGACATTTCTTGTAGTTGATGACCAGGTTTGCACACATCTCAGAAGAGATTTCAGCCCACTCTTCTTTACAGATCTTATATAAATTCTTTAGGTTTCAGCTCCCTCCATACATTTTCATTAGGATTAAGGCCTGGAGACTGGCTAGGCCACTCCATGGCCTTAATGTGCTTCTTCTTGAGCCACTATTTTGTTGCCTGGGTAGTATGTTTTGGGTCATTGTCATGCTGGGAGACCCATATTCAGTGTTCTGGCCGAGGGAAGAAGGTTCGCATCTAAGATTTTACAATTTATGGTCCCATCCATTGGCCCCTCAATGCAGCAACTTCGGCCTGTACCTTTAGCAGAGAAACGGACCCAAAGCATAATGTTTCCACCTCTTTCTTAACTTTAGCTGGTGTTCTTAGGTTCATAGTCAGCATTTTTCTTCCTCCAAGGTACAAAACTTAATAATGAAAATAATCAAACAAAAGTAGCAAATACAACAACATAAACAACAAGATAATACATATATCCTCAAGTGAAAAAAGTCCACAGTATAAATAGTCCCAACATCCTGGGGAACCATCCCTATCACATTCAAGATGACAAACCACTCTGTCTACCAGATTTGAAAGACCCCTATGTATAGTATAAAGCGCTTTTAGTAAAGATTCAGCACAGACATCAAAGGAAAGGCTTCCACCCCATGTATCAGATAAATTATATGCAAAACAAAAGATCTCACATAATGTAGTATATACTATAACACCCTATTTTAGGAACGCTCTGTATATGGTCACCTAAGATGTCAGAGCTGCAAAGGAAGTTTATGATCAGAGACATCCCTTGGCCATATGCTGTTATTACAGGTCTAAACAAGGATAGAAGATATCTATATAACATGCAACAGTTGTCGCAGAATACAGTTCCCGCTGTAATTGAGGTCTAAATGGGGAATTATGTTTAATCAGGACCACCAGCCAAACATACTGTAGCAGGGAGAAAATGCTATCTTGACCCCTAGTCCAGTCCTCCCCTGGGCAGCAAACACCTGTGATTCTGAGTTACCATTTTTATTATGATACGCCATCTATATATTTCAAAGTGTGTTTTACACTCATTTAGTACAGCTATGGGTAGTGTCTGAAATTACAAAATGTAGAGTTACGACTGTTTCATTGATAGTATTTTATTGTATTCACCTTCCCAGTGCAGTTTATTTGTGACACAGCAGTGTCAGTATGATTACACCCTTTATTTAACACAAAATCATTGCTTACAAGCAATGGAAGAGCCTAAGGTATAACATATCGCAAAGCTTGTAAAAGATGAAATTTAAACAACTCTAGGTGAACAAGATGTTCTTCAGTGCATAATGATCTTGGAAGGTGAGAATGATTACACGACAGTTAGTTCCCTGGAGAACATTGCCATAAATAGCTGGCATTTGCAGGTCTTAGCTTTTGATCTCAGAATTTGCTAAGAAATAAAGGCTTATTAGAGCATTTCGTAAGGATATAAACATACTGAATCCACTTAACACTGCAAAGTATTCCTAATGACCGTCTCAAGCGCAACGGATAATGTCTAATATAAAATGATATAATTTATAAACAGATGTGGCTGAAAATGGGACTTCTGTTTTAGAGAAAGTGAAGGCATTAAAATACAAATAAATAAAAAAAAAAACATACCGTAAATGTCATAAGCACGCACTTCCCCACCCATCTCTACTGTTCTTACTGTAGTGGGATAGAATACTTGAAATTGTAACCACTTAACTGAGATATTGTATACAATTTAGTTGAGTTTTTCCAGGCAAGAATAATGTTAGTCTATAGCATGCAAAAACAAATTTGACAATTTTACACTTCTAACCATGTAGCAACATTTTGGGAAAACCCTTTTCTATTCCAGCATTACAGCGGTTCTGCATAAAAAGCCAGCCCCACAATGACATGGTTGATGAGCTTGGCGTGGAAGAACTCAAGAGACCTGCACAGGAAAGTTGGATGGCGAAAAACATTACCAGCTCTTAAAATTTATGACGTTTTAACACCACCATCAAATATCTTTCCCAACAATGATATCGACACACATTCCACATACCAGGAACCACCCTGGCATGCTTCTTATTTTGGTGTTTGTGAGATCATGAATGCTGACATAACTTCTGTAATACCACAATACACCAATATTGCCATTCTTTTATGAAGCAGATATTTAGTTGCAATGTCAGTATGCTCAGAATGCACAATTTTCAAGTATCACTCATTGCATCCATTACAGTACTATAGGTCTTTCCCTCTCAAATGCTGCGTTTTCCACTTAACTACAGATACTCCTCACTTACCGACCAGGTTCCGTTCCAACGACCGGGTCGTTAAACAAATTGGTTTTTTTTTTTTTGTTAAACGAGGAGCCACAAGTAATCAATATTGTAAGCATTCTTAACTACCGTACTGTATTGTGGAAAAAAAAGTTCTAAACAAAACTCCAGCTCAATAATGTTGTTTTAATTTGCATAAGTACACAACACAAACAAAAATGTTGTACTCTGCTGTACAATACAATGATGTATGCCGTTTGGGTAGGGAAGAGCTGGTTGTAAGTCTGAGTGGTTGTTAAATAGGTAAGTCATTAAACAAAGAGTATCTGAATTTATTTTTCTGTATAGTGAACAAATGTAATAAGGAATGTAGCAAGGTAGAGTGGTGGATGCACAAATGAGATTTTTGTGTAGAGCGTCACTGCGAGATGTAAGCTACTGGGTGATTAAGCCAGCTAATATTGTTTTTGAGTTGGCATTTGTGGAATTCTAGGCAATTAAAAGGCTTTGGGCCAGATTCACGTACAGTGGCGCATATATTGACCGGAGTAGCGCACCTCCTTTACGTTAGACCGGCGCAATGTAGAGGTGCAATTACCGTATCCTCGTAGTATTTGCGCAGAAATTTGCGCCGGTGCAACGTAATTTCCGAGGCGTAAGGCGGGGTAATTCAAATTGGGAAGGACGTGGGCATGTTCCATTTAAATGAGCCATGACCCCATGCAAATAAAGGGCCGGCCGGATTACGCATGCGCACATGAAGCAGACCATGGTCAGCACCTCTCTGCGCATGCTCACAACTCGGCACGGCGCAATCAGTGAGATTGGAACTAGGCCCAGTCAACTTAGTGAGCTACGCAGATAGCTTAAATAGACAGAGACAAACGCCCTTCCTTTGCAAAAGTACATCCATTTGTATCCCTTCCTATACAGCAAGGTGCTTTTGTTCTGTTGTCTGTTCGCGTTTGTCGGTTTGTGACTTGTGTTTGATATATTTTGTGTTTTCTGAGTGTTGTTTGGCAACTGTTTTTGATACTTTTTGGGTGACTGATTTTTGGTGACTGCTTTTTGTTGATTGTTTTGGTTCCAGTTTGTGAGAACATTGAGTGAAAGGACGCGTAAGTTGAATTGAAGGGCATTCTTGCCAGGGTTATTACACAATATGGCCGTTTCCTGCACGGCCCGGAGAGTGCCAACATGACCCCGGCCAGGAAGGCTGAGATATTGCAGTCCATCACCGACGAGGTCAACTCGTTTGGGGGGAGACCCGGACACACCAGGGGATCGCCAAGAAGATTAATGACATCCGGCGTGTGGTCCGTGGGAAGCTAGGCAAGATTGCTGCCCATGCCAGGGGCACTGGAGGGGGCCCACCATGCCCTGTTAGGCTGACTGAGGAGGAGCGTGCGGTGGCCCAGACCTTCAACAGGCAGCAAGTGGAGGGGCTGCCTGGCTTTGAGTCAAGTCAGGAGGCCGTGAGGACAGGTACGTTTTTTTTTCTTTCTATCTGGTGTGTAGCATGTGTGGGGAGGGGGAATATGTGGCAAGTGTGTGGATCCTTCAACCTGTGAATGTTTTGTGTCATCCACAGATGTGCAGGAGGGTGCTGGGCCACCTGGCCTGACCGCACCATCCCCGGGACAACAGCCTGATGAAGACCCCCAGACAAGGCCGGAGTCCACGGAGGAGGTTGAGGAGGAGGAGTTTGATTTGGAGAAGAAGGGCTTGTCAGGAAATGTCTTGTTTATTTTGGAGGAGTCTTCCCCTTTGGCTGGCAGCATCCAGGCCTCCATCAGGGGTAGCCCCTCCCACTCCTCCCCCAACAGGGCTCCCCTTCCAAGGGGCTCCCCTTCTCCCCGGCCACAAGCCTCATCTGGAGGCAGGAAGGCAACCCACAAAACTAGGGGGGTGGCCAAGTTTCTGCCCGCCAACCTGAGAAGGGACCAGGCCCTTAAGACCCGCCATCTGGGACAGGTCAGCCAGAGTTTGGGGCGGATGGAGGAGAGCCTGTCCTCCATAAAGGATACACTTGGGAACATGGCATGCAACTCCCTGGCCCTGATCAATTGCCTAAATGAACAGCAGGCTACCACAGCAGGCGTTGGTCAGGATGTGCGGGCCCTCAGTCAGGATGTGAGGGCCCTTACCCAGGCTATCCAGGCCAATACGGCAACCCTCAATGATGGGCTGACTCGCATTGCTGTGGCCTTGGAGGGCAGGCCGCAAGGTGGGCAGAGACCAGGGGATGCTCATCCTTCCCCGGATTACCCCCCATGAGTTTGCCCTGAGGAGCCGGGGACGTGGCCGTGGCCGCCCCAGGCGTGGGTCACGCCAGCGGCGGTAGTTATTTTTTCTGGTCATTTTTTTTGGGTGCTGGACATTTTTTTTTTTGGGTTGTGACTAATTTTTGAATGTGGGGGTGACATTCCTGCCGGAAAAGGGGTGTCACCCTCATTTGTGGTGAAGAAGGGATCCCCAGGACCAGGGAGAAGTGATCCCCAGGTCCGTGTGAATGGTGTATGAATGTACAGTGACATAATTGGAGCCGTGGCGTGGCGTTGCTGCTCACAAGTCCTGCATTGTGGGCTTGTGCCAATCCAATTTGATGAGGGTGTGGGGTGTGTGTGCAAGGGACCACAGTGGTGTGCATGCATGCTTTCTCATTGTGCCATGATTAATGTGTGTGTTTACTGTGCAAAGATGCCTATTGTGAGCTGTCTCCTGGCTGCTCTTCCCTCAGAAGACAGGGTAGCCTCGGTTAGGGTGGGATTGTCTGGTTTGGGGGTCAGGTCATAACATATGTCAATCTCCAGGCCCTTTATCACTGCGAAGTTGTGCAGCATGCAACATGCACCGATGATCTGACATACAAAGTTGGGGGAATACAACAGGGTACCCCCAGACTTATCCAGGCATCGGAAACGTGACTTCAGGAGGCCAAAGGTGCGCTCCACCACTGCACGGGTTTTGGCGTGTGCTTCATTGTATCTTTCCTCTCCTGGGGTTTGGGGGTTCCGGATAGGAGACATTAGATGGGGTCCCAGTGCATATGCAGAGTCACCTGGAAGGGAAAAGACAGGAGGATGTTAGTAGTGCATGTGCCAATTGTGATGTGTGCATCATGGGGGGGGGGGCAGTCATGCTTGCCACCCATGTCACTCAACAACCAGCCAGCTGTCCCCATACATGTTCTGTTCGAATTCCATTGGGATGGGGCTCTGATTGTATATGTAGCTGTCATGGCTGGATCTGGGGTGTTTGGCACGGACGTGCCATATGAGGCCTTGGGCATCGACTATCACCTGTACATTGATGGAATGCCAATGCTTCCGATTGCGGTATATGTGCTCTGTCTCACGGGGGGGCTGGAGTGCTACATGTGTGCAATCAATGGCCCCCACGGTGCGTGGGAATCTGGCAATTCTGTAGAAATCTGTCATTGCCTTCTGCCGCAGGTCCTCCTGGGTGGGTTTGATGATTTGGTTGGCCATGCGTCTGAGGATTGCAGGGACAACCTGGTGCACACATCTGCTCATGGAGGATTGTGACATCCCAGCCACCACTCCACTTGTTCTTTGAAAAGAGCCAGTGGCAAGAAAATGGAGTGTTGCCAGGACCTTAACCAGTGGCTGCACTGCATGTGAGCGGTGTGTTGGGCTGGTGATGTCCTCCTGCAGGGTTGTGGTTAATTCCAGGATGGCAGCAGGGCTGAATCTGAAGATGCGAGACACCTCAGAATCACTCATGCCAAAGATGTCTATGCGTGTGCAGTATATCCTCTCCCGTGCCCTCCTCCGTGTCCTCCTCCGCTCATCTAAAGTCAGTAGTATAGCTATGAGCAAGGATGCCCCTGGCATGTTGGGATACAGATTGTTGTCCTGCAAGTGTGGCTGCTCAGCTCGTCCCTAACGGTGTTGCTTCAGCTGACATGTAGACGGATTGTCTAATTTAAAGCAAGCTTTTTTATTGCCTAATTTTAGACAGGACGTGCAGCTGATGCGCACAGCGCGTAGCCTGCGCTGCACAAACTTACTTTTGTGGATCGCCGTAACTTCTTAATTTGCATATTTGCCTAGCAAATCAATGGTGTGTCTAGCGCATTTTTTTGCGCACACGATGCTCCGGTCGAAAAAGTCTAGCTTTCTGGCGTATAAGGTTTTGAGGATACGGCGCATAGAGACGAAGGCGCATATTTCCAATTACGCAGGCGCATCTCCTGATACTCCAGCGTAAGTGCTTTGTGAATCTGGCCCTTTCAGTCTATGTTTAAGCAGCCCACTGGGTTCTATCAAGAATCAACCACACAGTAAATCTACTTCATTACAGCCCGAATATTCATGCTACACAGACATTGCAGGCAGCTGCCTTCCTCCTATACAATAAGGTCTTCATTTCCTAACCTGGCTTGGAAGTTTTAAAAGTAGATCTCATCTGGCATTTTTTTTAATGCTTTGCAAAGATTTTCTTCCACCTGGGCAAAGCTCTGTTCTGCCCCATTAGGAAGTGTAGCAGAACTGCCATCATCCAAACATTGTCCCTCCAGTGTAACCCATGCTATGATCTGTGTCTCTTTAAATCGCTTAGAAAGATAGGGATCATGAAGCAAATGTCGCCCTTGCATCTGTCCAAAGATATCCAGATGGCAGACGTGGCACACTGCCCATCTGACCAAATGGCTCAAAAAATTAGCAACTTAATATAATACTGTCAAGTCTTTTTTAATTAAGACATCTAATAATAAATTATTAAATCACACTGTATATTAAATATTAAAAAGGACAGACCCTTTATAAAAGCACAATCTTTTATGTATTCTGCTATAATGTTTTACAGGCAGTACACGAAAAAGCATGTAAATGAAATATCTACATCACTACTACTCAATTAGAACTTGCACAAAAGTTCTTCTGGAAAAAAAATATTGTCTATACAATTAAACAAATCAAGATGAAACTCTTCTAAGTATTACCTGCATCAATATATGGCATATCCCATTACAATCTGGTATCCCTGTGTCTCTGACTTTTAAGTTCATATACTGTGCCTTGATTGGGCAAAGGTTTGCGCAATCAGGGCACAAAATGCACTGTACATCACACAGTCCATTGCAGGGCGTTCGGCGGGGCAAACACCATCCAATGTTTGCCCCGCCGAATGCCCTGCAATGGACTGTGTGTTGTACAGTGCATTTTGCGCCCTGATTAGGTAACGCTTTGCCCAATCAGGGAGCAGTATAAGAAGTTAAGAAGCGGGGCCATGAAGCTGATCTCTGCGTCCTTAACAACTGATGGGTTTCCCCCTGACAGCTGAATAAAAAAATTGCTGGTTAAGAAAAAAACGCTGTCTACCCTTAAAGAAAGAGTAATCATCCTGGGAGGGGACTTTAATGTGCCACTGAACCCTGACATAGACACTTCTTCAGGTACTTCCACATTGACATACAGGGCCTTACATCACATCAAATTGTAACTCTGCACGATACATGGCACACATTATTCCCATCAGAAAGTGATTACACGTTCTTTACTACCCCTTTCCAGAAATATTCTAGAATAGATTATTTCCTTATTTCCCAGAGAGATCTAACCTATCTCACACAGGCAACGATAGAGCCAATGTTTTTATCGGATTATTACCTGATCTCTTGCACTTTGACCTTCCCTGAAACAGTGTGCAGCACTAAAACCTGGAGATTAAATCCTTCCTTACTGAAAGACCCCGGCATTCTTTCTAGACTCAAATTGCAAATTCAGCAGTACTTTGCGGAAAATGACACACCTGATATCTCCCAACCTCACTATGGGAGGCTCACAAGTGTCTGATTCAAGGAGCACTATTGGCTCTAGCAGCAGATGCTAAACAAAAACACCAGGAAACGGTCCATACACTGATAGACAAAATTCATAGACTAGAAACTCTCCACTACACACTCGCTCCCTCTTGCTAGAAGAACTGGGGAAATGTACAAAACATCAATGTGTGCTTCGTCAGAAAGTATTCTACGAGCACGGTGATAAAAGTGGGAGACTTCTAGCAAGGGCGGTGCAAGCTTCGAGAGCATCTCTCACAATTTACCACATACGTGACCGACATGGTACATTGCACACAACTAATGAGGACATGAGCTAAAAGTTTTGAATAGGGTTGTCCCGATACCGATACCAGTATCGGTATCGGGACCGATACCGAGTATTTGCGGGAGTACTTGTACTCCCGCAAATACCCCCGATACCCAAATCCCAAATAGAATACTTCCCCCCCCCGCCGCCGCCGTATAAGCAAATCCGTCCTCGCCGCCGTATATACAAAGCCGCCGCCGCAAACATTATAGGCACCTTTGAATAGCTGTTTTCCCGCTGCGCATGTATAGACACCCCCCCTTGCTCCGATCTGTCCAATCCCGAGCAAGAGGGAGTTTCCTTAACATGGCGAGCGGCAGGGAAAAGAGCTATTGAAAGGTGCCTATAATGTTCGCGGCGGCGGCGGCTTTGTATATATGGCGGCGGCTTCATCATCAGGTAGGGGGGACATGGCTGCAATATGGGGGGGACATGGCTGCAATATGTGGGGGACATGGCTGCAATATGTGGGGGGACATGGCTGTATATGGGGGGCATGGCTGCAATATGTGGGGGACATGGCTGTATATGGGGGTCATGGCTGCAATATGTGGGGGACATGGCTGTATATGGGGGACATGGCTGCAATATGTGGGGGACATGGCTGCAATATGTGGGACATGGCTGCAATATGTGGGGGACATGGCTGCATGTGGGGGACATGGCTGCAATATGTGGGGGACATGGCTGCATGTGGGGGACATGGCTGCATGTGGGGGACATGGCTGCAATATGTGGGGGACATGGCTGTATATGGGAGACATGGCTGTATGTGGGGGACATGGCTGCAATGTGTGGGGGACATGGCTGTATATGGGGGAGACATGGCTGCAATATGTGGGGGACATGGCTGCAATATGTGGGGGACATGGCTGCAATATGTGGGGGACATGGCTGCAATATGTGGGGGACATGGCTGCGTATATGTGGGGGACATGGCTGCAATATGTTGGGAACAGGGCTGCGTATATGGGGGGGACATGGCTGCGTATATGGGGGGACATGGCTGCGTATATGGGGGGGACATGGCTGCGTATATGGGGGGGACATGGCTGCAATATGTGGGGGACATGGCTGCAATATGTGGGGGACATGGCTGCAATATGTGGGGGACATGGCTGCAATATGTGGGGGACATGGCTGCAATATGTGGGGGACATGGCTGCAATATGTGGGGGACATGGCTGCATTTGGGGACACATTTAAAAAAAAGTATTGGTATTCGGTATAGGCGACTACTTAAAAAAAAGTATTGGTACTTGTACTCGGTCCTAAAAAAAGTGGTATCGGGACAACCCTAGTTTTAAACGTTACCATTCTGGAATTTATAACGTACATTCAGAAGCCGCAAACCCAATATCCCCGGATTCGAGGAGGGAAGAAATGTAGGGATTTTTAATACAATTTGGCCCCCATGCAATTACTACAACAGGCTGATGAGATGAAGAGCCCCCTTTCCAACCAGGAACTACAGACCGCCATGCAACAGATGAAACCAGGCAAGTATTTTTAATGGATGTCTTGTCTTCCCAGATGCTTTCTAGCTTTAATGCCCTCTCAGTACCTAATACGTTCACGAGAGACACATGTTAGACACATATAATGGTCCTCTCTAAGGAAGGTAAAGATGCCACGCAAGTATCAAACTATAAACCTATTTCCTTGCTTAATGTGAACATAACACTATATGTGAAGATCCTGGCCAATAGAGTTTAACCCCTTCTTCCTGACAACACTATACAAGCATTAAATGTCCACCATTGGATGACATCTAAACCTCCAGGGTTTTTTTTGTCGTTGGACGCGGAGAAGGCGTTCAACAAAATGGCCTGGGACTACATACACAAGATTCTGAAAGCAATAGGTCTCCAATCTCACATGCTGTCTCATATTCTGGCATTATACTCCAAACCTATCGCGTGTGTACGGGTAAATGGCCAACATGTCCACCCTGATTGATGTCCTCACCTTGGAACCCTTTCTAAACAAATTGAGGTTGAACACCGACATCAAGGGAATCCAGGTAGGGGACAGGGAATTTAATGTGGCCGCTTATGCGGACGACATATTGTTATCACTGCGGTCACCATTCATTACCCTGCCAAACTCACTGAAAGATATAGAACACTTTGGTGTCCTGTCAATCTTTAAAGTCAACTATACTAAATCTCATGCACTGAATGTCTCGCTCTCCTCTCAGGACACAGACTGTTGCCAGAACTCCTTGCCATTCCAATGGAAGAGAGATGCAATCACATACCTGGGTATCCAGATCACCACTAAACTGTCAGATTTGTACAAATACTGTACAATTTTCATATAACTTTTAACGAAACAAAATCATATCTAAAGGATTGGGCAGGCTTAAATATCTCCCGGTTTGGCCGTTCAGCCTCGCTTAAAATGACTATTCTCCAACGCTTTCTTTACTTGATGCAGACCATCCCAATACATCTCCCGACAGCCTTCTTCACAACATACAGACAGGCCCGTTCAACGTTCATTTGGAAGAACTTTCCACCACATATGAAATACACTCGACTGACCGGCACTAGGACTAGGGGAGAAATAGGCTTGCCTGATCTTTATAAATATTATTTGGCTTGCCATTTCACTAGAATCGTTGACTGGAATATTCACAATAAAAAGTTATAGGTAAGTATAGAAAACCTATTTACACAATTCCCAGTTCAAAATCTCCCTGGCTCCCGCCTAAACACTGGCCAACAGAGTCCTTGACACATCCACTTATTTACCCATCCCTGGTGGCCTTAATATGGGCAGCTAAGTTTATTTCCTGGGGTTCCGGGGCCCTTAATCACATTAAACGGAAACCCTGATTCCCCACCAGGTAATGTAGGCTAATTTCTGAGTCGCGAATGGCCCTACAAACATATGAGGGCGCAACACTTTTTCTTTTAGACAGATACAACATTTCCTGTCTACACAAGCACCGCAATCAACATGGGCAAGACAGGTCACACCATTTTAATTCCTTTGTACAAGAAAAACGCCACAAAGGCATTTAATATCCCTAATTTACACATTGTTACTGGAAGAGTCTAACATCACCAGAGATGCCGCATGCTCCGCAGATTTCCTTATCCGATGGGGAGTGGGAAACTATACACGAATACACACACAAGGGCTCCATGAATGTAGCTATTCAGTAAAACTGTTATAAAATCGAAAACACAGTGTTATAGAACTCCCTCCTTACTCCACAAATTCTCACCATCCATACCCAACATGTGCTGGAGATGTGGTAAAGCAGAAGGCACTATGTTCCATGTCTAGTGGGACTGTGACTCCATCCAGTCTTTCTGGAAAAGGGTACATGATATCATCTCACATGTCACCACATATACCTTAAATTATACTCCAGCACAATATTTATTGCATCACACAACATTGTCTAAAAGTGTTTATTACAAATCCCTAGCTATGCTTGTGAATGCATTTCCAAATTTCCAAAATAGAAGAAATGGAGGAACTGATACACATCTCCTAAGAACGAACTTTAAGACGACTGATCACTTCCAAATTGCCAATTCCTAGACAAGGTGTTGATATGCGCACTACTCATATACTTTACGATAGTTTAATCAAAAAGGATATGGCTGGGTGGGTGAGGGAGCAAAGGCGGTGGAGTTTATCATTCTAATTTTCAAAACCCTGCAGACTCCTCTTTCCAGTGTCCCTCCTTTCTTTTTCTTTCTCCCTTCCCTGGTGCCTCCCCCCCCCTCCCTCTTTCCCCCCCTCTCTCTCTCTCTTCTCTCTCCCTCTTTTCAGCCTCTATGTCTATTTTCTTTTTTTCTCATTTATGTTTTCAAAATCGGGCCCCTGATATTATTAACGTAGGAGACATAGCAGGGTTGCTGACTTATCTACATATAGCAATGGTTAGATACGTCACCAATAGGGATGAGCCGAACACCCCCCCGTTTGCACCAGAACCTTTGAATGGACTGAACGTTCGCGCGAACATTTAGAACCCCATTAAAGTCTATGGGACTCGAACATTCAAATTCAAAAGTGCTAATTTTAAAGCCTAATATGCAAGTTTTTGTAGTTTGAGAACCCGGGTCTTGCCCCAGGGAATATGTATCAATGTAAAAAAAGTTTTAAAAACTTTTTTTTTCTGGAGCAGTGATTTTAATGATGCTTAAAGTGAAAAAAAAAAATAGAAAAAATAGCTTTAAATATCATACCTGCTGGGTGTCTATAGTATGCCTGTGAAGTGGCACGTGTTTAGAATAAAAATGGAAATAAAATCAAATTGAAAAATTAAAATATAAAGGTGATTGCTTTAATAAACCAATCAATAAGTGGAATATAGGAACAGTCCAAAATGATGTCCAAAAAATCTTCAGCTGGTGATGAACAGATGAGTGCCAGAATAGTAAAAGGTTGATCCACTAATAGTCTCCCAGAACTCTCACCTTAACCCGGTAGGGAAAATGCATATGGCTCAAATCTATGTGTCTCTTGGACTCAGCCTCATCTCCTTCCACACTTCAATGTAATCCCAAACTCCCGTGTTGCAGATCAGTGCCCTCAGTGCTGAGACGGGAGGGCTATGGAAATGCTCGTTAGTCAAGGGGAAAGAAGAAAGCAAAGAGGAGTGCCCCAATGGTGAAGTACATTAATGTAAAAAGTTGTTTATTAAAACCATAAAAGTGGACTCTTACATTTAATTAAAAACCATGCGCATAAAACAAGTCAGAAATTGGTGTACAGACACTGTCCTACTTCTAACCGAGGACCTCCGGTGCTTGATGGACGCTCGGGTGCCAAAACAAACTCTACGGCGTTACGTCACGGAGCATGTGATTTCAGCCTGCCTGCCTGCTCTATCTACCTGCAATAAATGACACTCAGTCTCTGTCTCTCTCTGTCTTAACCACCGCAACACACTACACAAGGCCGACTTGCAGGCGCCCTTTTATAGTGTGGTGCGTGTACTAAACCCCCTGAGCCATAATTGGAGAAAGCCAGCATGACTTCGGCCAATTATGGCTCTCCGTCTTTTGCAAGCTGTGATTTGCATGCTTGGCCAATCATCAGCCAGTAATGCACTGCGATGCCGCAGTGAATTATGGGCCGTGACACGCCACTCGAATTTGGCGCGAACGGCCCATAACGCTCGTAATTTGACGAACTAGTCACCAATGTGCCAAATGGAGGTTATGCTCTTAGGATTCACTGATTGTTGCGCATTCTGTTTATTTCCCTGGTACTAGAGAATATCTGAAGAACATTTGTAGTCCACAACGTTTTTTTATTCATTTTTGTATGATGTACATGCTGTTGAAACTGTAAACATTTACCCATTTTTGATTTCAATAAAAACATTTATAGAAAAAAAAATTGCATGGGGTCCCTTCAAAATCCATGCCAAACCCTTATCTGGGAATGCAGCCAGGCAGGTCAGAAAAGGGGTCGGGCAAGCGAGCGCACCCCCCCCCCCCCTTAACTATACCTTGTTTAACAAGGGGGCCCCCAGATTCAGCCACCCTCCACCATGTGAATAAGTCCTACCCATTCTCCAAAAAAAGTCATAAAAACACACATTTTACTAAGTGGCCATTTCCATTTAACCTGATGCTGCTCAGTAGAGTTTCTATTGATACTAAGATTTATGGGCATCATTACCAAGTGGCATGGGGTTTAGTTCCTAAGATTTATTCATATTGTATTAGTACATTCAGCTCAATATCTATTGGTCCAAAGGAACCCAGTGGGTTTGCCGTTTGGTTTGTCTTCCAAAGGTTACCACATTCAGTGGTTTATTTAAAGAGCAGCAGGAGTTTGGAATCACTCTAATAAGAATACTGAGTGTCATCCTCCTAAGACAGCAGTGCCCGACTTTGTTTTTTGAAGAGAATCCCAGCCAGGCCACACAAAGTCGGGGAGGGGGGGGGGGTCACTCACGTAAAGGGGAGTGAATAAAATATTAAGGTAAGGAGGGACACTGACATTAAGGGTCCCTCTTATGTCAGTAATCCAATTACCTTAGCCTTGATAATTTACATAGTAATAGATGCATGAGCGTTGGACAGTTCTGTAGCTAACTGAGGAACATTAGAGTGTTTGCAGAGAGATATACCTTTCTGTGTGTGTTATCAGCAACAACTAGTTGCTGTTTCGTTGCTGTTTCGCTCCTGGACCCCCCTTCCTTACTTTTTTTGTGAAGGAGTTGCTTTTTACATTCAAATAATATTATGTTTTACTGTTTTTTCTTTTTTTTTTTTAAGGGGGATTGCAGTATGCACTTAAGTGTTTAAACCAGTGGTGGTAAAATGTAAAATTATAGAGCGCCTCAAGTGCTGCCCCTGACGTTTCCAGGGGGCCACACAATAGCAGCACATTTTCATGCATTGAGTCAAGTTAGACAGCCTATTTAAAATGAATGGGCTATAACACATCTCAATACCGAAAATATTTGGTCCAACTATTTGGTCCGAATGCATTTTTTTTGCAGTGTGTTCCAATGCACACTAAAGAAGTTGGAGTACAATAATCCCCAGCAATAGTATCAGTGGTAGTAATAATAATCACCAGCATTGATGTCATTGGATGCAATAATAATAACCCCCTCATCATTGTTGTCAGAGTGCAATAATAACCTTCAACATTGGTGTAAGTGGCCACAATAATAGCCCCAAGCACTGTTGTCAGCACTATTAACTCACTATTAACACAAAAGTTAACCCCACCCCATCCCTTCCCTGCATTGGTGGTCAAGGCAGTGAAGTTAACCCACCCCACATTGGTGATCACTTACCTGATCACACATTCAGTGCAGTTATTTTAAAAACAAATAAAACAAATAAATACAGCAAGGGGAGGTAAAAGTAGAGTATGTGTGATATATTTCATATTACTGTACATGTACCGGTACTTAATACAATATTTTGGAGGCTTTGTTCAGAGAAACTAATACATTATTATATATTAATGTAAATGTCTTTCCTAAGAAAATGGCTGGTGTGGGTCCTGTTGATGAAGTGGCCTAGTCAAAGTTTTTTTTTTTTTAAAACTGCATATACTCAATATAATTTCAATATTTTAGGGATTTTTCCATCAAAATAAATACAGGCTAATGTTGACTACTTGATTTAAAAATGTCTGGTGTGGGTCCTGTTCAAAATACAGCCTTGTGCAAGTGCATAAATATTGTGCATGCTATAACTACAACATTTTAGATATTTTTTTCAGTGAAATAAATACATTCTAATGCTGCTTTTGTATATAAAGACTGTGCGGTTCAAAATGTAGCCTAGTAAAAGTTCTTAAATATACAGTGTATGTAAGCAGTACAAAATGTGGGGAGTTTTTTCATTATAACCTTGCCTGTTGTTTACTTGCCTACTAAAGCACCTCACATAGTCGGCACGGAACAATTTTTCTGTCTTTTTTTAGTGAAAAGGTATTAAACACTGCTTGATTAAATGGTGGGCATTGGGTCTGTTCAATATTTCTGGATTTTATTTTCCTATCAAATATCGCAAAAACTTTTACCTTTGTGTCAATTATACTGCACACACTAGCTATTGTTGACAGACTGCCCAACAGCTGACATTTTTGCGCCAGGCCTTCACTGTATTCTTCGAACCACCCCCCCCCCCCACACACACACAAATAAAAAACAAATACTCTACATCCACAATATCCTCATCCCCGTTACTAGAATGCTGCTTCTGAGTCATAGATTCACCGTATTGCGTTGAAAGCCCTCTCTGACTTGACACATGCAGCAGGGCAGGCTGGTACCTAAAGCACATGTTGAGCCACCTCTAGTCAATGGTCCAGAATGGACACCCAATGGTTAATGAATGTGAATGGTAAAATAGTGAACACTCCAAAAATGTGCATCTCAACACCAGGTATTAAAACACAGATTCTCGGCCACAAATTCACACTGTTGCAGTAAGGACACTCTCTGACATGAAACTGTGCGGGGCGGACTAGTACCCCAAAATTTGCATGCAAGTTACACACTATTGTAAACCTCTGCTGGAATTGAGGATGCAAAAGGATCTGACAGACTTAGTAATAGCATGCAATGCCAAGCTGCATCATGCAATGCCAGCAGACTATTAGCATGCAATAAAAATAGTAAAATATAAAACTCGAATTCTGGCACTTTACAAAACTCTGGTTTGGCCACATATTGAATATGCTGCCTGGTTCTGGTCATCAGTCCTCATGAAAGAGGTGCTTGAACTGGGTCCAGGGAAGGGCAACAAAGCTAATAAGGGGGCTGGAGTACTTCTTACTAAACGTATCCTCCCTAGAGAAATTGCACATACGAGGGGACATGTTAGCAATACAAACATTTATGAATGATGACTCTAACATTGGGAGGCAACTTTTTAATCTTAGGTTTCTAAAGAATACACACGGTCACACAATGAAGTTGGATAAGAAACAGTTCTATGTTAAACTGTGTAAGTGTTTTTTGACTGTAATGCCGCGTACACACGGTCGTCTTGTAAAAAACTTTGTTTTTTCTAATGGAAAAAAAAAACAACGTCTTTCAAACTTCATTTTAAAAAAACGACGTTGCCTACACACCATCGTTTTCTGAAAATGCTCTTGCAAAGCGCAGTTACGTAAGACACTTTCGACGGCACTCTGTTCCATTGAAGCTCCCGTCTCATAACTTGCTTCTGAGCATGCGCGGGTTTAAAAACGTTGTTTTAAACGTCGTTTTGCCCACATACGATCATTTTTTATGACACAAAAAACGACATTCAGAAAAACAACATAAAAAATTCAAGCATGTTCGAATTTTTTTTTGGTCGTTTTTTTTTAAGACATAAAACGACGTTTTGCCCACACACAATAATTTTAAGTGACGTTTTTTAAAACGTCGTTTTTTTTCATCACAAAAAACGACCGCGTGTACGCGGCATTAGAGCTGTAGGGATGTGGAACTCTTTTAAATGTGTTTCTTAGCATTTACAACATACAACAGGGATATGGAAAACAGTAGTCACACACACATTCTCAGGTTGACCTGGATGGACCAGTGTCTTTATTGAACTATTCTACTATGTAGAAAGCGCATGTTAAACCACTAGATGATCGTTTGTAAGCGTCTTATTTACAGCCCGGCCTTCCCTGTCCGTGTATGCTTCATTAGGTTGGGGGAGGCATTATGAAGGAGGCAGACACCAGATTTAATAAATGTAATGGCAGCTATGGCAAACAGGGTATACTTAGGAGAAAAACTTTGTTGAACAGAAGCGTTTGGTGACATGCTGCACAAAAAGAGTAACTTGCCCGTTTCAGAAAAAAATGTGAAACCAAGGCCACATTGTAAGAGGGATTGCCAGTGCTCTTCCGAATTGCTGCCTATTCAAGGTCTTGACACCAGGCAATTTTTATAAAAAACCTACCTGATGTCAATATCTTGACTAATTGAATGATTGGTGGGACAAGGATGGCCCCCAACTTGGTATGCCACTGCTCTTATCCACTCTATTTTGTATTAAACTTCTACGAAAATGCAGCATGGTACTTTTATAGTATAGTTTGTGAACTTCTTCAGATGTTTATTTAGCTCTGAATAAGTGCTAAACACGCACTAGTGTTTAAGTGTGCTTAGAAGCATTTAGCAGCATCAAGCGGTTTTTCTGCCAAAACTATGCTGCTCCTGGATCCACTGGCAGTGTGTTTTTTTTGTTTTTTTTTGCCTCTAAACGCTCCTGCAACGAAATGCTGCTGAGGCCAGGTTCACACTGGTGCGACACAACACTAGTACTACTTTGGATTCGAATTTGCCCTGTGGCTTAAAGTCAAAGACATGTCCCCTGCGGCCCCCCTACCCCAAAGCACCTTGTCCCTATGTTGAGGACAATGGCCTCTTCCCAACAACCATGGCCGCTAGTTGTCGGGGTCTGCGGGCGGGGAATTATCAGAATCTGGGAGCCCCCTTTAATATGGTGGCCCCCAGATCCCAGAGACCCACCTTATGTGAATGAGTATTGGGTACATCGTACCCTTACCCATTCACCTGGGGAAATAAAGGGTCAATTAAAAAAACTAGACAGTTTTTTAAAGTAATTTATTAGGCACTTCCGGTCGGAACATCCGTTACATTTTCGACCGGACGTCGAATGTGGCTGAGACTGGTTTAAGGACTGCATTGGAGACGGCTGCCTACAGGATCATCATTGCATGTGTTTGATGCCTCTTTCTTCCTTGTGGAAGGTAAGCGCTCTGTGAGCACGTTCATCTGTGAAGTCTCATCTGGATGTATCGTTGTTACATGGATAGAAGCCTTGTCACTAATTTATGTTAGTCCCCCCACTGGAAGCTTTTTATTTGGGACATTTGTTGTTGCACTGTATTGCACATATTTGGATTATTTATTTAATCACTTATTTTGGACATTTACTGCTGCACTGTATTGCACTTATTTTGGATTATCCATTTACTCACTTGTTTGTTTGGATTGTTTATATAGTTTAGTTTAAGTTTGCGCTCATCACTACACTTTCATAATTTATTAGGCAGCTCCGGGGGTCTTCTTCCAACTTCGAGGGTCTCTTCTGACTTATTCACTCTCTCCGGCCTCTCCTGCTCTCCAGTGTCTTCTCTGCGCTCTCCAGTGCCTTCTGCGAGGCTCCTTCGCTATCTTTTGCCAGCTCTTTTACTAGTGATGGCCCGGTCCTCTCTGTCATCTTCTTCCCTCTTCTCTTCTTCCAATGTACACGGCATTACAGTGGTATGGAGCGTTGTGTCAACATTGAAAGAAGAGAAGAGGGAAGACGACGACGGAGAAGACCGGGTACAATGTACCCGATACTCATTCACATAGGATGTGTGGATGGGATCTTATTAAAGGGCACTCCTGGATTCCGATAGGCCACCAATGGCCAGGGTTGTCGGGAAGAGGCCCTTGTCCTCATCAACATGGGAACAAGGTGCTTTGGGTGGGGGGCCGCAGGGAGAGAGGGATGTGTGCAAATAGTCTTCCCACTTTATCATAGTGGGTGTTTATATTCCCTTTTAATAGAGAATATCCCACATTGTACTTTTTCTTAGGCTAGAATACTGTCAGGGCACCAATTTTGCGGACTTTGATCGCGCGCACATGCGCAGTAGAACGACGCAACCGCACGTCTCTATTCAGTGCATGCGCGCACGTACGCGGGCACGGTCCGGCGGCGCGACGTGTGCGGGAGCGCGCACGGCGCAAACTCACGCGATTCCGTCGGAGCCAATCACAGGGCTCACCACCCTATTTAAACCTGCCTTTGACACATGGCAGGTTGCTGGTTTGTCATCAGCTCCTGTATGTGTCTCATTGCTGCGAACCTGTTTGTCCTGAAAACCTTCTGGCTTACCTGTTTGAATCCTGATCTCGGCCTGCCTTGGACTCTGCTGACCTCTCCAACCCTTGACCCCGGCTTGCACTCCTGGACTCTGCTAACCTCTCCAATCCTCTGATCTCGGCTCGTATCCTTGGACTTCCGCTGACCTCTCCGATCCTTTGACCCCGGCTTGCATTACTGGATTTCCTTTGATCTCTCTGACCCGTGATCCACAACCAGTACCTTGAACTAGTTTTGCCTGTTTGGTCCTCTGTTCCTGTTGGTGCTACGGACTGTCTCCTCGGCCTGTCTGCAGATCCGGTGCCTTCCTTGATCTACACCTTGACCCAGTTTCCTGTTTCCGGTACCGGTGCCTCCCGGTGCTGTCACCTCTCTGTCTCCATCACCAGAGGGCGGTCAGCACTGGTTCGCAAGGGTGAGCCGTCCGCAGCATCTTGGCCTCGGTAAGTTCTTTAGACTCTGACAAATACATAACTAATTTTTACCAAAGAAAAAAAATTTTTTGGCATCAAATCATCCATACTCTTCTTTTTAAGATCACTCAAAAGCACTTTCCCAAGTCAACAATAAACGTAGCTTTTAGCCCCTAAAAATAGTATCAAAGCACAAAGGAGACATTTCTTGAACATCTATCTTGTCATCCGTCTCATCAGCTACATTTTATAAAGAGAGCCCTTCAGATCACTGCTGCAATCACTCATAACTTAAAAAAAAAATCAATCCATCCTTCAGATTAAAAATGCTTTTATGGTCTTTTCGACCTATAGGCTATTAGCAACACACTATATGATTAGAAGCCACAAACAACCTTACCATTAGGAATACAATAATCCAGGATCACTTAGTGAGGGGTGGTATGTGATCAACATGTAGGGAACAGAAAGCCGTAAATTCAATCTTTCAAAAACAAAACCAGGATGAAATAATATTAAAATAATGAATCAAGACTAATTGTGTTTGAAAACATGCCCAGGCAAATGTGCTTATGAACTACCTCAAGGAAATGTGTATATATATATATATATATATATATATATATATATATATATATATATATATATATATATATATAATACTTTGAATATAGTTATAGTACATTTGCTCTTCCTTATTGTTCACAAATCTCCCAACTGATCTTAGAGCAGGGGTGCTCAACCTTTTGATGAGTGGGGGCCACTTAAGCGACCTGGCAACAAGTCCAGGGCCACAATGAGTGGAGCAAGAGGATGACATGCCCATGTCTACACTGAACATCTGATCTGCCCAGACAGAAGGGGACAGATACCAGTTAATGCATTCATATGTTGTATGTGAAGAAGATGCAGCACAACTTAAGAAAGGGAATTATAAGCAATTTTTTTAAGTGTCTTTTTATTAAATTAGCTCAAAGTGCCAATCATAATTCAGCTTTTACTGATCTAACTTCAATAACCTGACTGTAACAGAGGTTTGAACATAGCCATTTGTTTTCCCCCCCTTTTATTAAAATGATGCTCTCAATTATAAATTGTGCTTTCCTTGTTCCATTGTCAGTAAATTCTGACATTTTTGTGAATAAATGTACTAATCAACATCACTATGACTTTAGCAAAATACAACTTGTTTCTGTCAAGAAATGTATTTTCATATACATAAGGTAACAGTTCCATACATTGGCATTACAATACATGTCTTTTCTCAAGGTACGCAAATTAAGCTGTACAACTATAAAGACTGTGGTGCATTAGCATTTCCCATGTGAAATGAGGCACAGCAGGCAGCAGTACAAATAGAAAGGTACTTTTCCATTATACAAGTTCAAATATATTAAAGACTTTCAATTTATTATAAAACGATAACAGATGATTATTATTACTACAAAATGTGCTTAGATCAAAATTGAGCTTCATAGTTAAATAAAGGTGGTTTTCACCATTCAGAGTTGAACACAAATAGGTAATAATTGCTATAAATGAGTAAAAACAAGAAAGTGTATATTTTCTACAATCAAAAATATATTTTTATTAAACAGATTATTTTAACTTGGAAAATTGGAAAGAAACTGCGCTAAATACTAGACAAACAAGAAAGAAAGAAAGAAAAACTGCAATGAAATCACAGTCTATTCAATCCGAGAGCTGTGATTACCATGTAATCAATAGATACAAAAAACAAAAACAAACAGTGAAAAAAATATAAATCGCGCTACCACTAAACCATGTGAAACAAATGTTTGAATCATAAAACACACAAAACTATGTGATATATTGATATAAATCATAAACTATGTGGTATATGATGGTATATATATAAATCACTAATATACCAAAAAAACAAAAACAAGAGAGGATGATAGCCACTAGAGGGCACTGTATAGCACTCTCAAGCCCCTTAATAAAAGTGAAACAGTGATAAATGAACATCAATTTTTTTTTAGATCATATCATTAGATCAATAAATATTAACCAAAAATAAAAACATATATAGACATATAAATAAAACAAATATTATAGCAATAAAGTCCATAAATGTTTAACGCATGAAATGCCAAACACCTGTGCTCTGTGGCAAATTCCAAAATCAGTTGAAAACGTGTCCAAAGAAAAGTGATGTATCCTCCACCAAACTATAGATTGGCTCCTTACCAAATCGCCATGATCCCGTATGACAGGGGATCATGAACAGCATATAATAGGTAGTCGCTTCCAGTCTTGCAGTACAGACAGATACGATCCTTAACATTGGGTCTCACACACAAGTGATTAAGCCGGTCCTCCTCTCCTCCGCCTCGGTCCGCTCACAGGAACAATAATAACACTACACACGGTGGATGTGACGTCATGTCACTCTCCCTACCGGTTATCCCCACATTATTTGAACTCACCCACTTCTGTACCACATAGCTCTACTATAAATCAATATACAGTAGCAGGCGACATTCCCTGGCAAAATGCCTGGGCTTATATTGTATATTGATGGAGTGCTACAGAGGCACTGGATGCAGTCACTGCAGCAGACCAAAAGTCACTGCTGGGGTTGGGGCTAAATATTTATTAATGCCACACACTGCTATTGCAGACCATGCCACCCATCTGGCTTTCAATCAGACTATTCTGTTTTTATAACTTCTATACAGTGCCTGATTTATACACTTACTTGACAAATGATTATGCTCTCCAGAGGCAATAATTGGTCAGCTGTTAGTTAAACAGTTGGCTCATAACCTCTGTATATGTGCTGATAATAGCTTATGTATGAATGAAGTCTTCAAATCGTGGTTGCAGGCTTCATATACAAATGCTATAAAATTATTATTACAATATATTTTGGTTAGTCCTTTTAAATAAATCAAACACTTGCCCTTGTTTCTGCAAAACTACAACTGTGAATTTTTTTTCTTGCTCGTTAACCCATTATTGACTCGTAGGAATGTGAGGATGTACAAGAAAAAAGGCTCAATCACACCAGCCTCAGGCATATTTCCTGTGAGGCACTTTCCATACTGTGAATTGTTGCAGCCATTCATATTTAAGCTTATGGGTGGAATGTGAGTTACAAACACAGATGAATTCAGTTTAGGAAGGAGAAAATAGTGATAGGACAAAGATTTTGCCTTAGCATGGGGAAAGGAGGGGGCACACTTTGCTTCGGGTGCTAGGAAAATTTGTTGTGATACACAGGGACCAAAATGAATCGTTGGACCCAGCAGACTGCTACTAGTGTAGATCCAAGCAAGCTGTTAGCACAGAGGAGGGTCCAACCACCAATGACTACACATCTTGGGCTACCTGTAGAGAAACCACAGCCAAGTGAGGACACATTAGTAATAGGTCTAAAGGTGCTGGTAAAGTGAAGACAGTGGTGCCAGGGAGGATAGTACAGAAACAATTGCAATTATTTGTATGTATTGTGTTTGTGTGTATACAGTATATATATATATATATATATATATATATATATATATACACACACACACAAACAGATTTCTGCTGAATCCAATATGCAGCTTGTTGCTGCCCAGGCAGCAAAATAAACACCGTCTGTGACTGCAGAGCACTTCAGGGAAAGAAAAAATAAAATGCTATTTAATTATTAAATTTAACAACATGGCATGTACAAACCAATAAATTAACAACATGAAAGTAGAATCCCCCCTTGGAGAAATGCTTCATTTGTGATATGTCACTGCTAGGTAACAGCTCAATTATCAATTTCAAATTATCATTAAAATGCTAACAATTAATTGCAGTTCTTACTCAATGAAAAAAATCTGTAATACCACAGAGGCAAATTTACAAAAGGCATATAATACTTAGGTTAAAGAGCCAGTAGAGCATTATAGTAACTGTGACAACAGGCGGGTTAAATTCCCTGGTTGCATCCAGGATGTAGTATATACATGTCCTAGGTTCAGGCTTTATGCCAGTTTTTATCTCTAGTTAAAGTGAGAGATGATACCGCTCTAAAAACTGCTGATCCCTTGGCTTTGTTTCCGTCCCACTAAACCAAAAGGGTGCTGGCTATGCACAGGTGCATTGGATAGAAGAAGATCCTGGACTGCCGTACTCCTTAAAACAAAGTCTTTATTGTACAAATTGTACTTTATTGTACTAATAAAATCCAAAAAACAACCAAAGCGATGCAATCAAAATTAGGTGAACAACAAGAAAAAGGTGGCTGACATGTTTCACATCATGTGATCCTCATTTGTAGCAGCTACGAGTAAGCATCACATGATGTGAAACATGTCAGTCACCCTTTTTCCTGTTGTTCACCTAATTTTAGCTGCATCACTTTGGTTGTTTTTTGGATTTTATTTGTACAATAAAGACATTGTTTTAAGGAGTGCGGCAGTCCAGGATCTTCTTCTATCCAGCTTTCACCTCTAGGGGGAGTGCTGAGAGTCCTGCTGAGAGGACTTGATGAGCCAGCTGAATTAGGTGGGCTCATTAGGTCCTCTCCAAAAACTCCAAGCATGCTAAGGGAGATGCTCTAACCTGGAACCAGATCTGTTGGATAGTCTGGGGAGTGTGATGTCTGTGCAGTGAGACTTTTACTAAGAACTGTGGCTTTTACTAAGAACTTTAAAAAGCAGGGAGTCAGGGACTGGGGGACTGGGGCTGGGGGGCAGCACAAGACTGTACCCAGTTGTTAGTTAGGGACACCAATGTGTATAGTGAGCAGGTCAAGTTGACCAGGATATATTTTTTGTGTTTCTTTTGTTTTCTGTTATTTTTTTTTTGTATATACCGTATTTATCGGGGTATAGCGTGCTCCCGCGTATAGCGCGCACCCCTAAAGTTGCCCTCATTCCTGTGGAAAAAAGTTTTTTGTACTTACAGTTTTGGGGTCTTGCGCGGTGTCCATCAGCGGCTTCGGGTGTCCTCCTCATCGGGTCCGGCGTCCATCTGCGGCTTCGGGTGTCCTCTTCGTCCTTCTGCGGCGTCCTCCTCGTCCTTCTGCAGCGTCCTCCTCGCTTTCCCGCGCCGATTTCGAATACTGCGCCGGCATATACCGAGCGCAGTACACTCGGGTATAGTCGGGCAGACTCGGCTCCGCTCGCGCTGACATCCTGGACGTACAGGACGTGAGTGCGAAAGGAGCCGAGCCTGATCGACTATACGCGAGTGTACTGCGCTCGGTATATGCAGGCACAGTACACTCGTGAATAGTCAGGCAGGCTCGGCTCTTTTCGCGCTCACGTCCTGTACATCCAGGATATCAGCGCGAGAGGAGCCGAGTCTGCCCGACTATACCCGAGTGTACTGGACTGGTCTCGGTATATGCCGGCGCAGTATTCGAAATAGACGCGGGAAAGCGGCTATCGGCGTATACCGCGCACCCACGATTTTGCCCTGATTTTCAGGGCAAAAAAGTGCGCGGTATGCGCTGATAAATACGGTAGTTCAAATAAAACCGCACATTTTTGTTTTCCACCTAGCATTGTCTGCTGTGCCTAACTTTTTGTGTGGTGAACCCATCCAGGGGGTCACACACGCCAGCTTCCGGGCTAACCCCTTCACATAACATATACATCTTAATAATATCATTAACATAGGAAAAACATCTCCTAACCATAAAAACTATCTGGCTGGCATTTACAATCAAAATAACACCAAGAACAGCCTTATCTTCACTCTTATCACATTTTAAAGGAACAGTCAATTCTGATAAAAAGCAGAACAGCTCACCAATTAATACACAGTGTGACAGGAAGTCAGGTAAATCTGAGATACTTTTCTGCCTTGTTTAGACAATACACCAATTACTATTGTGCGTCGGCTGCAGAGATGGCCAGAGAGGTTTGGGGCGTGGGAAGGCTTCAGCTGTTCAGAATGAAGCAATTAAAGCCTTTATAAAGACAGCCTAGGGATGACGACTGATTGCTGCATCCTGAGGCTGTGTGAGTGAAGAAGCAGTCACAAACAGTACTAAAGAGGTGAGGTGCTGATGGATATTTCTGTGTGAGAAATATCAAAGAGACTTTTCGTTTTCTGCTGTAGGACCAGCAGTGGCTGCCCAGCAGTAGGCTATGCCAGACTCCATAGGTAGGTTCCTGTGTTGGGAAGGTAGACGCCCCAAGTGGCAAGGGTTTATTTTATGTTTTGTTTTGTTTATGCTGTTTTGATGCTTGCACGTGTATCCAGCAATATGGAAAAATAAACCATATAATTTGTTTTCAATCATCCTCAACTGCCTTTTTGTACAGTTCAGCGTGTAGTGAACCCACCCAGAGGGTCACAGACACCCGCTACCGAGCTAATCCCTCACAACAGCCAGATTAAAATTAAACAAAGCCCTAGGTAGTTCCAAAGCTTTGACCCCCACTCTCAAGCAACTTTCGTATTCATATAGGGTTACAACCTGCCCAGTACTTTACAGACCTAACCACTAAAAATAGGCCTTGTTACCAATGATTTTAATGATAAACTATTTATGAGGCTACTATTTTTTTCACCAAAAAAGTGGCAACGTATAACCACAATCTGTTCATATATTCCAGTATTATAAGAAAAATTACAAAAATTGCTGACATGTATTTTATGTGACAGAATGAAGACAGAGACATAGAGACATTAGGGGTATATTGGATGTCCGGTGCCTCATCTACCAGTGAAGACAAAGACAGGTGCTTTTTTTATGGAGACATTAGGGGTACATTAGATGTCTGATGTCTCATCTACCTGTGAAAACCATCTGCTTTTTATGAAACATTAGGGGGTTGATTTACTAAAACCCGAGAGTGCAGCTGTGCATGGTAGCCAATCAGCTTCTAACTTCAGCTTGTTCAATTAATCTTTAACAAAAAGCCTGAAAGCCTATGCAGATGTGCACCCACCAGATTATGCACTTTCCTGTTTTAGTAAATCAACCTCTAGGGGTCCATTAGATGTCTGAGGCCTCATCTACCTGCACTGCATGTAGATACATGAATTGCCAACCTGCTGTTTACTCTCTACTACTGGAAAAGATTCTGACAGCGGACTTGGAAGGGTTTAGAGCTTAGCATTTCTAAACGGGAGATATTGGCGAACTGTAGTTCCCTGATCACCTGTCGCTCTCCAACCTGAGGTGGCCCCCAATACTCCTAGACTCACAGAGGAGCCAGGATTCTTACAACATTCACATGAAGAAGTTATTAGGTGGCTTTACTATCACTTGCATTACTTCTACAGAGTTCAACAGAGCTTGCTGAGGCCAAGCCCTTTGTAGGTGATCTAGTCCTGTAAAAACCTAACTTTTCTGTGAATGAATGTGCTGGGGGAAAAACACTGGGGAGGAGGTAAATTCTGACAGCAAATGTCCGATGGCGCATACAGAATGTGTTTTTAGCGCGACAGCATTGCGCTGATTCTCGGCGACAGGGTGCCGACATCTCGCACTCGCTGGAATAGTAAAAGCACATTCCAACGAGCGCGTCATAGAAGTGACGGGGTCCCGACGTGGATTCCCGCCAATTCTACACGTGGGCGGCGTTTAGTATGAATCCTGAAGGGGAGCTCCCCGCCGAATTTTAAATAAAAATCCGGCATTGGTTCCCCCCTCAGGAGCATACCGGGCCCTTAGGTCTGGTATGGGTTGTAAGGAGACCCCCCCTACGCTGAAAAAACGGCATGGGGCTCCCCCCACAATCCATACCAGACCCGTATCCAAAGCACGCCGGCCGGCTCGCTCGCCCCCACTCCTTTCCTGACCGGCCGGTATACAGTATAACCTGAGTTTTAATTTAAGTGCATAAAAGATGCGGCAAGCTAATTTTTTTTTTTTAACACACACCACCTAATACACCATAAAAAGTACAGGTATGAACAGGTATGTTTAAGCCTGAAATGGCAGAACATTTTAAGCTGTACAATGCATCTGTATGTCTTATATATGTAATGTAATACAGTTATGGGAAGTTTTTCTGTATTTCGGAATATCCAAAATAGTTTTAAGTTTACTGAGCTTTTAATTGGCATACTTTTAACAGTAAAGCCCCACGTTTTTTTATTGGATGGAGTACAGAATAAATTATAATCATTTTTATTTTCGATAGAGTAAGGGAGGGTTATGACACCTGTAAGGTTTATTTTTGCCCTCTTTGTCCCAATGGGAGGATATACCGTATTTGTCAGCCTATAACATGCACCCTAATAGGGATGTTTCAGGAAAAAAACTTTACATAGCCCCCTGCGTATAACACGCAGGCACAGTTTACCCTCTATTTTCAGGGTAAAAAAGTGAGTGTTATACGCCAATAAATACAGTAATTTCACTTCCTGTCCCATAGCCAAAACAGAAAGTGAGAGGAAATACCTGAAAATTAGGGCAGAACTTTCGCAATCAACATTGACTATTTTAAATCCTTAAAGGTTCAATAAGGGAATTTTTTTTTTTTTTTTTTAGCTAAATAGCTTCCTTTACCTTACTGCAGTACTGGTTTCATGTCCTTATTGTTCGTTTTTGCTTTGAAGTTGCTGTAATCCTGCTCTGATCTCCACACTTCCTGCTTGTCTGTTTCCTTATAACCACAGTGCTGGGAGCTTTCTCACGGTGGTCTAAGCTGTCATTACTGTGTGTCTAAAACTTCCCAGAACCAATCAGATTCATTTTAAAAACAAAACACTGCCCTGGATTTGTTTGTTTTTGTTCTGTGTGTCTATTTCTACTTCACAGAAACATGAAGCCAGTTCAAACGTGAAACTAACCTGCAGGCACATTATATGATTGATTTTTATCTATTTTAATCATTTTGAAAAGGAATCAGTTAACTTTTATGTCTCTATACCCTGTAAACAGTCATTTCAGCAAAAAAAAAAAACATTTCCTTTAGTGATCCTTTAAGCTGCCAGCATTAGTAAATATATATAATATACTTTTCTATTTATATTTTTAACTTTTTTTTTTATCTTTTCAGTTACTTCTTGGTTTCCATGCCTAGGCAAATGATGTCATTCATCCCAGGAGACTTCAGTAGGGGAGGAAAGTGGGAGTTTTTTTATTTCAGCTAAGCACACCCTCTTGCCTGTATGTCTGAGCCAAGGGCAGATTGGTTGCAGGAAGTAAATGCAACATGAATCATTTGCCCTTTCTCAAGATGGGCAGAAATGCTAGGGAGTGTTTTTCAAAGTGATTTCCAAGCAAAATAAAGCATGGAGACCTGGATGGATGAGTGAGTTTGAATATTCAAAATTAATCAAAGAGCATTTTTGGTTTGTGGTGCTCACATGCAGTGTAATTCCACTTAAGGAGAATGTGCCCCCCCTCCCCCTCCAGGTCACCAGAACTAGTGTCCCCATTGGAAGATTTCCCATCTATTACTTTTGGAGGACATCCCAAGATTTGGGATTTTATTTCACACGTAGGCGCTCTACAGGCGAATACAGGCCTATAAAGCACCTTTCAATCCAATGTGAAAGCCAGTGGGCTTTCACACTGGAGTAGTGTGCTGGCAGGTCGATCAAAGAAATCCTGCAAGCAGCATCTTTGAGGCACTGTAGGAGCAGAGTATACACCGCTCCTAAAGGGAATAGGCAGTGCCATCAAAGCATCGGTAAAAGCGCTGCTGCAGAAGCGCTTTCAACCCTTTTTCGGCCGTTAGCAGGTGTTAAAATCGCCCCGCTAGCAGCTGAAAAGCAACACAAAACTACAGTAGAGCTGCTCAGTGTGAAAGTGCCCTTAATGTAAATGATAATGGTAAACAGGACAAATAGTTACAGTAGTTACAGTAAAACTGACAGGTGTTCTAATCCCTCTCCCTCTACCCAAAACAACAAAAAAAAGTGCCTGCAGTAATACTTTGATAATAGTTTATTTTAGTTTTTGCTGCCTGTCCCTTTGGGAGAATCTCCCTTTATTTCCTGTCCCAGAAACACAAACGGAAGGGAACGTCTCCCCAAAGTCTTGTATTTCACTTTGATTTCTGTTGTGCGGACAACTATATAACTTCGTATTTCAATCACTTTCTTTGCCTTTTTTTTCCATGTTTGTTTTTGCCCCCAGAATAAATAGAGGGGTACATCTCTCCAGTGGATGCACAGACAGCAATAACACCTGACAGGTTTTCTAAACCTTCAACACTAAATCTGAAAACAAAATGTTCTAGCTTTATACACATTTTTAAGCAGGCCACTTAACATTTTGTAGTCATTTTCTATTGTAGAGCAGTCTGCCAATGAAAGGGTTACTCTTCATGTCACTGTGTAGTCTTTTAGGGCTATTATACTTGAATGAACTTTAATAGTACTGGGCTAGATTTTAAACACTGTTTATATAGAATTCTAATAGCTCATACTTACTGGTCCTTAAATTGGATTTTTTTTTTTGCTTACAGATGACCATGACCTATTCTCTCCACACTTTTGTATTCAATGATCTATTACTCGTTTAGAAGCGCTGTATAACATTGACATTACTAGCAAACTAATTACCTCATTGCACACTCTGTAATTGCATTTATAAGTACTTATTTCAATGATGGACAATGCTTGGAGAAAAAAGTGATTTTCTCCTACAGGCTGGAAAGAATGGTAAAATTGCTAGTGGCAATAATAGCGAGATGTGTAGTGGCTTAGATTTTCCTTCAATCAACTGCCATAAAACACCATTAAAACATTTTCAAATATTTTAAAATAGCCAACATTAACATAAGGTATTCTAATTTTATCATTTAAGAATTTTAAATTTTAGGTTTTCTGCAGAATGGCAACCTAAGTCACAGGTATACAGATTTCTCTCAAGAACAGCAGAGTTCCTGAATATATATCATGTGCCAAGAGTTCACACTTTATCATTCTGAACCCCCTGCTACCCCTAGCCCCAATTATTCATAAAATATAGATTTATAAATTGGCTAGTGACAGGATAGTATACAAGCACTTAAATAGGTAGCAAATATAAAGAGACAAGGCAGATTGTATCTTACTATACATATTTGAGTGTATTATCTGATTGCAGCCACAGATATTGCACAATAGTTGGACAGTATGTAAGCAGCTTGGTTAGGCCACAACATACGAGGGAGAAATTAAGCAAGTTTCATTTAAAACAAATATTAGCCTGTATTATTTAGCATGTATTATTTCAGAGAGAATAGCAACAAATTGTGTACAGTAGCTGGACAGTATGGAAACAGCTTGGTAAAACCCCAATGTAAAGAGAGACAAGATAGGTTTTACTTTCAAATACAAATGAGAGTGCATTATTTAAGAGACAATAGTCACCCATATTGTATAGTGCACCGCCGGTGCTGATCCAGATGGCAGGGGCATCAGTTGCAAAAAAAAAATCTACACTATTACCACCCTTAGGCTGGGGGTCTGACCCCAATTTGTCCAAGGTCTTTGTGCTTCAACCCCTTCCCTATATAATATAGTGAAAAATTCTTGCCTTGCCTTTATGAAATTATGGTATAGTTAAAAGGAACACTGCCTCCTGCAGTGTTCCTTTTAACTATACCATAATTTCATAAACTCTACAGAGAATTTGGACTTTTCCCTATACAAATTACCCTTCTAAAGTTAGCCACAATAGTCCAGATTTGGCAAGAGGAGCCTGGTGACTCAATGACAAGAACATCAAGAGGACCACTGAGGCCAGAAGATACAGGCATCTGACAGAGGTTCCAGCATTTCCCTGCTCTAGTGAAAAAGAGTAATGTTGTGAGGATCTGACAAATCCAAAGGATACATCTTCCCTGGACTAATATCACTACTGGAGGATACCGGGACCCTTCTGTGACTACACGTCTAATACCCCTGCAGATGTGATTGGCTCTGGTGAGTGGGGGACCTGGTGGGGGAGCACCGGACCACAACGTTACCACCAATTTACACCTTTGATGGAAATTTACATCTAGGATTATTGCACATCTATCAACAATTTATATGTTTGGATTTCTGCAATCTGATGGACTTTAATTTTTATCACAAATTTTGCACTAATTGTGCACTTTTGCACTTTATCACTTCATGTTCATCAATTAGTAGTATTATGTTTGTATTATCATTATATTTGCAACAGTACTATATGTAAGGATTTGCAGTATTTACACATTGACATAGATACCTTTATTATAGGGTGTGGGACAGCGCCACTACCCCTTTCACACACACCAATGCTTCTTTACTACCTGTCTAAAGCTCTGAGGAACAGCCAGAATGTGGGTCGCACTTGTACAAAAGAAAAACAGGTGTAAACATACCCTCTTGATATTTAAAAAAAAATTCAGTACCCTCTATATTTAAATGATTCAGTGTATATTATGGGAAAGTTCTGGGATACCAAACCCTAATGCCTTGTACACACGATCGGTTTTCCCGGCGGTAAAAAGTCTGCCGGTAAAACGAGGGTAAAACCGAGAACCTGCTCAGTAGCTTTTTCTCCCTACACATGGCCAGGTTTCCTGACAGGAAAACTGCCATGAGAGCTTTGGTCGGGAAACCCAGCTGTGTCTATGCTTCACTGTAGGCTTTCCCCATAGGGACACTGGCGGCTTAAAAAAAAAAAAACGCTGGGAATCCTGGCGGGGAAAAAAGAGAACATGTTCTCTTTTTTCCCCCCGGGATTCCTGGTGGTTTTTCCTATTGGAAAAACTGCAATGGAGCATACGGATGGCCGGGATTCCCGGCCAAAAGCTTTCATGACAGTTTTCCTGCCAGGTACGAGGCATTAGAGGCCATAAATGTCATTATTGTTAAGGAAAGATGTATAGCTACAAACCTGAACATCAAATTTAGGCCACCAACTTTATCAAAAAGTTTAGGCAGGCCAAAAAATGACAGGCAGAAATTCTATGTGACAGGTAGTGGGGGCCAGCAGGTTCTGTAATTGTCTGCATTGCTGCTGTACTCTTTCCCTTCTTCTCTGCCTATCCCCGCTATAGACCTGCGAACTGGCTATGAGGAACTGCAGAATTACTTGATCACACAATCACAGACTTGTTGCAGGAGGTTTATCTTAATTATGTACAAGCATTCGTCCTTTCAGATAATGAGAAAGCAGGGAGAAAAGGGAGAAAGCACTAGCACTATGATCATAGAGGGAAAAGAGGGTTTAGCAAAACAAAGCAGTCAAGCAGTCAGGAAAAATCTGAATAGGGAGAAGCAAGAGGCAGTGATGTTCTAGCAGCTGAAGCTTACTGTGAAGTTGGCTCCAACGATGAAGGGATGAATAATGAGGTGACAGACTGTCTATGGATACCACTAAATGGAGATGTCCAGTCCAAAGAGCTCTGCAGTATAGGCATTTTGAATGGATCTGCTGCAAAAGCTAAATTAAAAAACACCCCTAAATCCTCCCCATGCCCAGCTTCTTAATGCCAGCTTGACAAAGCTGTTGGCTTTGCAGCTACTTTCATTCTAATTTATGGAATCACCCCCCTTCAGTAAGGTACAGTATTTTGCCCAGAGAGCCATCCGTACCCTCTAGCAGCATGTGGAATGTAATGCATTTTGTCCCTGCACTACGCTGTTAGTGTCGGTGGATATACATTGCATGACCACAGAGACGTTGTCCAGTAAGCATGGGCAGGGATGCTACAGATCCTTCACAGCACATCTGGCCATTGGCCATTTTTTGTTATTGGTTAACATTGCTCTGCCTATTTTCTGCAATCTGTAAATAACCTTGTCACATACTCCCCCAAAGAAAGCTACACACAGAAACTGCTGCACAGAAAATACCAATGTTGCACAATATAAAAAAAAAAAGGAAAATATGTCCTGTGAAAAAACACATGAGTCATCACTATAGTGCATACGGACAGGGACAGGCTGAAAGAGGCTCCAGGACATTAGCAGTATTAAGATGCCCTACTTCCAAATTCTCCAAAAATGCAGAGAATTGTGCTAACTGCAAGGAATTGGTAAAGGTTTATTTACCCTTAGAGACCTGCAACTGCCTACAAGCCCTACATACATACATCTCCCTGTGTACTTCATGAGCAACACTTCCTATGCTTTTCCTATCACAGTTAAAGCACAATGTCAATATGGTTTCTGTAACTTCAAACTTTTATAGTGAGGGGACTGGCATGCCCAAAAGCCCCCTTATTTGGCCCTTCTAAGACAGTTAACCATAGCCCATTGGCCAGGCCATGAATTATGGTTACTATGGTGAATTCCCCCTCATTATTTAGCTGGGTCCACAAACCTCAAGCCTGCGGGAATTTCCAAGAACCTATAGTAGCAAGAAACCCCCAAATCATTTCTACTTCCTACAGTAATTTGGAAACTCTGCTTCATAATCCACAAATAATTTATTTTGCGATATGGCACTGCATTGCTTTAACTGACATTTGTATGGTCGTGCGACACTGTACCCAAACAAAAGTGATGCCTTTTTTCCCACAAATAGAACTTTCTTTTGGTGGCTATTGATCACCTCTGCGGTTTTTATTTTTTGCTCTATAAACCAAAACAAAGTGAAATTTTATAAAAAAATAAATACAAATATCCCCAAAAAAATATTTCTTCATCAGTTTAGGCCAATATGTATTCTTCTACATATTTTTGATAAAAAAAAAACAAAAAAAAACACAATGAGCGTATATTGATTGATTTGTGCAAATGTATAGCGTCTACAAAATAGGGGATAGATTTATAGCGGGCCTGCAACGAACAGATCAGACACTTTTTGACACTTTTTTGGGACCATTGACACTTATAAATCGATCAGTGCTATAAAAATGCACTGATTACTGTGTAAATGTCACTGGCAGGGAAGGGGTTAACACTAAGGGGCGATCAAGGGGTTAACTGCGTTCTCTCATATGTGTTTCTAACAGGGGGGGACTGACTGCAGGAGGAGACAGATCGCTGTTCCAAATTACTGGGAACAGCATATCTGTCTCTCCTCTCCTGTCAGAATGGGGATTTGTGTGTTTACATACAAAGATCCCCGTTCTGGCTCTCGGCCATTGATCGCCGGTGGCCTTCGGACATCACGGCTTTCAGCCACACGCATCTGGTCCCCCGCTGCGCAGGGGGAGCGCGTCTACTTTGGCTCTTAAAGGAGCCAACGTACAGGTACGGCAAATAACGGAATGAGCTGACCTGATGCCGTATAATGACGGCGGCTGGCCGGTAAGTGGTTAAAGAGAAATTGCAGGCTCCCCCCCCCCAAAAAAAAAGTCAGCAGCTACAAATTCTCCAATAATGCTGGCAGTTGTAAAGCCAAAACAAAAAAAAAGTAATACTTGCCAAGATGTGAGTCACAAGATCAGCTGAATAGAGCTACGATATCTTTCGGCAGGGATGTATTTTAACTATCCATTTACAGCCCAATTTTTAAAACCCTGTCTATGTCTACAGTCATGCTCCTCCCCCTCTGGAGGCTCCCACTTTATCCATTTTTTTTCCATAATTACCTTCTTCAGATGTCGTTAGGCTAGTCACATGAAGTACATAGTCCTACCCCACAGGATTTTCTCGCAGTCTTCAATAATGCAGGGGGTGGGGCTGATTAATCCATCCTTTAGGGGGCCGGTTTCCTGATGAGCTATACTCACAGTATGTTCCCATTTTTGTTAAAAGACTCTGGGGTATCATTCAAACTGGAATACTAATGACATACAAGGGGACAGCTCTGTAGAGGAGGTGAGTATTGCAATCAACAACAAGCTGCTGTTTTGCTTTATTACTCTGTAAGACACCAATAATAAAAATGTTGAAACATCCCTGAATGTGGGTATTAACTATTAAAATGGTGTTCTTCTAAGTCCATTACCACATTTAAAACAGAGAAGAGCGAGTACTCATTTACATATTTATCTAGGAAAGTATCATTTAATAGCAAGATTTATTTATCAAAATATTTATACAGTACCAGTAATAAAGAGTAATAATACAATACAATAATAAAATCTGAGGGCGAATGTATGAAGGCCCCAATATTTAGAGATTAAGATCTCAGCTGAAAATCATGCAAGAGATTTAAATATAATCTCGAGGGGAATAAAAAGCTATGTATGACTCAAAGGCAATAGATCATGTTCTCAAAAGCTAATAATGCATAGGTAAGAGGCAGTCAGTAAAGGGCACTGAGGAATAGGCAAGGCAGGGAATGACTGCCAATTAATATTCATGAGTACAGTGAAAATTGATTGTGATACATTGTTTACCACAGTCATCATACAAAAGAAAGAGGTGAGCAAACAATATAAAACAGTATTCTTTTACTATACCAAAAATAAAACAAAATTGTATTTTGTTTTTCCCACTGTTAAAATAAATGGTTCAGAATATGGTCCCGCTCCCTTCCTGCATACACATAGCCTTCAGCTCCACACTTACATAAACAAGGACTGTACCATTCAATCACACCATTCACAGGATGCCATTTCCTCTTGACATGTCATAATAAATGATCAGTTCAGAAACAAAGAATATGACATTATGCCATAAGTATAATGTACTTCGCTGTTGTAAATCACTACTTTGTTTACAATACAGAACGTTAAGAATTGGTTGCTCGTGATATAAGCAAGGCTCAATACTGTCAGTTAAATTTCAGAAAAACTAAAAACATTTTATGATAATCCATGCCCCTTCCCATTAAAATAACACACAGCATTAAATAAATACAAAAAACTCAAGTTGTGTGAACAAATTGCACATATGTTTTTTTTTTTTGTTTTTTTTTTTAATCAATGTACCTGCCGTTGTATACAAACTATATTAACGCCACAATATTTTAACATATGACCATATATATTAGTAATAATTTGTTAGTGCTGTGTTTTCTGTTTGGAAACTGGAACATTCTGCAGTCTTGATCTATCATCAGATTTATCTGTATAAAATACACCATATTGCCAAAAGTATTGGAACACCTGCCTTTACACACACACACAAACTTTAATGGCATATTCCATAGGCTTCAGTATTGAGTTGGCCAAACCTTTGCAGCTATAACAGCCTCAACTCTTCTAGATAGGCTTGCAGTCTCTGCTTTAATTCATTACAAAGGTGTTCTATCTGGTTAAGGTCAGGGCTCTGTGAAGGCCAGTCAAGTTCTTCCACCCCAAACTTGCTCATCCATGTCTTTATGGACCTTGCTTTGTGCACTGGTCCAAATCATTTGGTGAGGGGGATTATGGTGTGGGATTGTTTTTCGGGGGTTCGGCTTGGTCCCTTAGTTCCAGTGAAGAGAACTCCTAAGGCATCAGCATGCTAAGACATTTTGGACAATTTCATTCTCCCAACTTTGTAGGAACAGTTTGGGGATGGCCCGTTACTGTTCCAACATGACTGCACACCAGTGCATAAACAAGGTCCATAAAAATATGATTGAGTAAGTTTGGGGTGGAGGAACTTGACTGGCTTGCACAGAGTCCTGAGCTCAATCCGATAGAACACCTTCGGAATGAACAAGAGCAGAGACTACAAGCCAGGCCTTCTCATCCACATTAGTGCCTTGCCTCACAAATGCGTTTCTGAAAGAATGGTCAAACATTTCCACACTCTTAAGCCGCTTACACACGGCAGGTTCTCTGCCGGCCGTCGAAATCGGTGACCTGCCCGTCGGGAATGGCAACCAGCCATTCATCCAGGCGGGCCGTCGAGCAAAAAGAGAGCGTGCTCTCTTTTCGCTCGACAGGATTCCCGACGGGCGGGGCGAGCCAGGAGCGTACACACGGCCGAGGTCCTCGCTGGAATGCAGCTTCCCGCGAGGTTCTTGCTGGTTTACAGCGAGAACCTCGGTCGTGTGTACGCCGCCTTAAAGCTTGTGGACAGCCTTCCCAGAAGATTTGAAGCTTTTATAGCTGCAAAGGGTGGGCCAACTCAATATTGAACCTTACGGACCAAGACTGGCATGCCATTAAAGTTCATGTGCGTGTAATGGCAGGCGTCCCAATACTTTTGGTAATGTAGTGTATATAACTAATTAAAAGGCATGGCTCAGTATGATCCAAATAAAAGGATACACAAAAATGATGTATTCACAGGCAAAACTGCAATCAGCTGACAATTTCCAATCCATAGTCCTGCTCCCAGTACCACGCTTCTAATGACGGGCCGAATCAGAGGAATAACGGGCAGTTAAAATGCACATATAAACTAGCCAGATTATTTCTTTCATTGACGTTATAGAAAAATTGTATTATGATTGCTTGCTATGGTAGTATACTTTTTTACTTTCAATACAAAAAGCATTTTGTTCAAATTGCTGCTTAATGTACCGGTATTATATATTAATAGAAGAAAAGATATTTAAAACTTTCATGGTATAATACACAAACTAACACAGAATGTTAAAAGTTGTTCCTGCTCAGCACTGCAGGACTAAAATACTGAAAAACAACAAATCAAAAAGCATTCATGCAGATGCTAGATGAAATACTCATTAAGGACAAATGTGCTAATTGAGAGGTATTGCATGTTGCAGGTCGATATTTTTTTTCTTAAGCTCAAAAAACATTATTGATACTTGGATTTATTCAGACAGACCTCCCGTCGATTTTAGATGTCACTTTATTCACAAAGAGTTTAATTACATAATACAGCATGTCCTAAACACACTAATGTAGACACCAGAACATTTAGTGACATGAAAATACAACTGTCAGAACTGTGGACTTCACAGAGTGGCAATGCTTTGTATGTTGATAATTACAGCTACATTTTCTGCTTGCAATGATTTGTTTTGTTCCTCAATATATATTTCTTAAATGGATTCAGAGAGAAAAGACAATGAATAAGCCGTCTTGCTGTCAAATGTAGTCATTAACTACAGACCAGTTGGCGTGACATCTAACAAGGGCCAGATTTAGGATGAGCACATTCCCTGGGTCACTATTATTTTAGAAACCTCACAACCTTAGAACAGGTTTGCCACCTTTTAGCTCACAGCGAACCGGACAGGGTAGCCACATTAACGACTTAAGACCCGGACCAAAATGCAGGTAAAGGACCAGGCCCCTTTCTGCGATTCGGCACTGCGTTGCTTTGACTGACAATTGCGCGGTCGTGCGACATGGCTCCCAAACAAAATTTGCGTCCTTTTCTTCCCACAAATAGAGCTTTCTTTTAGTGGTATTTGATCGCCTCTGCGATTTTTATTTTTTGCGCTATAAACAAAAATAGAGCGACATTTTTGAAAAAAAAACAATATTTTTTACTTTTTGTTATAAGAAAAATCAAATAAACTAAATTTTAGTCAAACATTTAGGCCAAAATTTATTTAGCCACATGTCTTTAGTAAAAAAAAAAAAAAAAATCGCAATAAAAAAATATATCTACCTAGCGGGAACAGCGACACTAATACAGCGATCAGAAAAATTATCGCTTCGTGACGCTGGCAATAGGGAGTGAAAGGGTTAACTAGGGTGGTTATCAAGGGGTTAAAACTTTATTAGGGGGGGAACGGGGGCTACCCTGAACCAAACACTAACTGACTGTCACACTGAAACTAAATACAGTAATCATACATATATGATTACTGCATTCAGTGACACTGTGACAGGGGGGGGGGGTGATCGCAAGGGGTTAAGTGTGCCTGCGTGTACTGGTGTCAGTGTAGTGTTGTGCAGACTTACTATGTGATGTGATCTTTCCTCAGCGGCGTTTAAAAAAAAAGCTGAGAGCAGAGATCACATCACTTCCTCCTCCTGTGTTTACACAGGAGGAGGAAATGACACTGCAGGGGAGCGCGCGGATTGGCTGGGAGTGATCCGGAGGTGGGCGGACAAAAACAAACTGCCGCCCCCTCAGCACGGATCGCTCGCAAAGCCACCGGGACTGTCGCATGTACCGGGGGGGGGTCCCGATCGGACCCCCGACCCACGTCAAGGCAGCCACGTACAGGTACGTTGATGTGCCTGTCCGTGCCATTCTGCCGACGTAAATGTACATGCGGCGGTCCTTAAGGGGTTAAAGGCACTGTGGCAAATAATTTTTAATCAATCTTTAATCAAGAAAAAAAAAAATGACTTAAAACAAATCCCGTGCCACAACACCAACCCATGCTACAGCTCTTCCCTCTGTGGTCCTCCAGTGACCCCTGTCTGTCATTCTGCCAGCCTGGAGCTGTTGTCTTATTAACATATTTATACAGCCTTTCAGCCTATCAATATTCTTCATAACTTTTTCCAATCTTTAACGTGTCACTAAACCCAAATCATAAAACACTATCAGAACATGCTGTATTACATGCTGTTCGTACTCACTATGGGGTTGATTTACAAGAACTGGTGCAGTTGTGATTAGGCAGCCAATCAGCATCTAACTTCAGCTTGTTCAATTGAGCTTTGACAAAAAAAAACTGAAGCGGATTGGCTACAATGCACATCTGCACCAGATTTTGCACTCTCCAGTTTTAGTTAATCAACCCCTATGAGACTAGTTTTTTTTGTATTCTGCTAAAAACCTGGTTGATCCTGCTGTTTTCTATCTCCCCCTTCTTCCCAAGTCTTCAATGCAGCTAGTGATTTTGCAGAGCAGTGTTGGCAGCTCTGCAAATGCTCAGCTTTCAGTGAGTTTCTATGCTGAGCATTTCATCCCTATCACATCTGAGCAGCCCATGTTACTCATAGAGTCACACATGTGGGCATATACACAGTGCCAAATGACAGCCCATTGCCCATATGGGAGCTGTTGCCCTGTTGGGTGGTCTTTTAAAGCGCACTGTTTCAAGTTTTAATGTAAGTGGATATTATGCAATACATGGAAACCTTTATATACTACACAATGGGATTGTATCTTTTATACTAAGAGGATGTGGAGGAGAGGATGTGGAGGAGAGGATGTGGAGTAGAGGATGTGGAGTAAAGGAAGTCCAGCCAAAGCCAGCTCAGTGAGGAGAGAGGATAGAAGAAGGAGATCGAACAACTGAGGAGCCTGAAAGGAACCCCAGCAGCAGGGATGAGCCGAACACCCCTGCGTTCGGTTCGCACCAGAACCGTAGAACAAACCGACCGTTCGCGCAAACATTTAGAACCCCATTGAAGTCTATGGGACTCGAACGTTCGAATTCAAAAACGATAATTTTAAAGACCAATATTCAAGTTATTGTTGGAAAACGTCTTTGAGAACCCGGGTCTTGCCACAGGGAACATGTTTTAATGGAAAAAAGTTAAAAAAAACATGTCTCCTGAAAAAATTACCGTTTTTAAAACAGTGTTTTTCCATTGATACATGTTCCCTCGGGCAAGACTCAAACACGTTTTTTACAGGCAAACTATAGACACCCAGCAGGTACAATTTTTAAAGGAATTTTAATCTAAAAAGACAATCTCTCTGTCTCTCTGACTGCTTTCATTAACAAGCCGGAACACACCACACGAGGCCGCCCAGCAGGCGGCGTATATAGTGTGGGCGTGTGCTAAAGCCCTGAGACATAATTGGCCAAAGCCACCCAGGCTTTGGCCAATTATGGCTCTTCGTTTTTTGCGCGCTGTGATTGGCCAAGCATGCGGGACATACAGCGTGCTTGGCCAATCATCAGCGCGCAATGCCGCAGTGAATTATGGGCCGTTTTGCGGCACGCAAATTTGGTGCGAACGACCGCTTATGTTCGAATTTCGTCGAACAGACAATGTTCGAGTCGAACATACGTTCGTATTGAACGTTCGTATTGAACGCGAAGCTCATCCCTACCTAGCAGGGGCAAGCGATTTTAAACGTAGAAACAGGTCTAAACTGGAGGAGAGCGCAGTGGTGAAAGGTGGCAGGAGTCACTGCACAATTGTATTAACTGAAATACAAAAAGGTGAAGGTAGAAAAACTGTGAGATATGAGAAGCACGTTTAAAGGGAAAAATATTTGAATGAAGAAAATCACTACTAGTTGAGCCATAGTCATCTGGGATTGTCACATTAAATTTTATTGTACATGCATTTGTGACTAAATGATGAAAGCAGTTTTGTGGTTTAAAAGCAAAGCTTTGGGTTAAAAACATTAATTGGATTGCACATTAATAGGCAAAGCCAACATTTTAGATTTTATTTCATTTGCAGTTGTGGGAACACATTTATTTGGTTGCAGCCATCAGACACAAGTTATGCCCTGTACACACGATCGGTTCGTCTAATGAAAACTGACCGATAGACCGGTTTTATCGGACGAACCGATCGTCTATGGGGAAATCCATCGGTCAAAAATCCACGCATGCTCAGAATCAAGTTGACGCATGCTCGGAAGCATTGAACTTCATTTTTCTCAGCACATCGTTGTGTTTTACGTCACCGCGTTGGACACAATCAGATTTTTAACGGATGGTGTGTAGGCAAGACTGATGAAAGTCAGCTTCATCGGATATCTCATGAAAAAATTAATCGGTCCGTTTTCATCAGACGAACCGATCGTGTGTACAGGGCTTAGAAGTGAGGGACACATTAGGTTAGGGAGCACGGCATAATACACACCTGTTTTATATGCCTTTTACTAAATAACTTCAGACTGTCTACTTTCCAAATGGGTCATTTGGGAAAATTTGTACTGTCTTTGCATTTTAGGGCCTCTAAAAAATGAGATAGTCAGTACATCAGGATTTAACCGCTTTTGAATATACTGTATATACCATCATTTGTAGACACTATGGGCCAGATTCAGGTAGGAGAGCGAATCTTTAATTTGGAGTAACGTTTCTCATTTACGTTACTCCGCCGAAACTTTAGGAGCAAGTACTGTTATTCACATAGCTCCTAAAGTTGCGGCGGCGTAGCGAAAATGAGCCGGCGGAATTCAAATTGGGCGGGTAGGGGGCGTGTATTATTTAAACTAGGCGCGATCCCATGGCGAACGTACTGCGCATGCGTCGACTGTCAGTGCGCATGCTCCAAATTCTGTCAATGACCTCAATCCCCATTCACGGGCGTTTTACGCAAATGCCGCTAAAAATGTTAAATTCTACTCAATGACGACGGCCATACTTAACATAGGATACTCCACCTAGGGGGCATGTTTTTCTTTACGCCGCATATCGCTTACGGAAACAACGGAAAGTCACTGCGTCGGGCCCGCGTACGATCGTGAATTTCCGTCTCTCGCTGATTAACATATTCTCGGCGTTAATCAGCGGGAATGCCCCCGAGCGCCATTTTTAAAATTGCAGTTCCGATACGACGGCGAAATACAATTACGCCGCTCGTATTGGAACTCCAACCCGGCGTTTCTTGTTTTCTGCTTACAGAAAACAGAAACTCCGGCTCAAAGTGAGAGTTATGCTGGCGTGTCACCTGAATCTGGCCCTATAACTTTTACACAAACCAATATACACTTATTGGGATTTTTTTTAACAAAGGTATGTAGCAGAATACATTTTGGGTTAAATTTATTATGAAATTTGATTTTATTGATTATGTTTTATGACAGAAGAAATTACATGAATATTTTTTTATTATTTATCGTAAGAAAAAAAAAAAAAAAAAAAAATATATATATATATATACTGTATTGTAATGTTGGAGGTTATTAACTCTCGTGGTATGCGTTTTTTCAGCGATTCACACCAGTCAGGAACTATGTTTTAAAGGCATGGTAGCCCATTTTTATTAAAAAGGCAAAATTAAAAGTCCAATCCAAGGTTTCCCATGCAGGGGGTTCTTCTCCATGAAATGCAAAACAGAAAAAATACTAGCCCACCTGGCTCTCTGTAGCAGCACTTCTGCTCATTATCCTGGTCACCCAGACCAGCGGAATCCTCAACATAGACAGCTTCCCTTTAGCGTCTATAGCTCTGCCTCTTGCAGTTACCAATGTTTTGGTTGTCTCCTACAGCCTCTCTGATTTCTGGAGACCTCCTGTCTCTTAGTGTGGAGCTGTCTCCAACTGGGAGCCATGAGATCTTCCTACACACTCATTATAAAGGGCTGTACTCACCTGAGCACAGACCCTGCTGGCCATCCACAAAATCTGAATACAGGATTGGAGATTCCGTCCCACCCAAGACACTATGGAATCTCCACTCTACAGAGCCCCATGACAGATTACCAAAACCTGGAGAAAGCTGCAAAAGCAGTCTTGTCCAGTCCACAACTATGCTGTGTAGTTTTGCACATCTCGAATGTGCATACCCTGTGTCCATTTTACTGTGACAGTAGCGCCTACTGTTACAATATATATATCTTGTTGTGATCAAATAACACCAAAAGTAAGCTCTAGTTCTGTGGAAGAAAAAAATAGTACAAATTTCATTTGCGTACAGTGTTGCAGAACTGCGCAATTGATAATTAACCACTTAAGCTCTGGACCATTTGTCTGGTTAAAGACGAGGCCACTTTTTGTGATTCAGCACTGTGACAGTTAGCAATTCTGGTATTCCAGGAATTTAACTGTCAGCTCAGGAGGTGGAGCTGCTGTACTAACAAATCCAAATTAGTACATCAGTCTCCCATGCTGTGCTATTGTGTTATGACAGGGGGTGAACATCCACCACACCACCAGAACACTCTGGTCAGCGATCTCAGCCATTGACTGAGAGCGCTGATCGGGAGTCGATCAGCGGACCTTTTCGGTCATGCCCCAACGACAGAAGCCAGATGGACGGTTTGCTGCAGAGTTTTGTGGGTGAATACATTCTGCATGAAGAACGTCAGCCGGGTTCTGTTGAACTTGCTGATGCTGCCTGACATTTAGCCCATGTGTACTAGGCTTTAGGCAGGTTTTGAATGCAGAATGTATTCACTCACAAAACTAAAACTAATGGCTCGTACATACGATCCGAATATTGGACGAAAACGATCATCTGTGGAAGAATCGTACGATTTTCGGATCGTGTGTACACTACTTTTGAGAGCCGATCACGACAGTTCATCTGATATAGTATGAAAATGTTCTTTGTACGATGCCAGATTGTACGATTTTCGTTTAGTCAGTACAGTTGTCGTCCGAAAATACAATACAAATATATTACAACACATGACATCACTTCCAATTTTTTTTTTTCTGTCGTTAGAGAATTTTCATGACTTTAATAACCTATTCAGTTTCTACTTGCGACTATTAAGCAAAACAAGTTGTACGATCTGTTGTACGATATTCGGATCGTGTGTACGGGCATAAGAGAACCCTGTACAGATACTGAATACAACTGAGAAGGATAGGGCATGACCAGTAGGTGTAGATCCCGTTTCATAGTGGCCTCTATTGTCCCATAAATGTTACAGAAAAAAATCTAAAAAAGTAGCATTTTCAACACATGCAAATGTACCACCCTCCTAAATAAGCTGTTTGGATGTTGGGTACATTTAGTTCCTTTTGAATCCTCTGTAATTATTAGAGCAGCTGTTTATTTATTTGGACTGTTCTCAGTTTCACAGCCTGCAGGCCTGATTGGTTCTCCCTGCATTCCTAAGGCTTTCAGAACATAGAGGGCCAGAAAAACAAATGAGCAAATTACATGAATATGTATGGTGCTTCAGCCAATCCCCAGGCAGGTGTGCCCAGTAGGTGGCTGGAGAGGAACATAAATAATTTTAGGCTTGAAAAAGCCCTGGTCTAGTCCTGCTGGAGGAGTCATCCAGCCTCTGTAGCTACTGCCCTTTTGAGGCAGTCTGAGTGGAGTCTACTGATGTTCATTGAGGTCGCAGTTGTGGCAGAGCTAGGGGACCTATTCTTAATTTTTTTCTGGAGCCAAGAATAATATGGTCTGGAGAGCTCACAGAGGAGGGCCTGGTTGAAGTTGGAGGATGTGAACTGCTCTGGATATTGTGAGTATTAACCCAAGCTTAAGATTTAGTGACCATGTGCTGTTTTACTACTGGGGAACCGTCTACCTTCACGTGTTGTACAAATTAAACTTATGACCCCAACTGCAATATTAATGAAATGTGAATAATATGTAACGCAACCACCTCCAATAACACACAGTGCACAACAAACCAATAACAATAATCAGAGGAATAAATATAGTCAAAAGGGAATACCGGAATCATAGTCTAGCTAAGCCATGGTCATAACGGGATATCAGCAAATGGGGGACAAGGAGCAATGGACAGGGAGAGGGTAAAAGGGATTAGACAGCAGGGCAGGGATTTAGGGATACAGGACTGATGGGGACATGTACAAATAGGTTTGGGATCAGGATCAGAGTCAGGTTCAGATAACGGGTTCAGGCAACAGGTTCAGGATTAAAGTTCCAATCAAGGCACAAGACAAAGCCAAGGTAAAGTGTGTTGAACTTGCCAGGTTTTTATACCATTACTTGCTATCAGGTTCAGGTCAATCCTAATTGCAGGAGGAGATATCTGCTCCATCCTGCCAGGATCCACCCGCTAGTGGACGCCAGTACTGCGGACCAAAGATCACATAACACCAGCAGGGAAAGGCTCTCCTGACAGTTCCAAAGTGCCAGGAGGCACCTGCTGGTGGACATCAGTACTGCACACCAAATATCAGATGGTATTACCAGTGAGTGGAACCTTTTCTGACACGATCGGAACTTCCGACAAGAAAACCATTGATTTTTTTTTCTGACGGAATGTTGGCTCAAACTTGTGTTGCATACACACGGTCACACAAATGTGGTCGGAAATTCCGACCGCCAAAAACGCGGTGGCGTACAACACTATGACGAGCCGAATAAAATTAAGTTCATTGATTCCGAGCATCTCAATCCCCATTGTCCTCTTCCTGTTACAAGTTTCTTCAGCAATACATACTAAAAAGACATCCCCTAAACTGTTTACTGAGGCAGAGTAAATAGATTGTTTCTGTGAGCCTGGTTGCCTCTGTGCTGTTTTAAGAAAGAACCAGTTAAACTCAACAGCTCCTACAGGGCTAGCACTATCAAAAACGTAAAAAAAAAAGTTTTTAAACAGGCAAATTAATTATACACCGTTGGAAAACAAAATATTATTGGCACCCAAAGCCAGTTTTAAGGCAGATGGTTGACAGACTCACCTTGGAGCTTTTTTGCTGCACAATTTTAAACCTCTCATTGGAATGGACTTCTATCGCTAGCTTGTGCAGTAATGTTCGAATTACTAGCAGTGGTCAAAATACTTATATATTCCTGTGGATCAGCTGTTAGAAATGAGTCTATAGATAATACAGATGCTATTACCAGAACTTGCGGTGCTTGGCTTTTTCTGACATTAGGTAATCATGGTTATGTATCTGTGGAGATGAGTGTATTGGAAGCCTCAGAGCTGCTTACTAGGGTACAAAGGTCTGAACCCTTTCCTGTCTTTGAACTGCACCTTTGCACTTTATAGGCTGGATGATGATATTTTTGTGAATATAACAAAGTGTGTTTATGGATGATTATGTAAGATGTGTGCAGTCTCCCATTCTGTGGACGGACATTCACAGCTGGGTTTTCACCTCTCTCACTATTAATTAAAATTCATAACATATATGAGGCGTATCTCCAGAAAGACCCTCCAGTTTTCAAGCAGAACAGCTGCTTTCTTGTCAACACTCTCTCATTCTCTGCTACATAAAAGTTGCATCGCTGACCTGGAAGCTTATTAAATAGTGAGGCAGCGTACTCTAACAACTTCCTCTCTTTCCCCAGGGTAAAGCATCACTTACAAAATGCAATGTGTTCTGCACGCTGCAGGCTTCGGTCTGTCAACTGGCAATGACAAATTGAGAGCTGGCAGCAACCAGCACAAATTGTGTTTGCAAGTTCTGTTTTACCTAGCAAATGAAGGAAAAGCATGGCAGAAATTATGCTTAGCTGGCCCACTCTACCAGGGCAGAGAGGTAACCTTTACAAAATAAAAAAGGATGGGACGAAAGGACTGCTGTTTCTCCAACAATGGCACCTCTATTCTAATATTTTTCATAGCAATAACTTGGCAACGTGAATTCAGTGACTCCAGTAGTATCACATATTTTCCAAGTGTCCCGATTCCTGTGGGAAAGTCCCAGGATTTTGGACACTGTCCCACAGACACTTGGCAGAAGAGAAACGCAGGCAGTGTTCTAGCACCCAGCACTACAGTTATGCTGACACTGATGACTAGACATGTGCACACTGAAATATTTTGTTTCGGAATTTAGTTTTCATCCAAAAAATAAATTTAGTTACTCCCGAAATTCGTTTTTTATTAATTTTGTTTAGTTATAAAATGCATTAGTCCGAAAATCCGAATTAATTAAGGTCAAATCTGTCATTGAAGGCTTATGGTGTCTGTCGAATGTTCTAAGAAGATTCGACGGAGCATCTAAACTGTACGATTCCACAATCGTACATTTCCGGTCGAATGTTCCACCTACAACCTATAGAAGAATTCTAATGATGTATGACACTAGTAATAATTATATTTATAAATTATTATTACTAGTCAACCAACATTCGAGTTCTTCTATAGCCTATGGGCCAAACATTTGACCGGAAATGTACGATTGTGGCGTCGTACAGTTTAGCTGCTTGTCGAATCTCAGAACTTTCGACAGACACCATAAGCCTTCAATGACAGATTCAACGTTTGTATGTTTTGCGCTGCTTCGTTGAATGGTCTATAGTGTTGAGCAGAATATGCCATATTCGATTTTGCGATATATCTCGAATATATAGTCGAATATTTGAGATATATTCGCTAAATACGAATATTCGTGATATTTTTTGGAAATGAAATTATTGCGAATTTTCGCTATTGCGAATGCGAAATTTCGAGAAATGCGGAATGGAGCACTCTGATTGGCTCAGAATATTCGTGATATTTTACAATACAAAATAATTGCGAATATTCGAGAAATGCGGAAGGAGCACTCTGATTGGCTCAGAATATTCGTGATATATTACAATACACAATAATTGCGAAATTTCGAGAAATGCGGAATGGAGCACTCTGATTGGCTCAGAATATTCGTGATATATTACAATATAAAATAATCGCGCGATATCGCTATTGCCGAATAATCGCATTGCGATTTTTCGGCAATATAAAATGAGCGCTGCAGCTACTCGGCCCAAGGTCTCTAATCATACCAGCAATGCTTTTAGACATCGATGGGGATCTCTAGGATGTGATCTGTTCTAAAAAAAAAATTGAAAAAATTTGAATATTCGAAATAGCGAATATTCGCCGCGATATTCGTGTTATTCGCGAATACTCGAATATGCAATATTCGTAGCGAATATTCGCAATGCGAATATTCGTGAGCAACACTAATGGTCTACCCCAACACTGTCTCTATAATGTTGAATCTTTCCTCTCTATGTAGAATAATCTTGGACTAATAGAGTCAAGGTTAGGCACATTCGACCACAAGTTTGATAGACACAGATTGCTATTGTCAGCATCATGTCGAATCTCCTATCTATATCAAATTGTTGTAGCAATGAAAATAAAGCATAATTTTTTGTCAGATCTTTCGGATTTCAGATTCTGCTCGTTCGTTTTCGTTTGTTAAAACAATAATGAAAATACCCGAAATTCGGACGAAAATGCATTCGGACGAAAAATAATGCACATGTCTACTGATGACTACTGGGCAAAGTGATTTCTTGTCCAATAGTCACAACATACTTCTGGTCAGAGAAAAAAAGACCGCTGCTCACAGGTGATACAATTGGTAACACTCCAATGTTGCTTCTGTGAGATGGGGTACGTGCCTTGCCACTGCAGCAGAAAACACTGAACAGAGAATCTTCGGATCAGCAGCACACCCACACAGAGAGTAAAGTAGAAAGTCTTTATGCTCATTTTTCCTAGGGGATATTAAATAGAGTAATATACCTACCTTATTCCTTACTTCCCCAGCAGCCAGCTAGCTCCTCCACTGTCCAATGCTCCAGAATGTAGTCAGGACCTTAGCATCTTCCCATACAATGCAGGGCTGCTGGTTTTGCATTGTATAGCTGATGAGAGCTGCAACCAGTCAGGCAGCGAAGAGTCTAGTATAGATTTTAAGGGGGACCCAGGAAAAAAAACATTAAAAAAGGCACAGAGTCCCCTCCAAATGTCATCCCAGACCCTTCAATGTCCCTCTTATTTTTAAAGAAGAATCTAGAATTCGATAAGCCCCCCCCCCCCCCATCAACAACCATTGAGTAATGCCGCGTACACACAATCAGGCATTTGCCCAGCCAAATCACATCAGAATTACAACGGAATTCCATTGGAGCAAAATAGAACATGTTCTCTATTTAACCTCTGATCGAATTCATCAGAATTTCCGATGAAAAAACTCAGATAGGTCTATTCTGATCGTTTTGGGTAAGAGGCCCTTCAACATCAACACAAGGTGCTTTGCCAGGGGGGTCTTTTCTAACAAGGTACCACCCATGTTGAGGGCATGGTGAAGCTCATGATGAAAGGGGAAGCACATCTCTCAACCTTTGTTTATGTTCACCTTTCAACAAGGAGTCCCCAGCTGACCGTGGAATGTGCCCGGTGTGGATGAGTCACTGTTTATTAGAAAGCCAGCAGGTGGCAGTTCCCTAACAACCGGGAGCACTGAGCAGGAAGCTGTCACATGTATTTATTATCACTGCTGCAAAATTCAGAACTTCCCGTTGCAGCTGGGAGTTCGCTCAGCCAAACACATTAGTGTTTGACCATGTGACAAACCTGCTTATCCTTTGCGTGTACAGGATATTTCATATACTTTGTACATAGTACAGAGGTCTCCTTCATATTTCCTCTTCCGTATGGCCTGTAATGTTAAGGTGGATACACACTATAATAAAACCAAGTAAACGATTATCCGGTTTTCCGTGTGGTGTTAGCAAATCAATTTTATATTGTTATCTGTGTCCCTTCCTGATAAATTCTCTGTCATTTGCTCTGGTGAGATTTTCCTCACTTTGGAGAGATGTTCTCTGGCTTGCTGTTGTGTCTACTGCACAGGAAGTTATTATCCTGAATAGAACACACGTGGTGCAAAATAAAAACAGACATGGGTTTAATCCTTCCCTACTATGAATTTAAAAGAAAATGACTTTGGATTTACTTCTTTAACTAATTGCCGACCGCCCGCCGTCATATTACTGCGGGACGGTGGCACTGCTACGCGGGAGCACGTAGCTCTACGTCCTCCCTTTAGCAGCTTGTAGGGCGCGCCCGCGCGCATCCCTCGAGTCCCGCGCGCGTGCCCGGCGGGTACGATCGCCGCCGGGCACCCGCGATTGCTCGTTACAGAGCGGGGAACGGGAGGTATGTGTGTAAACACATACCTCTCGTTTCTGTCAGCGGGGGAAACGCTGATCTTCTGTCCATACAATGTATGGACAGAAGATCAGTGATTTCCCCTAGTGAGGCCACCCCCCCCCCCCCATACAGTTAGAACACACCAGGACCACACTTAATCCCTTCCCTGCCCCCTAGTGTTAACCCCTTCACTGCCAATAGCATTTTTATAGTAATACAATGCATTTTTATAGAATTGATCGCTATAAAAATGCCAATGGTCCCAAAAATGTGTCAAAAGTGTCCGATGTGTCCGCCATAATATCGCAGTACTGAAAAAAACGCTGATCGCCGCCATTACTAGTAAAAAAATAAATAATAAAAATGCAATAAAACTACCACCTTTTTTGTAAACACTATAAATTTTGCGCAAACCAATTAATAAACGCTAATTGCGAAAAATATGTAGAAGAATACGTATCGGCCTTAACTGAGGAAAAAAAATGTTTTTTTATATCTTTTTTGGGATTTTTATTATAGCAAAATTTAAAAAATATTGCATTTTTTTCAAAATAGTCGCTCTATTTTTGTTTATAGCGCAAAAAATAAAAACCGCAGAGATGATCAAATACCACCAAAAGAAAGCTCTATTTGTGGGAAAAAAAGGACGCCAATTTTGTTTGGGAGCTATGTCGCACGACCACGCAATTGTCAGTTAAAGCGACGCAGTGCCGAATCACAAAAAGTGCTCTGGTCTTTGGACAGCAATATGGTCCGGGGCTAAAGTGGTTAAGACAGGATGTGGTACAAATAGAATATAATTTCAAAACAAATCACCTGCAATGATTTATTTTGCAAATTCTTTGAAGCTTTAAAGTGGGGTTCCAAGCTAAATTGAAACCATTAATCAATTAAGCACCCCACCAACCTACAGCGCCTATAGTTGCAATACCAGTGCCTGCACCCAGGCCGATGGACAAATCGGCTTGGGGGGGGGGGCAATATCATATGTTAAGTGCCCTTATATTAAAAATCAGCAGCTACAGTATTTGTATTTTTTCCAGAGGTAGAAACTCAGCTTTAACCACTTGACCTCCAGCAGATTTCCCCCCTTCCTGACCAGGCCATTTTTGTGATACGGCACTGCGTTACTTTACCTGACAATTGCACGGTCACGCAACGCTGAACCCAAACAAAACTGATATCCATTTTTCCTACAAATAGAGCTTTCTTTTGGTGGTATTTGATCACCTCTGTGTAGTTTTTTTTTGAGCTATAAATAAAAATTGACTGACAATTTTGAAGAAAAATATATTTTTTTCCTTTATGCTATAAAACATATCCAATATAAAAATGTAAAAAATCTAATTGTATGTATATTGATTGGTTTGAGCAAAAGTTATAGCAACTACAAACTATGGGATATTTTTATGTATTTATTTACTAGTAATGGTGGTGACCAGTGGCTTAAAGCAGGACTGCGATATTTTGGTGGACAGTCAGACACTAACTGCCACTTTTGACACATTTTGGGGACCAGTGTCACTAAAACAGTGATCAGTGCAAAAAATATGCACCGTCACTGTACTAATGACAAGACTGGGAAGAGGTTAAACATCAGGGGTGATCAAATGGTGAACTAAGTTCCTAGCCAGTGTTTTAGTGTACTGTTGGGTGTACTTTTACTAGGGGAAGACATGGATCTTAGTCCCTGCTTTGCAGAGACACAGGATCCATGTCTTCCCTCATGTCAAAATGTTGTTCTGCCTCTTTGCTAGATGATCGGGTCCACTTTACCCACAGACCAGCTCCCGCTGTGTATAATCACAGTGGGAGCTTGCTGCCAGCGGCACCCTCCCCGGAACTGTTGGATCACGTAGTAGATATGTGACCCGGCGCAGCAGTGCCACCTTGTCACCGTATATGTAAGGTATATGGTCAGTGGTTATAGGGATGCACATGTTGCCTGGCAATTGCTTTTTTAATGATAGGGGCATAATCTGCAAATTTGAATTGTAAGTTCAAAACTACAAAATTCTTACAATAAAAGTAGTAAAAGAAAAATTGCCCTTTAAAGAAATGCTGATGTTCCTATTAAGTGTTAGTAATAGTTGTCATGGTAATAACATTTTATTTATTTTTTGAAAATGTTGTTACAATGCGACAATTGTCAACAAACTTTATAAAGGTCCAGAACAGACGCCCCCCCTATTCTGAGGCATCAACAAGTATTGTCTTGACTTTCCCAACACCATGCGAGATGCATACAAGACCTTCACTTGTAGAAGCAGCTGCACAGCAGCTTAGAGACGCTGTAGGGGGAAAGCAGAGCTGCGGAGTGATTATGCTCCTGTGCACAAATCTGGAGACAAGGGCATGCTGTACAATTTGTTCAGGAAACAAAAGCAATGCTTGACATGTCATAAGGATTGATGGAGCAGAAATTTACATGGGAGAATGCATTTTTAAAGAGCTCCGCCAAGCTCCGTAGAGGCTGTGGCAACCGTAATAGTCTCAGCATTTATCATACTCCTCTGAATAAATGGAGAATGCACATAACATCGGCTGCAATCCCTTCAGTGCAGGAAAGCAGGTAGAGAGCAGCTCAGGATAATTTGTTAGGAACGCATTCTATAAATGCACATAAATATTCTGTGTAACTGTGCCAAGTTCATATCACAAGGGCAAACAGGTCACTTTTTCCATACTTCAGATGGAAATGTCACTTGGTACTATAATAGGCTGTGAAGAATTGATAAACAAGTTAAATATACTGTACATTTTAGTATGAATTTTACATTTAATATGTACTACTCCATACTATTACCTCTATCAATTTTGAATTCACCTATATAGTGTAATTCCACATTTGCTTAATCGGTTTTGGGTTTATGCAGAATTATTCGCTAGCTTTTCAAATCTCCCACATATTTCTGCCAATAAATCTTTTTTTTTGTAAGATGAACCTTATTTCTTTGCTTACTTTAAGGCCCCTTTCACACGGGGCAGTGAAGGTGCAGTGACAGTATAGCGGCGCGATTTTTAAGGCCGATATACCGTTGTATTTACCGCGATATTCGGCCACTAGCGGTGTGTGGTTTTAACCCCTGCTAGCGGCCGAAAAAGGATTAACCATCTGCAATGTGCCTCTGTAGAGGTGCATTGCCAGGGGTATTACCACGGTTTCCCATTGATTTCAATGGGAAGGAGCGGTAAGCACCCTGCTCCTATACTGCTCCGAAAATGCTGCTTGGAGATTTTTTTCCCTCCTGCCAGCGCATCACCTCAGTGTGAAAGCCCTCGGGCTTTCACATTGAGAATGCTGGGGCAGGATTATTTCAGGCGGTATTTATGCACTTTTTTTAGCGCTAAAATGAATGAAATACGCCTCAGTGTGAAAGGGGCCTAAGGGGTCGATTTACTAAAACTGGAGAGTGCATAATCTGGTGCAATTGTGCATAGAAAGCAATCTGCTTTTAGGTTTTATTGTCAAAGCTTAATTGAACAAGCTGAAGTTAGAAGCTGATTGGCTGCCATGTACAGTTGCACCAGATTTTGCACTCTCCAGTTTTAGTAATCAACCCATTTTTGTCTTTGTCAAAGAGATTCATCCAATTCAATCCAAGTCTTGAAAACAAAATATACATTTCTAGGTAGACTTACAGTATCTTTAACAACAGGCATCTATATTCTAATGCCTTCACTGCAGAAGGTACTTAGTCAAATCTTTTGAACTAGTTTACAGTCTATAAAGAAAACTTAAAAAAGAAGGGCACTTAATACTAAAAGCCCTTCTTCACGGCCTTATGAAACATAACTACTGTACACTGTTCTTATCATAGGGTGAAAGTTTGTACTGCATAATAAGCATAGCCAGGTTATAAATATCAACGTGTTGCTCTGTCATGTATATGTGATAAAATGCCTTATCTATGATTAGACAAACAAAAGTCCATCTATAGAATAGATGTATAAACTTAGATAAAATGTAAAGTCCAAAACCAATTGCAGATCCACAGAGTGAAAAGAATGTCCTTCCAATTTTGATCGGTGCAAACAATCATTGCTCCCCACAGAATAGATAGGGCAAATATATCTGTCTATATGTACATCAGTGAGCAATGACCCCTCACTTTGGGTATACACCTCCTCAGCTGTTCCACCTACTTAATGGACTTCAATGAAGAGTAAAACAAACTCATTGCGCAACATTCATTAAAAGCACACAAGAGTTTATTTCAAGGATCTACTTACAGCGAAGATGTTAAAATAGGCTTATTGGAAACAACACTCACCACGGCTGCCACAACGTCACCACTGTTCCATGCCTAGCCTGACATATGTTTTTTTCCAATGGGACTTCTTCTGTGAGGCAGTACTCACAGAAGAAGTACCATTGGACGAAACCTACGTCAAGCTAGGCACGGAGCAACAGTAGCGTTGTGGCACCCATGGTGGATGTTTTAACATCTTCTGTAAGTGGAACCTTGAAATAAACTCTTGTGTGCTTTTCAATGAATGTTGCGCAATGAGTTTGTTTTACTCTTCCATATGGTATACTGTGTGATCGGGTTTTGGAGTTCCCTAAACAATAATTGATGTGGGGAGTTGCATCATTGGAGTCCACTAAGTAGGCTGAACAGCTGAGGCTGTATATACCCAAAGTGAGAGGCAATTGCTCACTGATGCGCATATAGACATTATAAGGTCTTAAGATCGGGTAAACAGATATATTTGCCCTATCCATCCGTGGGGAGCATTTGTATTGATCGAAATTGGAAAGACGCTCTTTTCACTTTCACTTTGTGGACCTTCAATTTGGTTTTGGACTTTACATTTTATATAAGTTTATACACCTATTCTAAAGATTAATTTTTGTTTGCCTTATCATAGATAAAGAAAAGAAAGGAGGGCGCACCGACCTTGTGCATTACCACTTATACATTTTAATATACACAAAATAAAAAGCAATGGTCCTACTTACAAACATTCAGTAGTAAGCGCATTTAAAACAGCTGAACCTGGACCTCACGGCACCTGCCAGTCAGACCCTAAACACCAATGTGGCTGACACGTTTCTGGGGCGTACCCCCTTCCTCAAAGCCTAGGTGGTCTGTGATAACTCTCTCTTCCTGCAAAACATCCCTTTATAGGTGCATGTGTGCATACAGGCGCAGCCATTCGTCACTAGCTAGCTGGTCCCGCCTTTCTTACGGGACTCCGCCCACCCCATTAGTCGCCCAAATGGGCTCCATCTGTGTAGAGGGGCAAGTTGATCTAGGTGCCTATCCTATACGATGGGGTACACAGCAAGTAACACAAGACTGGCAGTGCAGCAGTGCAATGGGATCACCAAACTCCCAATTGCCATAAGTATACTGGCAGCTCCACTACAGCCTGGCCTATTCGCCAGGACCTACAACAGAGCCTTTAGTGCCACAGCAGGGCCTAGGGGTACAACATGAAGGTACCCACCTGGTGAATCCTGTGCCCGAGGAGACACCCACTTCCACCTCGGGCTACCACCGCTCTGGTTTGACTGGAACACGCGCCATCCACAATCAGGAAGTGCAGGGCCTTCTGCGTTCCACCCCGCACTTCCGGTTTCGCCGTACTCGCGCATGCGCGCGCACACAGATATGCATGCGCATAGCATGTGGGTTGCGTTCCACGGACACAGGAAGTGCGGGTGTTTGCGTTCCACCCGCTACTTCCGGTTTGGTGCCAGCCAGTGAACGAGCTCCCATAGCTCTAAATGACGGTGCAGGGTGCAAGAACTAACCTCCCACACCAAACTAATGTAATGTGGCCCAAAAGCCCCTACACCATATATGCACACATACCCCCACAACAGGATGATAGCAGCCATGCCAGAGTAGGCATATCTAGTGGGAGACGGGCGCAAGTCCATCTCCTGATGCTACTAAACATCCCTCTTAAAGGAGTATAAGACTGAATAAAAAGCGATATATATACATATAATAAATATAATAAAACATAGTATATACAGGCACATATATTAAAAGCATATATAACATACTAAAAGCACGCTGTATAAACAGCACATCTTTTAGGATACATATAAAAAGCATTTGTGGTCCAATCTGTGTGATCAGGCCATCCTAGAGTATAATAAACTAGTAGTAATATTACCGGTACTATCTACATACAAGTTTAAATAAGTATATAAATATATAGAGAATGCAGAAAGGCCCAAACGTAGGAATATAACCAATATTAGCATATATATATCACTACGTAGGGGCCAGTATCTGTGCACCGATAGCACTTAGTGACAGCCCTCCTTGCACGGAACCCCTGGGACTGATCCCATGGGAATAGAGAGAGAGAGAAATATATCGTTTTTAAGACCACCTCATTTGGTTGTATCATATAGTTACAGTCTACTTGTACAGCATATATAAAAAAAAACATACTACAAATAGCGACAGTATCGTCCACTATATTAAATTAAATTAATAATTATTCACTCCAATAAAAACTCTATGCCATCCCTATCTGTAGCAAGAAAAAAAAACAGAACTTCACAGGATAGAACATTGTATCCCCCCCCTCCCAGCTCTCCAGAACATCGGCTCAAAAACTTTACTACAGATGGGTGGACCTCCACTGACTATACCTGTGCCTACCGGGCTCTATTGAACTCTATTGAGTTGTGTTATGTTATATTGTGTAGCTCAATCTCTTCAAGGTTTTTAAAGTAAAGATCCAATAGGCCTCCCTTCTGCATAGGATCTGAAACTTTTTGCCACTGTCAAGGTCACTTGGCATAGCTTCTATGCCAAACACTTTGAGCCCGTCTATGCTGCTGTCATGGAACTCTTTAAAGTGTCTCGGCACCGAACACTTATCTTTCTCTGTTGTAATATTACTTCTATGTTCGGTCATCCTGATTCTCATCTGTCGAGAAGTACGTCCGATATACAGTAGCCCACATGGGCAAATCAGGCCATACACAACATAGGAAGTACCACAATTAATAAATTGTTTGATCCTATGCTTTGTTCCATCAGCTCCTACTACCTCCTTTTTTCTATGACACATATGCGCACAGTTGCCACAATTCCCCCCTCCACACTTGTAGCTGCCCTTTTGATCGAATATACTTGTCCAAATCTTATTTAGCCCTTTATCTTTGCTTTTCTTTACTCTACTTGGAGCAATAATGCTCCTCAGGTCTTTGGGTCTCCTAAAGATTAGATTGGGCTGGGGCGATAAGCATTTATTTAGCACGGGATCCGACTCTAGGATTTTCCAGTTTCTTTTAAAGATTTTTTGGATTATTGGCACTTTGTTGTTATATCTAGTGCAAAATCTTATTTGTGGAAATTCATCTTTTTCACACTTTGTTGTTCCTTCTTCCCCTTCTCTTATATCGGCCTCGCTGTATAGTTTTAGATACTTATCATAGATAAGGCATTGTATCACATATTCATGACTACATGACAGCGCAACACATTGATAATTATCATTTGTTGGATATAGTGTGCACATATTTGTGAGTGCTGCTGTTTTTTTGTCACTAATTATTTAGGTCAATTTTATCAGTTATTTACACTAAGCGCAATTTTCTTTTGCATAAAGCATAGCCAGGTGCCTTTTATTACATTGAGTTTTAACCTTAAACAGCTACAATCGCCAAACAGACCTATGTGCTTTCCAATATAAAGGACGTTTTCACTGCACTATTAAATAATTACCTAATTGCTGAGACTAAGAATCCCAAAGGTCCTTTTTAAAAAACAGACCTTGTTTTTTTGTCTACAATTGTTTTAGTACACCGAGTTTGGAAATAGATTGTTAGCTCAAGTGACTTAGGCCTCGTACACACGATAGGTTAACCAGAGGACAACGGTCTGATGGACCATTTTCATCGGTCAAAACCGATCGTGTGTGGGCCCCATAGGTTATTTAATCATCAATTTTAAAAAAGCCAACTTGCTTTAAATTTAACTGATGGATTCCTAACCGATAGGTCAAAACCGATCGTTAGTAGGCAAGACCATTGGTTAAAAATCCACGCATGCTCAGAATCAAGTCGACACATGCTTGGAAGCATTGAGAGTACTATAATAAAACGTATGCAGCCACTATATATAGGAATTGATTATTTTTTGGTCTAATACCACTTGAAACAAAAGTGGTGTGCAAGTCTATGTATCTGCAGTGTATTGCCTGCTTCTTGCATAATCTAAAATACCTTCTCCTACATCAGACCTTTAATATAAGAACACTTACCTGTCCAAGGATCCTGCAATGTCGACACCCCAGCTGATTTTTCAATCAGCTCTCGGGTGTTGTCACCGCCATTCCTTGTAAGAGAAACTGTCAGTAAAGCCTTGCGGCATTACAGCTGGTTCCTTACTGCCCTTTCTGAATGGCCCAGCAGAGGTGGAATGAGGAGGGGGGCTGAACTTCCGGGAGACCTCATCGTAGAAAGGTCTCCGGGAAGTGGGGACGAGTACCTGTCAAAAACAGGTACCTGCTCCCCCCGAAAGGTGGCAAATATGGCAACCAATGGGGGGGCAAACAAGTGAAACATCCCCTTTTAAGTGGAGCTCCGCTTTAAGTGTCTTGCATTTCTACTTCAGCTCACTGGTTGCTACAGAAGTGGACAAGCTCTTCGTTGAGGTTGAATTAAACCCAGGAAGGCAGGAAAATAATTATAGGAAAGTCTATCAATATAACAAATAATGTACGTGTGCTTTGCAAATGGCAACACACAAGTATTTAGGGAAGTGGGGAGAGGACAGCAAGCTGTAAACCTTTTTTTACAGTACCTTAAGGCTGGGTTTACACTGATGCAATGCATCAAATTGCATGCGATTTACCCAGAAATCACACCGTGTTTCTGTGCAAATCACGTGCAATTCTGTGTGGTGCAATTTGAGCCCAACATTTTGTATGGCTCAAATTACACTGCATTTACATGAAAAAGGTGCAGACACTTTTGTTTTTTGCAACGCTGAATTCATTACCATGAAATCTGATTCCAGCTAACACACTGCATTCTGCAACCTGTTTTTGGGGTGTCGCTCACTTTTAATTGACACTCACAGCAGATCGCATGAACACGGCTGAAGTGCAACTGCTATGTGGTGCAATGCAATGCTGGAAACACAGCAATTCCTCTGCGTTTGCCACATTGCATCAGTGTGAACTGAGCCTAATGCAGGGAACACATTAAGGTAAAAATATTTTGAATGTGAAAGCACTTTAAGCTCTAAACAGGCTAAGAAAGATTATTTTTTTACAGCTTTCTAAGGCAAAGTAGGTACAGGTGTGTGACCTTATTAGTCTCAGTGGCACAGTTTTCAGTAGAGAGTAAATTTTATCACAAATATCCAATAAAATAAACAATCTGCGATAGCTGTAAACCAGTAATGAAGACAGTTTCCTTTTCCTAAAGATTTGGTGCTTTCATGTGCTTCTTTCTCTTGTTCTTTATTTATAAGGCTATCAGTTTCAGTTTAGTTATAGAATTGGTCTCAAATTCCATTACAACCCAACTAATAGAACATTTACAACCTCCAACAATTACGGAAGTGTCAAGATCATGTGGCTGCCGATGCGTGGAGATGCGTGTTTCAGAAGTGCTAACACCTCTTTATAATGTATGCAGTAAAGATTTAATGGCTGGCAGGTTTAGTTCCTTTAGCAATAGATTAAACATATTTTAATATGCCTTGCCTCTTGCTTCAGAATGTTAACGTTTCTTTCAATTAGAAGCCAAACAGCTTTCCAGCTACAGAGCAACAATTTCTGTTCAAGAGTGCTGCTTCGGTATAGCTCCTGGTTTGTCCTTAATAAACCTTTTACTATTTTGTCTGAAGATAAAATGCATGTAATATTTTTGTTGTCTGTTAGGTTTCTTCTACCTGTATGTCCTAGAAATAAGGGATAATTTACATCCTGTTCTGTTCCTGGACCTCCCTTGTTCTCCATCTAAACCTCCTTCTCGGGTCAGGTAATAGCCTCCCATTGCTTCAAATACCATTTCTACACTGACGGCACCGAAATCTATCTCTCTACCCCTCAGCTCACTCCTTCTACTCACAGATCACTAATTTACTAACAGACATATCAGCCTGGATGTTATCCCACTTCCTCCATCTTAAACTATTCAAAACCAAGCTCATAATTGTTCCTCCCCACGTGCCTCTTCCTCTGATTTCTCTGTCAAGATCAATAGCACTACAATGAGCCCGTCCCCACATGCCAAGGTGTAATCCTAGACTCTGAACTATCCTTTCAGTCCAACATCCAACCACTGTCAAAATGTTGCCACCCCAACCTCTGCAACATCTCCAAAAAATGCACCTTCCTAACCAATAATGCCACAAAGCTCCTAGTTCCCTGGTCATCTCCCGCCTTGACTACTGCAACTCCCTTCTCACGAGATTACCTTTACATAGTCTGTCCCCTATTCAGTTCATCATGAATGCTGCTGCCAGGCTCATCCAGCTTACCAACAGTTTAGTGTCTGTTACCCCTCTCTGTCCATCCCTCCCCTGGCTTCCACTCACCCAACAAATTAAATTTGAAATACTAACAACAACTTACAAAATAAACCTGCAATTCAGTCCCCAGCTACATCACTAGCCTAGTCTCAAAATACCAACCTAATCATTCTCTTTTTTCTACCCAAGACTTCCTGCTCTCCAGTTCCCTTGTCACCTCCACCCATACTTGCCTCCAGGACTTTTCGTGAGCCTCTCCTATCCTATGGAACGCCCTACCCAAATCTGTCCGACTATCTCCTACTCTGTTTGCATAGAAGATCCCTAAAAACCCTCCTCCTCAGAGAAGCCTATTCTGCCCCTACCTAACAACTGTACTTTTACTTTCGCCGTCAGATCATCCCCCACAGTTACTAGCTTTTGTATCACTTTACCCTTATTCCTAGGTTGTAAGCTCTAATGAGCAGGGCCCTCTGATTCCTCTTGTATTGAATTTTATTGTAACTGTACTGTCTGCCCTTATGCCTTAAAGCACTGTGCAAACTGTTGCTGCTATATAAATAATGTATAATAATCCTCACAATGTATATATAATACATTTTGTCAGGGACTTACAGGGCTTTCCTGGAATGCTGATGTATCCACTATATAAATATTATCCTGTGTGGCTACAACCACTCTGTACAGATTCTATAATTTTATCATCTGCCACATAATTTGCTTGAGTAACACACACTACATGCGCATAACGTTTTCTCAAAGGGAAAAGGGGGTTCTCTAAGGTAAAGAGCTTTGCAGCAGGGTTATATAGTCTGAGCTCCTACTCATGCCCTAAAAATCTCCTTTAACTACTTGTCTACCAATGTATATTTATACAAGTTATGGTGGGCAAGTGGTTAAATTAGGCTCACAGCTATGAGCTTGATATTGGATATTAAAGTGATTGGCTGTTCTAGAGCCACCCAAACACTTTTACAGGGCTCTCACACAGCACTTCCTCCTCCTCCTCCCCGCCAGCGCCATCTTTGGTGCTTCCTGGACTCTCCCATTCCACCAGGGAGCACAGGACCATGGAACACTGCTTTGCTGGTGAAAGCAAGAGGAACATCCCTGATCTCTACTGCCTGTGACTAATGACCCCATGCCACTTCTGGGGTCACAGCGGTCATTCCTCGGCTAGTATAGTCGAGGATGCAGATATGCAATCTGTGTTTGAGGGATTGTGGGGCAGGGAAGACATTGGGGATCTAATAGAGGACTTGTCATCTGTCCATGCTATCACAAAGAAGCTTGTTAGCCCTCTTGTGATGTCATTCAATGAAGCAGAAAAAAAAAAGTGTAAAAACAAACAAAAAACTTAGAATAGTTCTAGGACCATAGTTGATAACCTGTAAAGTTTTTTAAAGTGACAACTATGGAGAATTTCAGGTGCCTTAGTTTTTTGCAATTCCACAGGCATGCACAATTTTAAGACATGTCAGCTATTATTATATTTTACCAAAAAGAATTTAAACTGCCAACATTTTTTTCTCCAGAATAAAAAAGGGCATCTTCAGTTAGACCCCTTTTCAGGCATTTTAGCGATAAAAATAGCACCTGTAAAGCACTTCAAAACTACCTCTCGTGCCTTCCCAGTGTGAAATCCTGAGTGCTTTCACACTGGGATGGTGAAGAAAAGTCCTGCAAGCAGCATCTTTGGGGCAGTTTGGGAGCGCTGCATACAGTGCTCCCAAACCTTCCCTGCACATTGGAATGAATGCGCAGTGATTCTGAAACGCCTGAAAAGCGTTATGAAAGTGCCACAACATAGGCATTTTTAACCCTTTCTTCGGCTGCTAGCGGGGGTTAAAAGCACCCCGCTAACATCCGAAGAGTGCAGCTAAACCTACGGTAAAAAGCAAGGTAGGTTGCTAAAACAAGCAGTGCTTTATATATACCACCAACGCAGCCACAGCTGCAGTGTGAAAGCAGCCTTAAGGTTTGACAATGAAAACTGAAAACTATGCACAGCTACACCAGATTTTGCACTCTCCAGTTTTAGTCAGTAAACCCCACTATTTTGTTCATCTGGAATCATGTTTTTCACGATTTTGCACCCAAAAGACAGATCTGCATGAAATATGGAGGAAAACCAAAAATCTGTGATTTAACTATTCTTCTGATTGAATCATATTAGACTGTCACATCACATAAATGCATAAAATAAAGGACAAATAATAGGCGTTATGTCACATGTATTTATATATACCAGTCTGGATGCATTTTACAATATATTAAAAAAAATACTTAAAAAAAAAACAACACAGAAAGCATGAACATTTGGTGTGTACTCCTTGTCTTGTTGCAATATATATATATATATATATATATATATATATATATATATATATATATATATATATATATATATACACACACACACACACATATACACAGTATATATACATACTCACACAATATGTATAAATTCACATCTAACAGGGATTGATAGATAACAAATTGCCATCTAGAAATGCAGCAACTAAAGAGTAGTAGCAGTAAAAGCTATTACAAAATGTGTCAAGCCATTCAAAGTGACCTTTGGATATTTTATTATCCCAGCAGAGCTGTCATTTGGGTGATCACTGGGAAGTATATACAGGACCACTAGAGGGCAGTTAATGTAAAGGTGGAAGGAGTGCTTACATTTCCAGAACTAAACAATTACGGACTATATACCACAATGCTAAAGTTTTCTTTCCCAACTGAATGATGAGTTATATAAAAATACAAGCCTGCCAGGTTTGCTTTCCTAATGCAAAAAATAAATAAAATTGTACGTGAAGGAGAGGGATTAGTGTAATGTGAAGTATAAGAGAGAATTAGGGGATTAAATCCTGGTCCCAAAAAAAAAATGTTTAAGGCCTTGGTGGGTTACTGCCAGCAATGACTGTGTTGATTATACCTGCCACTGATTTAGATTATAAAAGCATGTTTATATAAATGGCAATTAGTGAAAAAGCAATAGTAAGTTATCACCTTTGATATACAATTCAAGATTTTCTGCCAGTGGAAACAGCACAGAGAGAAGAGAAGGACACAGAGGACTTCAGCGAAGAGTAGAGTCCATATTTTAACCAGTGTAGAGGTGATTCAGGAGTATATGAATTACAACTAATATGTATGAGAAACAACACAGTAAATGTCAATTCAGGAAGCATCCAACTGCCCTTGAGGATCAGGAAGTAGGTTTTTTTCTTCTTACAGAAAATATGACCACATCTTATTTTTTGCTTTCCTCATGAAATATTATAGTTTTAGGGTTCTGATGATGCAAATTGTTTTTAGTTTTTGTTGGGGTTGAACCAGATGATGCATGCATGTCATTTTTCAACCTACGTAACTATGTAGGTTTGGGTGCTCTTAAGAAAGCTGGACAGGGTGTCATCATCATAGCAATATAAGGGGGAGGGAGATTGCACATCTTGGGACCCCTGTGCCATGTATAGTTGAACTGCAAGGAATATTTGGATACACATTATTGCAGTCCATGGGGAGGGATTATGGCATGTTGTATGAAAATACACTATGGGCCAGATTCACGAACACTTGCGCTGGAGTATTTGGATATGCGCCGCGTAACTGTGATGATGCGCCGTCGTTTCTATGTGCCCGTACCCACCAAACTAGATGCGCCCAATAACGGGTCATTTGCGACCGGCGGAACGTTCCGACGCCAGAGTATCGTCAGCGCTTATTTTCGCTGGGCGCATCAGTCGCGCCCATTGATTTCCCCTGCAAATATGCAAATGAGGGATTTTTCCCAATTCACGAACGGATTAGCACCATACGCTGGCTACATGCGCCGCGCGTATCTCGTCCGTCCGGCGCAAAGTTATTTCTACAAAAGGCTGCTTTATCTTTACTCCAGATGGCCACAGGTCAGCAGGAGAGCAGCTACAGCAGCGTTACCGACGATAAGAGCTAGCTGAGCACCCCAACTTGCAGGACAACACCTCTGTCCATGCTTGTCTGTCAAATTTTACAGCCATGGAGGAAGACATCATAGGTCTCCATAGCCGAGATGATGGCTGACAGCTCCTGGCCATTAAAGTTCAGCTTTCTCCTGTGTGTTTGCGGGGAACGGGAGCAGCCATCTCAGAACAAAAGTAACATCACTGCGGGGAGGGGGAGCAGGATATACTTTAGTGCCGGAATGGCGCTTCTACGGGCGCATTTACACGCCCAACGGAAGGCATTGCGCTGACGTTTCCCGTGCAGTGGTGCCGACGGAAGTTGTGAGCATGCGCACAAAGGGGGCGAGTGGAGCCTCACTCACTGCGCATGCTCCGTGGTTGATGCGCTGAACGTAAGCCTCTGCGCTGGGCTCCGCCCATCATTTACATATGATCACACCCACTTCCACTTGCGTCGGGTTACGCCAGCGCATTATCGTTACTCTGGCGCAAGTTTACGCGCAACTGCTATGTGAATTACAGGACTTGCGCTGAAAGGGTCTTCAGAGTAACGTAAATGAGAAGCGTTACTCCAGAGGAAAGATACTCTCATCTACCTGAATCTGGCCCTATATTTGTATGACTTTTTTAAGATCAATTTTGTCACTCTATTTAGATGACAGAAATTCAAGTCTGCTAGGTCCTGATAAAGAAGACCATGTCAATGAAACGCATTGAACAGAAAGACTTGCTATAAATCACTGCAGTGGTTTAAAATGATTGTTTTATAATTGTATTTTATTATATGTTTACTTTTAAAAAAATAAAAAATAAAAAAAATGTTACAAATTTTACTAAAACGTTGTGCCTCAAAAGTCCCATATGTTACTACAGACACTTTTTTGATACACCAGATTTAGGGATGTGGCATGCAAATTAAACTATCTTTGATCAATTCAATCAAATTAGCCCTTTTCACACGATCGTTTTTTCCGATGGAAAAAAGTCTGATGGACTTTTTTCATCAGAGAAACTGACCGTGTGTGGGCCCCAACAGACTTTTTTCCTCCGGTGTAAAAAAATAGAATGTGTTTTACATTTTTCCAATGAAAAAAAAAAACGATAGTAATTTCTGATCGTCTGTGTGGAAATCCATCGGAGAAAAATCCACGCATGCTCAGAATCAAGTCGACGCATGCTCGGAAGCATTGAACTTCATTTTTTTTCGGCTCGTCGTAGTGTTTTACGTCACCGCATTTTGGCACGGTCGGAATTTAGTCTGATAGTGTGAATGCAAGACTGATGAAAGTCAGTTTTATCGGAATTTCGATGAAAAATTTCATCTGATTTTATTCCATCAGAAATACGATCGTATGTACGCGGCATAATACTCTGCCTGCAACAGTCTGACAGTATAGAATACCATAGCTACTTATCAGGACTTTCTGATTGTCTTAAAGTTGACAAATTAGAGTTTCTCTGATATGTAAAAAATTAAGATGTGTAGCACATTAGTTACACTGGAATTCAATGAATAACATATAAATATTGCCTACCACCATTCTCTAAAGAAATGCAACCAAAAAAGAAACTCAACCTAATGTTACTTTAGAAGTAGTGCCAGTGCAAAAAAAGGGATTTTTAATAACAGCTTACCTGTAAAATCCTTTTCTTGGAGTACATCACGGGACACAGAGCGCATAGTCATTACATATGGGTTATATGGGTACCTTCAGGTGTGGACACTGGTGTAATCAACTTCACAGGAAGTTCCTCCCTATATAACCCCCTCCCACTGAGAGTGCTTTAGTTTTGTAGCAAGCAATTTCTCTGAGGTTACACAATGTTCCCCAAAAAGAGGGGTGGGAGCTCTGTGTCCCGTGATGTACTCCAAGAAAAGGATTTTACAGGTAAGCTGTTATTAAAAATCCCTTTTTCTTGATCGTACATCACGGGACACAGAGCGCATAGTCATTACATATGGGATGTCCCAAAGCAATGCTCCATGAAGGGAGGGAGACCGTAAGGCCAAAAATAGCCAAACAGAAACTATATCAGGAGGTAAAATAGCTCCACCAACAGAAAAAAGGGGGCGTGAACCGGGCCAGAGGATTCTATACTGCTGCCCGTAGGACCGCCTGCCCAAATGCTGCGTCCGCAGTCTTTGTGACGTCCAACTTATAAAATTTAGTAAACGTATGTACGGAAGACCAGGTTGCCGCTCTGCAAACCTGTGCCATAGAGATCTGATGGTGTGCCGCCCAAGAGGCACTCATGGCCCTCGTAGAATGGGCCTTAACTGATAAGGGCGGTGGAACGCGCTTCAGACCATAGGCCTGAAAAATCAGCTGCTTAATCCACCTAGCCAAGGAAGACTTGGCAGCCGGCTGACCCTTCTTGGGGCCATCCGGAAGAACGAAAAGCACATCTGTTTTCCGAATCTTTTCTGTAGCCTTGAGATAAACCCTCATGGCTCGGACCACATCCAAAGTATGAAGCAATCTTTCCTCTCTGGACTGGGGAGTAGGAAAGAAGGATGGTAGGACTAGGTCCTGATTCAAGTGAAAACTGGATATGACCTTAGGAAGGAAAGAAGGCTGAGGCCGCAGAACCACTCTGTCCTTATGCAGAATCAGGTACGGTTCCCTGCAAGACAAGGCTGCCAGCTCGGAGACCCTTCTGGCCGAAGCCATAGCCACCAAGAAAACCAACTTTCGGGTTAGCAGCACAAGAGGGATTTCTGTCAGAGGTTCAAACGGCTGCTTTTGTAAAGCTGACAAGACCAGATTTAAATTCCAGGGGCAGAGGGGAGCTCTAATAGGGGGATTTACATGCAAGACCCCCTGCAAAAAGGTTTTCACAAGCGAATGTGTGGCCAAAGGCCTTTGAAACCATATCGATAAGGCAGACACCTGCCCCTTTAGAGTACTAAGAGCTAACCCCTTGTCAACGCCAACCTGGAGGAATCGCAAGATCCTGTCAATAAAAAACTTGCGAGGATGCCCTCCTTGAGACTCGCACCACTCCACATAGGTTCTCCAGACTCTGTAATAGATATTTCTAGAGACTGGCTTTCTAGCTTGAATTAACGTAGATATGACTTGGGCAGAGAGGCCTCTGCCCTTAAGAATTAGAGATTCAGCCGCCAAGCCATCAAATTTAGCTGCTGTGAAGCAGGGTGGTAGATCGGGCCCTGAGACAGCAGATCTGGGCGCAGGGGGAGTGGCCACGGTGCCCTTACTGACATCCTCACGATGAGTGCGTACCAAGCCCTTCTGGGCCAGGCTGGGGCCACCAGGATCACCGGCCTGCGCTCCACCCTGATCCTTCGTAGAAGGCGGGGAATCAACTGTAGTGGAGGGAACGCATACAGGAGAGAAAACTGGTGCCAGGGGCAAACCAACGCATCGGTCCCGTAGGCCGAGGGGTCCCTGGCTCGGGATACGAATTTGTCCAATTTCTTGTTGAATCTTGTTGCCATGATGTCTACATCGGGAACTCCGAATCTTTGGCAAATCTCTTGGAATACCTGGGGGTGAAGAGACCACTCTCCCGGGAGTAACTGTTGACGACTCAAAAAATCTGCTTGAGAATTGTCTATCCCTGGGATGAACACTGCTGAGATGCAGGGTACATGGGCTTCGGCCCATGAAAAAATCAGGTTTACTTCCCTTTGAGCCGCCAGGCTCCTTGTGCCCCCCTGGTGGTTTATGTATGCCACCGCCGTGGCATTGTCGGACTGTATCCTTACTGGCAGACCCTGCAGGGGAAGAGTCCAGGCGACCAGGGCCAACCGAACAGCTCTGATCTCTAGGACATTGATGGGAAGCAGACTTTCTGCCTCTGACCACTGTCCCTGCTGGGTCCGTTTTCCTAAGATTGCCCCCCAACCTGTTAGGCTGGCATCTGTGGTTACTATTTTCCACGAGATGGGGCAAAAGGTTTTCCCTTTTGATAATTTTTGAGGGATCAGCCACCAGTACAGGCTGTGCCTGACTTCTGGAGAAAGAACTAATGGACGGTCTAATGCCTGTATGGACTTGTTCCAAGCAGAGAGAATAGCTGCTTGCAGAATTCTGGTATGGATCTGGGCGTAGGGCGCTGCTTCGAAGGCGGCCACCATCTTCCCCAGCAGTCGCATGCATAGGCGAATAGTCGGCTTCTTTTTGCCTAAGACTATTTGAATCGTTTGAATCAACGACCTGATCTTCTCTTGAGGTAAAAATACCCTCTGGCATTCTGTATCTAACCGAAAGCCTAGATATTCCAACTGTCTTGTGGGTTGTAACCTTGATTTTTCTTGGTTCACAATCCACCCGAACTCTTCTAGATGCCGCACTGTGCGGACTACTGCATGATTGAGGTTGGAAGCTGAACTGTCGATAACCAGGAGATCGTCCAGGTATGCTAGGACCAAGATGCCTTCTGTCCTTAGGACGGCTAGTACCGGGGCTAACACCTTTGTGAATACCCGTGGAGCTGTTGCCAACCCGAAAGGGAGGGCTATGAACTGGTAATGACTTTGGTTTATCGTAAAACGAAGAAACTTGTGATGTGCTGGGTAAATCGGCACATGCAGATATGCATCCTTTATGTCTATAGATGCTAGAAAGTCGCCCTGATGTAGGCTGGCTGTCACTGAACGTATGGAGTCCATACGAAAGGTCTGAATCCTTAGAAAGCGATTTAGGCGTTTGAGGTCTAATATAGGCCTGACGTCGCCATTTGGTTTTGGTATAACAAAAAGGTTGGAGTAGAATCCCAGACCCCTTTATTGGGTTGGTACTTCTACAATTACTCCTTGGAGCAAGAGGCGATCCAACGCCTTTACGAGAGAGGCCCTCTTTAACGGGTCGCTTGGAAGACTTGACCCCTGAAAATGAGGAGGGGGGATTTCTCGAAACTCTAGTTTGTAGCCTGAGGCTACTACGGACCGAACCCAAGAGTCGGGAATTCTGGCCTTCCAGACTTCGGAGAAAAACTGAAGTCTTCCCCCCACCCAAGAGAGTGGGGGCGCCCCTTCATGAATCTGATTTGATGACTGGTTTAGCCGGCTTGCGAGACCAGGGCCTCTTGTTTGCCGCGGCTTGTCCCTGTGGGCGGCTATTAACTGCTGACCGCCCGGGAGGCCGTCGATACTGACGGGAAGTCGAAGGGGCCGAGCCTGCAATGGCCTGTCGTTTAAACGTGGGCCCACGCAGTCTTTTCTTGACCGGTAAGGAAGTACTTTTTCCACTTGATATGGTGTGGATATATTTATCTAGGTCTTCCCCGAATAGTCTTCCCCCATGAAAGGGAAACCCTGCTAAAAGCTTTTTGCAGGGTGCCTCTGCTGACCAGTTCTTTAGCCACAAAAGACGACGCATGTGAACCATCAGTAGAGATGCACGGGATGCCTGTTGGATGGAGTCCTTAATAGCATCTACTGCAAAGCAGAGAGCCCTAGGGAATTCTGCTAATTCATGAGTATGCTGAGCCGGCATGTCCTTTAATATATGTTTTGCCTGATCCTTCAGGGCCTGACAAACACCAATGGCTGCTACTGCTGGCTGAACCATGGCACCTACTGAGGTGAAAGCTGCTTTCAGTAGGGTCTCGAATTTCTTGTCGACCGGATCCTTGAACATATGGACATTTTCAACCGGACAAGTCAGGGATTTATTCACGCAGGAAATGGCTGCGTCCACTGTAGGGGGAGCCCATTTCTTTACATATTCCTCTTCCATAGGGTAGAGAATAGAGAATCTTTTAGGAGGGACAAAGATTCTATCAGGTCGAGCCCAATCCTGGTAAATCACGTTCCGCAGAAGGGGGTGCATTGGAAAAGATGCACCAGTTAATGGAGCCTTTAAAGACCCCAATGAGGATACCTCCGGGGCTACTAGTTCTGGCACTGGAAGTTTAAAGGCAGTGCGAACCATATCTGTCAAAGACTGGATCCACAGGCCCTCTGCTTGAGAGGCCGAAAAATATTCATCTATAGTGGAATTTTCCCTGTCTGAACCGTCGGGACTTGGGTCTGCCTGATCCCCTTGTGGGTCCCGTTCCTCTGAAGAGGAGACCTCCGCATCTGAAAACCCCACACTGGGTGAGGGGGATCTAGCCCGCTTGCTACTTGGGCAAGGACGGGAAAGCAACGCAGTTAACCTTTTCTCTAGCCCACACATGGTGGCTGCTAGCATTTCTTCCGTCACGTAAACGGGAATGGGTGGATCGGGGGCCGCCTCTGCCCCCAGCACCCCCAATGGCTCTTGTACTATGCCACTCGGTGTCTTGACTGGCGAGGGTGGGGCCGTAGAAACCTGGCCCAAATCCTCTGACCCCGATGGAGACCCCTTTTGCTTTTTGGCACCTTTAGCAGCCTTGGCTGGTCCAGATCCCTTTGGAGCCATTGTACAACCTTGGGTCACCCCTATAGCCAACACCTGACTGTTGCAGCTAGGAGTAACCAATATGAGGGCAGGTATGAGAAAAATGAAAAATAACTAATTTCTCTCTTTTTCTTTTATATTTCTCTTTTTTTTTTTTTTTTTTTTACCCGCCTGGGAGGTGGCAATACCGAGGAAACCTGTGAGTATTGACACACCAATGCCCGTTAGCCGGAGTCCAAGGTAGACTCAGATACTGCTGGATCTAAGGCTGAGTCCCTTTAAGCAAAAAAACTTTTTTTTTTTTTTTTTTTTTCTGGTCAATAGTGGACCTAAGTCCTAGACCTGAAGATCCACAAAACCGCCACTAGGTGTCCCTGTGTGGCCAAAAGACCCAGCTGCACGCTCTGTATCCTTTCTTCCTCTGCCTCCAGGAGGGAAAGACCAGCCAGAGAAAAGTTTTTCCTTTATACAGACCCTGACGCTGCTGGCCCGCCCCCCCCCCGACGCACGCCGACGCTATAAAAGGCGGCGTGCACGCGCGCGCGTATGCGCGCGCACACACGCGCGCACAATCGCGCGCACAATCGCGCGCACAATCGCGCGCACCACGCTGAAACCACATGGAGGTAGCAGAGCAGAGGAACAACATGGACCAGCGTTATGCAGCACCAACAGACACCAGGTAAGCACTAATCTTATTGTAGTGCACACACAGCGAGGAAGCTGTCCCCATGGGCTTCCTAAGAAACAGGAGTTTTTTACCAGCAATTTCCTCTTTAAAACATGTGGGGTTGCAGTATCAGTGTTAACAGGCAGACCTGGGGTGAGTAGAAATATATAACTTACACAAGTATACATATATTTACATATTATCTGGGTAAACATTAAAATCCCATCCTGCCTCAACAGACATAGTGGAGATAGTGGCTGATGCCCCAGCATACTGTTAGCCAACCCAGAACCCCCAGGGGGATACCTACTGTCGAACCAAGTCCCGCAGGTTCCCTCTTACCTGCTCCACGCCGCAGGGTATTGCAAAATGCAAGAGGCCCAGCCTTCCCCCATCTCCGTGGGTATTGTCTTGGACCTTCAGGGACCGGGGTCCTGTGTTAAGGAACCCACACCCCTGGACCTATATAGCATCCTGGCATCAGTAGCGTTTAGTTCTTGGAAGAGACTAAGGCACTGGAGCCCAGAATCCAGCCCTCCAAGGAGAGGCATTATAGGCAAAACCCCACTCCAGCAGGGCCCGGGTACCGTACATCTTGGCTCTGAAGCACTTCGGACGGATCCGGCTAGCTATCCTGGGTCCCGAGACCTCCGAGGGACAGCTAGACGTGACCAACACCTAAGACACTGGCGAAAAAACTAAAGCACTCTCAGTGGGAGGGGGTTATATAGGGAGGAACTTCCTGTGAAGTTGATTACACCAGTGTCCACACCTGAAGGTACCCATATAACCCATATGTAATGACTATGCGCTCTGTGTCCCGTGATGTACGATCAAGAAAGATGACTGTAGGGAGTAATGGCCTTACATAGTTAGTCAGGTTGAAATGACTAAGGTCGGCCATACACAGAGCAAATTTCTTTCCTGCAACCCTTGGGCAATATTAGTAGACTATTATGTGGCATAATATTAAAGTCATGTTAAACCCTCCTTGCTTTAGGCACTTTCAGCAGCTCATTTTATCACTTACTGAGAATTTAACTTGTTTATCTAATAATCCTTGCCTATGTTCCAGTTTGAGCTGGTGCTATGACCATTACTCTAGATGACTGATTTAGCGCAACTTTTTTTTTTCTTGAAGTATCCTTTGGAGCCACCTTTGCATGCAGGGAATATAGTTGTTTCCCCCTGTACTGATTGTATCAATAGAAACACAAAGCTCCATAGCCTAGTATAGCCTAGTATAGCAAGGCACTTCCCTGCTTCTCCGACTGGAGACTGCACTGTGGGCTGTTAACTCTTTCCTGTGGAGACTGAAAATTCGGGGAAGTAACACTGCGAGATCAGGAGCCAACAGCATTGAAAGTTGTAAACTAAAAAATCTGAGGTAAGAATTTTAACACATAGTTTAATGGGGAATGTTTATTTTATTGATCTTAAAGCGTTACTAAACCCACAATATGTCTGTATATGCAGAATAGCATGCTTGCTATACTTGCTGTGGAACTTAAGGGGTTATTCCTCTGCATTGTGTAAAAAGGCTCTTTGACACTATATGGACAGATCCTTCCCTCCTGCACTGTCTATCTTGACAAGACCATATAATACAGTAAGGGTAGCGGTGGTGCACATGCTCAGTTTAGTCCCTATTGCTGGAGAGAACATTTCCTGTTTCAGTTGAACTGTTCAGGTCACATGATATTGACATCACACATCATATGTGTCTGCGTGTATACAGGCTGTAGTGAAAATCTCCTCCTACCTGAAACCCTAAGCACTGGACAAACTGTGCAGTTTATCATGTGACTGTGGTATACAGATCAGCAAAAAAGGTATATAGTGGCAGTTAATGTAAAAAGAAGATTTATAAGCTGTGGGCACTGTGGTGGGACAAAGGAACTATTTTCATATTACCGGGTTTAGTAACACTTTAATGCATTAAATTAAACAACACTGAGGGAATAACACTAATTTATCACTTAACATTTCTACTTCTGCAAAAATGACTAGTTTACTGTACAGGGAGGACAGTATATTAGCAGGGTTCCAGAATCTGTGACCTTAACATAATGAGTTTTCGATTTATCATACCCTAATATGCCAAACAAAGGGCCTAATCTATTAAACTGTGAATAAAGGTAAAGTGCAGGGAACCTGTGACCACTCCAAACAATATTGATACAAAGACATCACCTTTTTAAAAAAAATGCTCTGCTTTTGATAACATTTTAATATTACAGTTACACAATAATCCAAGTATCACATTATATGACCTTGTGGTTGTCCTCTAGCTCAGTTATGAGATGTTGCAATTCTAAAGTAGAACCAAATGACACAGAGCTAGGGAAGAGAGATGCCTTTCTACACAGCTCTGCATCTGTGAATAGGACATTGCATATGATTTCAAAGGTGAAAAAAATGGTTGGTGCAGGCCTCTAAAGCCAGATAGCAAAACAATAGAAAACATTTTATACTTTTGAGGCAATATGGCTGCATACCTACAATATTTATAAGGTTATGTTTAGTAGTAAGGGGCCAGATCCACATAGAAATAGATCAGCGCAGCGTATCAGAGATACACTACGCCGCCATACCTTACCTGGCGTAATTTCGAATACTGAAAGATTTTGCACCGTAAGTTACGGCGGCGTAGTGTATTTCTGGCGGCGGAATTCAAATCGGCGATTAGGGGGCGTGATTCATTTAATTAAAGCGCGTCCCCGCGCCGATCGAACTGCGCATGCTCCGTTCAGAAATTTTCCACCGTGCATTGCGCTAAATTACGTCGCAACGACTTTATTTTTTTTGCTAGCGTAAATTAGGTACATTCCTATTCACAGACGACTTACGCAAAATTGAAAAAAAAAATTTTTGACGCGGGAACGACGGCCATACTTAAACATGGCAGGTCTAACTATAGGCCGCAAAAAAGACGTCTAGAGACACCGTAAGAGAATGCGACGGCCGCGCGTACGTTCGTGGATCGTCGGAAAAAGCTCATTTGCATTCTCGGCGCGGAAAACGACGAGAACTCCATCCAGCGGATCCCGAAGTATTGCATCTACGATCCAAAGGCGTACGCCTGTCGGATCAAACCCAGATGCCATCATATCTTGGTTTGAGGATTCAAACTAAAGATACGACGCGGGAACTTTGAAAGTACACCAGCGTATCTACTGTAGATCTGGCCCAAGGTTTCTATATAATATATATTGATCTTTATGGGGGTGGAGAAAGTAAAACTTTATAACACATGAGCTGTATTCTTTTTATAAGAGAATACCAAATGTCAGTTTTTTCTGTGTATCCAGTTTTTTTTTAAGACTTTAAAAGGTTTAGTCTATACAGAATTTAACTTTGAATCAAGAGCTGGCTTCCGTTTCTTTCTGGAAGCCTGACTAAAAAAATTCAATACGAGATTCCTAGCTTTTCTTCCACTGGGTGGAGTCATGTTGCGATTCCCCTCCTGCCGTGAGAATGATCTGGCCTAATCATGGCAAGGTTATACTATTCATTGGCAGTGACAATCCTGGGAGATTCTTAGTTAGACCCATAGGAGCTGTGAGATTCACAGTCTTAATACCTTACACCTAAAATGTATATTAGTTTTGGGAACAATTTGTCTTTAAACAAGGAACAAATGATGTTATGAAAAATGTTTTTTTAGGAATAGGAATCCCTACTAGTGTGGTTGATTACACTAGTAACCACACTAGTAGGGATTCCTACCTATTAGACTCTAGAGATACATTTTTTTCTTTGTTTTATATGGTTTAGGGTGCATCGGTCACAATTGGCATCCTTATAGCAGCATAGGATCATTTTACTTTAGCAATCTTTGGGCCTGCTGGCCTGCACAGGCTCCTGACCTAATTAATCCACCTTTACTCAATTTCACTGAAATTAGTGGAAGCTGAGGAACCAACATCTACCCTCCTATTAACACAGGGTATCTCTCCAATTGCACCCTAATTCCAGCCAAAAGGGGGGCCTATTACCATTGCGCTCACCCCACGGATATACCCAACAAAGGTATTAATTTAGCAGCGCCATTTCCCTTTCTACTATTTATATTAGCTCCCCACATAGGGATCCTACTGGGAGGCAACAGCTACTTTATTCACCATAGCGCGGACTCCCCTGTTCTTACACGGGAGAGTATCTGCCGACCGCCACTGGGCAAGGTACTGGCAACACTCCATTTCCTTGCCAGTGGCTCTTTTCACCCTAATGGGTAAATATATATTTTATATACATTTTTTTCTGTTTAGTATATATTTTATAATAATTAATATAATAAATATATATTTTTATTTTTTTAACTAATATAAATGTACTAATTTGAATATTAGTATAATTATCTTATTTAATATTATATATATATATATATATATACATACACACCCCGACATGACACAAACCTCAGCAACAGACAACGGAATAAAAGCACCTTGCTTCAGGAAGGGAAAAACATTGGATGTACTTTTGCAATGGAAGGGCATTTCTCTCGGTCTATTTAAGCACTGTACATAGCTCACTAAGTCTGACGGGCCTAGTTCCTATCTAACTGATTGCGCAGTGCCGAGTTCTGAGCATGCGCACAGAGGTGCTGACCATAGTCTGCTTCATGTGCACATGCCCAGTCTGGCCGGCCCTTCATTTGCATGGGGTCACGACTCATTTCAATGGAACACGCCCACGTCCTTCCCACTTTGAATTACACCGCCTTACGCCTCAGAATTTACATTGCACCGGTGCAAATTTGGCCGAAAATACTACGAGGATACGGTACTTGCGCCTCGAAATTAAGCCGGTCTAACTTAAAGGAGTTGCACTAGGCCGGTCCAAAAATGCGCCGATGTACGTGAATCTGGCCCTTACTTTTTTACCCTGAATAGAGGGTAAACTGTGCCTGTGTGTTATACGCAGGGGGGCGTGGAAAGTTTTTTTCCTGAAACTTCCCTCTTAAAGTTAGGGTGCGTGTTATATGCCTGTGCGCATTATCTGCCGATAAATACGATATATATCTTTCTCACAAGCTGAGATGTAATACAAGGTAATATGTTTGTCTGTTACAACAAAATTTAATTTATTCAATAAAACAACACTAGGATGGAACAAAACTTGCCAAGTGCACATTATACCCATAGTAATACTTTCAAAACCATCTTGTTACGCTGGAATTTGAAAGTAGAGCTTTGCTGCTTACCTTTTTGAATAAGCTCATAAATCCTATATTAGTAATACATCCAGCAATAAAAAACTAACAAAAAAAATATTGAGATTGCATTAAAGAAGTAATTATCAATTTTGATAAAATAATCTCGGATCACTTTAAACACCAATTGGGTGCAGGAGTGTAATCTCTGCTTTCACACATGATGTTTAAAGCTATTTGCATCAAACCACTGGTGGTTCACCCAGTCTTCTGCTGACTCGCTCACATATAATTTCCCCTTTTTTTATGCTTTAGATAGGTTTGCTGTTCATAGGGCTGTTATTTGGTGTCATCTTTTGGGGAAGCCTCCTTGAAGTTATCCTTTTTTACTGCTCTGGTTATCACTCAACTTGACTTTTGGCATTCGATCCTAATTGCCTGCTTCTCATTTGGACTCAACTGTTTCTCTGGTATCCATTTCTGTTTGTTTGTTCTTGAGTATGACTTCACTTAAAGGGGTTGTAAAGGTTTGTTTTTTATTTTCTAAATAGGTTCCTTTAAGCTACTGTAGTGCATTGTTGGTTCACTTACCCTTTCCTTTGATTTCCCTTCTAAATGTTTTTTTCTTTGTCTGAATTTCTCACAGAATCAGGGGTTTCCCGTGATGCGCCAGAGGGGATGGGGTCACCCGTGACACCATGGGAAGCCCCTGGAAACACCTGTACGTCAGAACAAGGCGGGGTCACTTGTCCATGTCATGGGTGGCCCTGCCCTTGGGTTTAAAAGAAACGTCACATGGCTCACACGTCATTCGCCCTGGGGAGCCTTCTATGGAGGAGGCTGTATCGTTCGTAGTGGCGGGTAGCGACAAATAGCGGCGGGTAGCGCGGGTCCGGATCGTGGAAGGACTTACATCACTGGAAATTTTTTTCCATTAAAGGACTTTTCTTAAGCTGTCTGTGTGTTTTTTTGCACCCTTTTCAACGTTTTTTTTGGTGAAATGGTAGAGGTACAATGTACCCCCATTACCAATTCACATAGGGGGGGGCTGGAATCTGGGGGTCCCCTTTGTTAAAAGGGGCTTCCAGATTACGATAAACTCCCCACCTGCAGACCCCCACAACCACTGGGCAAGGGTTGTGGGGATGAGGCCCTTGTCCCCATCAACATGGGGACATCCTCCCCATGTTGAGCGCATGTGGCCCGGTATGGTTCAGGAGGGGGGTGCTCTCTTGTCCGTCCCCCCTCTTTTCCTGCGGCCTGCCAGGTTGCGTGCTCCGATAAAGGGTCTGTTATGGATTTTTGGGGGAACACCACATAACTTTTTTTAATTACGCGGGGTTCCCCTTAATATCCATACCAGACCTGAAGGGCCTGATATGGAATTTGGGGGGACCCCCCACACATTTTTTTAAACTTTGGTTCCCTGCACAAAATGTCATTTTGGCAGTATGATTCTTTCAGATTTTAGGTGCTGAAAGCGGTACCATTATTTTGCATTTAAATTTGGCGTTTTATATTGTAGGCATGTAATTCTTAGGAATAACTCACTTAAATCTGTCCAAACAAGAGTCTAGTAGACATCCTGGGTATGACAAAGTTTGAAACACAAAATTATGAATTATAATATAATAAATAACTAAAAATAATTATAACAAATAATATAATAATAATAATACAAATTATTACTTTCAGTGTTTGATGACAAATTTCCCCACAAATCGTTATCGCTCAATTCTGCAAGTCATTCTAATTTATTATCGCTGTTTTTTAGCTGGTCTAAAACCACTTTTGACATACAGGGACTCTTTTTGGTTGCTATGGACAATCTACAGTTTCCAGGCAGAAATAACAGTCTTGATTATATGAAAGTGCACGTAGGACACTGGGCAGACCACTAGGGACAAAGGGTGTGTGTATTTATTTTATACAGTACTGTAATCTGTAAGATTACAGTATACTGTACGTGTATTGTGTTTTTATTTTCCACCCCGTGCATTCTAACGTCGCAGGGAACGGAGCTCGGCAGCACACGGGCACTGTGTGAATCGAGCGATGCGATCCTGAGCCAGACTCAGGAATACTGCCAGGGAGGTTAATGAATTGTCGGTCCTGGCAATATAGAGGAAAGTCATTGAATTTTTTTTTTCAATTACTTTTCTCTGTATTGCCGGGAGCCGACAATTCATGAATAGCCGGGAGTAGTTTTAAATGACTTATTGCACTTTGTTCAGGGACGATTCTAAACACGGGAAAAATGAGCTACTTTACATGCATACTTTAGACACCCCCCAGGTAGGAAATGTAAAGGAATATTTCACTTTTATTGTTTCATGTTAAGCATTATTAAAAAAACTGCTCTGAAAAAACGGCCGTTTTTAAAACTGGGGCAGGACCCAGGTCCCCAAACACTTGTTATGACAATATTTTGCATATTAACCTTTAAAATTAGCACTTTTGATTTTTCATGTTCGTGTCCCATAGACTTTAACTGTGTTCGAACTAATTTTTGCCGTTCACATGTCCTGGTGCTAACTGAACTGGGGGGTGTTCAGCTCATCCCTACTGATTGGCTACCATGCACAGCTGCACCAAATTTTGCACTCTGTAGGTTAGGTAAATCAACGCCACTATGGGGTTGATTTACTAAAGGCAAATCCACTCTGCACTGCAAGTGCACTTGAAAGTGCACTTGGAAGTGCAGTCGCTGCAAATCTAAGGGAAAGATCTGAAACAAGAGGAAGCTCTAATCATTTTATCATTAATCATGTACAAGCAAAAATGCTGTTTTTGTTTTTTTCCCCTTAGATCTACAGCGACTGCACTTCCATGTAATTGCCTTTAGTAAATAAACCTTTATGTCTCATGATTTGGTACTAAAATGTAAACAGCTGTCAATGGGGTAATCCAAAAGGTTGCAACCTGGAGCTGTCATGCGAGCAGATTTTCACATGCTTCGTAGCAGAATATGGAGAGTGGACATTTCATAAACAGGTAAAGTAAAAGTACAGCAAAAACACAAAATATGTTTTTTGAACTGCTGGGTAACAGTTTTAGTATTTGTTGTTGTTCATAGCTCACCTCTGTCTAAATCAATTGTAAGTTTGCACTCCTGGAAGACTTTCCAGGTTGCACCCTCAACATCCACCCATTTTGCCAGCAGATAAAAACCAGAATGAAATATTGCTGATCAGGAAATTGCTTGTTCTTTAAAGTTGAACTTAACTGAGGAACTTAATGAACCACTACAGTCTGGGCACATGGTACAGGTCCTCCATGACTATTGCTCATTCATCTGGGGCCTTCTGTCATACAGTATATACAGTATATGCAATGCATGCAAATACTAATGATGTTTTTACAACAGGCCCTCTTTGACTTTCCAGAAGACCAACAATGGTAAACATTCCAAAACATATAGACATGTTTATTTAAAAACAAAAACTGGCCTTTAACATTCCAAGCCAGACGATCTCTAACAGTCAAGCAAAGCACTCAGAGGATTGGATGGAAAACAAGAATGTGCTTGACATATCCAATTATCAGGTGCCTCATTTCATATATTATGGTGTAAAGACAACTTATTTACAGAACTTCTTTATTGCAACATTTGACACAATGTAGAAAATAGGTAAAACGACAATCTCAGCCAATTATTTGTGAAGGAAAGATGACAGTTAAATAATATATGTATTGGAAAAAAATGCTCAAGCACAGAAATCCAATTACACTGCTAGCTAGGTTGCTACCTCTGAGAGCATTGATAGATATGCCAAGGATTTTTAAGTAAACATCTTATTGTTCTTAATGGTGTCTTCATTTCTGTGGATAGAGCAGAGGTGTTGATGCACATCACTACGGTGGAAACGTATTGTCCATGTCTTCAGAGGTGAAGAATCCCAGCTTACCCCCAACAGGGAAACAAATTGCTTTGTAGTGAACTGAAAAGATTACAGTGGTAATTGAAATGAAGAAGTTTAAAATGGGTTTTGCCCCATGGAATTTGCTAACTAATATATCTCCCATTCCTGTCCTGAGACATTCTGCTGTTGCACCACGATTTAGATTACTAAATGGAACAAAACTGATGAACTCATTCTTTCCTATTTTTGAAACAAAAGTATTGGTCTGTGGTCAGTAGGGATGAGCCGAACACCCTCCGGTACGGTTCGCAGCAGAAAATGCGAACAGGCAAAAAACACCATTAACGTCTATGGGACACGAACATGAAAAGTCAAAAGTGCTAAATGCGAAGGTTAATATGCAAGTTATTGTCATTAAAAGTGTTTTGGGACCTGGGTCCTGCCCCAGGGGACATGTACCAATGCAAAAAAAAAAGTTTTAAAACCGTCCGTTTTTTTGGAAGCAGTGATTTTAATAAAGCTTAAGGTGAAACAATAAAAGTGAAATATTCCTTTAAATTTCGTACCTGGGGGGTGTCTATAGTATGCCTGTGCAGGGAGTGGTTAGCCACTTTAGGACCGAGCCTGTTTTTTTAGACTCGGTGTTAACATGTTACAAACTATTTTTTTTGCTAGAAAATTACTTAGAACCCATAAACATTATACATTTTTTTTTCGAACACCCTAGAGAATAAAATGGCGGTCATTGCAATACCTTTTGTCTCACCATATTTGCGCAGCAGTCTTATAAGCGCAATGTTTTTTGAAAAAAAAATCTAATTTTTAATTAAAAAATAAGACAACAGTAAAGTCAGCCCAATTTTTTATATTGTGAAAGATAATGTCACGCTTCAAAATTGCGCCCGCTAGTGGAATGGCGTAAAAATTTTACCCTTACAAATCAGTTTAAAGAATTCTACAGGTTGCATGTTTTGAGTTTCAGAGGAGGTCTAGGGCTAAAATTTCTGGTCTCGCTCTAACAATCACGGTGATACCTCACATGTGCGGTTTGTAAACCATTCTCATATGGGGGCGCTACTCACATTTGCGTTCACTTCTGCGCGCAACCTCATTTGGACGGGGCACATTAAAAAAAAAAGTTCTTATTTATTTTACTTGTTTTATTTATTTTTACACAGTTTAAAAAAAATATGGGTCACTTTTATTCCTATTACAAGGAATGGAAAAATCCCTTGTAATAGGAAAAACTCATGACAGTCCTCCTAAATATGGGATCTGCCCTGGAGGGCAGCAAGCCCTCCAGGATGGACCTTCCCTCTGCAGGCAGGACAGCAGCTTAGTGTCCCAGAGTATTTTTACAGACTCCCAGCAGCCTTCAGGGCCATGCTCCCTGGGACTGGCCAGGGCGGTATAAATACTGTTGACATGTTGCCATTTGCGTTGCCTCACACTTATGTTCCAGAGAATTCTACAGCTCTCTGGAAGGCCTAGGGGGCCATCAAACTAGCAACAGCTGAAACAGTGAACAGACCTAACTAATCAAAGGCAGCTGCACTGGTTATAGTGAGCAGAACTAAATTTACCTGACACAATTATTGCAGCCACAGTGGTTATTGTGAGTCAAGCTAAATTTACCTAACAAAATACATACAGCTCCACTAAACACAGTGAGCCAGCACTAGTTCTAACTAATTCTAGCACCTATCTAGGAGGGTACTACTTATAAATCTTTTTTTTTATTTTTTTTTATCAGACAACATATTTATAAAGGGACATAGAAACACAGACACTTAAGGCCCGTACACATGATACAAAAATTGGATGGATGATTTTCTGATTGTTAGTACTGTGCTTTCGACAGCTGATTTAGCTTTTTCGTCAGACAAAAGCTGGATGTGCAGACTATAAAATGTCAGACGTAAATTCAACGTCTGATTTTCATTTCATTAGCATGGTTTTCGTACGATAAAAATCGTAAGAGCAAGACTACGCATGCTCAGAAACAAAATAATACATACAAAACTATTCAACACATTACGTCACTTCTGACGTTGTATTCTGTTGTAGGTCATTTTTTGTATTGTGAACAACCTCTTGTTGGTTGGTTGTCCGAAAATCCAAGCGTGTGTACGAGGCTTTAGAAGAGCGACATAAAAAAAAAAAAGACCAATTGATCCATCAGGTCTGCCCCATTTTTTTCATAGATAGATTTTTTTTTTTTGTTTTTACTTTTATACATGAGTATAAATTCATGTTTATGCGAAGTATGTCTAAACGCACTTACTGTTGACTAATTCACTACTGCTGCTGGAAGTCCTTTTTAGGTATCCACTACTTTATTTAGTAAAATTATATTTTCTAAAATTTGGACTTTCCTCAAGGTAGTTAGATCAACCAACAACTTTATAGTGCAAGATGCTGCCTGATTGGATACAAATCGAAAGGTAGCTTTAAGGGATTGCACAGTCACAATATAATGTGTATGGTCAACGCTAACAAAAGATTTATCAGAATAGAGTATTTTTGAGATAGTAATCCTTTAAACCAGTACAGCCTATACATATTGATTTTTAGAGGAGAAAATAAAGACAAAAAAGCCACTTAATTCTGTGCCTGTTCTAGGGAATTCCTTCAATGTCTTCTTTCATCTATATTGAAAGGAGATGAATTGATAAATGATATTTAAAAGGAAAACACAAACACAGGAGAGCCCATTTACATTAAACTTTCCAAGCAATTTGGAATATTGTGTGATTACTTTGCTATTTACTGTCTTACAGGCATGTCTCTTGTTTCTCCTCCTTCCACTGTTGATAAAGAATCCAATTTTCCTTCAACGCTAAAGAAATTGGAAAAGATTTTGCTCTCTTTAAGCACAGCTGGAGACTCTGGACCCAAGGGAGGGCACTGAACAAGGAAAACAATTAAGATGCTAAAAGTAGGGATGGCGAAAGAGAGAAAACACAGCTATGGGGGCTGAAAAGGCACTGCAAAAATGTCAAACACACCTTTGTGCCTGTGCCCTGCTGGAGACCAGTGTTTTACACAGACAATTGGAATGTATTAGCCCACAATTATGGGTTGAAAAAGACAAGCTGTCAGTTTTTTTATGAATAAAGAAAATGTGCCTAGAGGTATTCAACTTTAGGATAAAACTAGTTAAGTCAAAATAATCTACATATACTGTAAACATTGGGGGTTTAACTCTTCTGGTAGATGCGTTTTGGTGTAGTGAGTCCACAGCAAACAGGCAATTAGCGTTAAGGGCCTGGTAGCCCACGTTTATTAAATGGAGATAAACAAAACAAAAAGTCCATTCACAGGAATCCCACGCAGGGGTTTAAACGACATCCAAAGATAAATGAAAATCCCAGCCCACATGGCTACTCTTCAACAGCACTGCTGTTATAGGTAATGGTTCCTCAAACCATCCGCTCCTCCAGACCCACGGTCCTGGATGCACAAGGCCCCAAAGTCCTTCAACGCACACAGCGTCCGTCCCAACACAGGGACACAGCGTCCATCCCAACACAGGGACACAGCGACAGTCACAGCCACTGTTCACCTTCCTTCCTCTCTCCTTCCTTCCCAGCCCTTCATTTAATGAGCTGTCTGCACCTGGGAAGGCAGCTTGCAAGCTATCTTAAAAACCTGGACACAGGTTGGAGATCCGGTCCCACCCAGATCCCAGCTCTGCAATCTGGTTATATGCAGACCGTGTGTCCATTTCATCATCATTTTTATAGTTACAGTAGCTCTTACTGTTACATACCTCCCCCCCTTGTTTCGAACCCGTAGGGGGCGGAACACACCAGCCCGAATCATTGATTGGGGCACCTCTGCGCCAGCTGTAGGCCCAATCTTTTTTTCGGGTACGTTTCCAGGCACGCTCTACCCTGGATCGCAACAGGGTTCTATAATTCTGTATACTCTGCCTTCCCACTCTTCTCTTGGGGTCCCTGAGCATACTCTCCTCTCTTGGGGAAACTCTGCCTTCCCTAATCCTACCTTTCACCACAGGACTTTCAGGTTCAAAAAACTCTCTCTGGTTACCCACGGCAACCACATCACTTTTAACAGCACCACTCATTAGCCAATCAGACATTTCAATGTCACCCAGTCCAACACAGTCAGTGCCATACATCTCAGTGTTTGTTAGAACTAGACCCGAGGAGGGACCACACACAGGTAAGTGACTACAACCCATTGGTCCATAGCACATCTCCACTTCACCTGTTGTCCAACACTCCATGGGCAACTGATCTAACAAATGACACTGATCCACACACAAACAACTTCTTTCTGATGTACACATTACATTGTTGCAGAAACCAACATTAGTAATTCTCACAGCGTCTCCGGGTACTTTAAGTTGTACCTCTTTCTGAGTGTTAGAAAGCATCTCTGCTAGTGCTGTGTCTATTCTGGGCCCTTCCTTCTTATGAGGTTTAGCTGGTGAGACAGTATCTGCGCCCTCTGCTGACCACTGCTCAGCTGCACCTCGGACCACACCAGCAGGGATGTTTCCAGTCACTACATCAGCCGGAGAGACCTTTGATGTCTCCAACAGTTCTAAACACCTTCCATACCACTCAGTAACTAGGGGCACCCTCTTAGAGAACCTCAGGACTATTTGCCACATTGTTAATAAGCATTGGACCCACCAATACAACTCGTGATCAAAGTTTCCCTGCACAGCCTGTACCACTTGGCTCCACCTATTGGTACTACGCAGCACAACCTGGTCCGTCTGTGGTGGAGACACCCAAGTGTACAGCGAGTGCATTTTTACCAACTCCAACATTTCTAATAAAGTTTGTGTCATCTCTATGCAACCCATGTCTAAATACCAGACCTTTCTAGGGACCTTTTTCCTGTCCAAGACATGGAGGGGCTCACCCACTGCAAGTTGAAAGGTTGAGACATTTGAAGAGACCTCCACCTCCTTGGAGGTACCCATCATCACTGCCTGTTGCTCCCCTGGAGTGCTATCAGACACATGTCTCACACGTATCCCTTCTGCACCAGTGTCATTGAGCCTCTGCAGGTCATTACAAGTCACATTGTCACCTTGACACTTGCTACCACTTAATTGCTGGGTTGTGGACAACACATCTGCCATGTCTATGCCAAGAACCGCTCCTTCAGACTGGAGGGGATCAATCCTCACAGGGGCTGACATGCCCTTGAGCACCGGCCACCCTGCAAACCCTATGTCTGGCATAACAGATGTTGTGTCCACACACTTGTCTCCCATCATTGCTTTATAACTCATGGTTACTTTGTTTAGCGCTGCGACTGTTTCCTTGCACCATGCTTCACAGTCTGTGGTACTTCCCTCTTTAGCAGGCTGAATTAACCCCTTGACAACTGGGTTACACTTAGGGTTGTGGGGCTCCGCCCACACACACTCACTGTGCGACACAGTCTTCCCTTGTTTCACCAGAGTAGCAACACAACCATCCTGGAAAACCTCTGGCTCCAACCCATGGAGACCCCATGAGACTTCCCTGGACAATCCTGTGCTTCCGGTTGTCATGGGAGATATCCTACTCCCATCATTGGTAGTAAACACATTTTCAACATTTTCACACATGACATTAGAGGAAACACATTTTTCAATGTCATCATTACCAATACCATCACATTTGCCAACATTTACCCTTTTATCAGCATAACCATCAGAATTTTCATTACGCTCAGACATAACTTCTACTTTTGCGCATTGTCCATTACCCACAACAGTCTGTGAGCCTCTCCTCACAGCACTCTCTATATTTAAAGGGGAACTATTTGCTCCTTGAGCAGCTCCATAGCTGACCTGGGAAATGCCCTGCTTAGCCACTGCAAGCTCCTTGGAGGTTTCCCTGGGCAACTCTGCAGCACCTGTCACTAGGGAACATGGCACAAAGACACTTTTGGTCACCCCTAGTTCAACTTTCCCAGCACTCTGCTGGATTATAGCAGGCACATGCACAGTCCCCATGTCCATTTGTACTGCAGATCTCTCCGCTGAACATACCCCCACTTCACTGGGATCATAAACTGAAACAGTCTTACCATTTTCAGTGGCTGGTATCATGGTCTTCACTTGAGTTCGCTGTCTCTTAGCTGCATCTATACCAGCTACTGTCTCTTTGGGGCCAAAGGATGACACTGCAGCCTTTCCAGACCCAACACCCCCTGCAGGCCACACAGACATCTTGCCACTGTTGCCAGGGGTGACAACCGATAAGTTTGCAGAAAACGCACAGCTGGTATACTGACGCACACTCATGCTCTCCTGAGCCATTGCTTGACTGGTGCTCTGTTGTCGCAGTGATGCCTCTCCCGTTGCTGTGGGTGATGACCTCTCTTTGCTGGAGCGTTGCTGATGGCCCATGACGCAATGAAACTCTCCTCTAAGAAGGATTTCCTCTCTAAACTTGCGATAGTCATCCTGGTCCCCGTCCATCAAATGGTAAACCGACCGATACTCTACCAGCAATAAGGTTTGCAGCAATTTTGGCCACCGGTCTCTAGGCCATTTCCTCCTTACAGCGACTTTTTCAAATTTTTCCAGGAAGTCTCCAACCTCCTCTGTAGGTAGCATGGGTTGCATATAGTCAGAGGCCACTATCTCAGCCCATTTTACCGCATCCGATTCTTTAGTCTGGTTCCACTTGAACCACTCATTCACAGTCTCATACACCACTGGCCCCTTTTGACTGGCCTCATCTGTGTTGCTATGGGCAACCACTCTCCATCCTGGCCTTTGGTCAGCCTCTCTTCTGGCACAGAACACAGGATTCCTTCCGCTGGATCCTGTCTTAAGCTGTGTCGCTTTCACACTTTTTGCAATAGCTGCTGGTTTAACTGCAGCAGCGTTGCCAGGGGCAACAACACCTCTCTTCGTAGTGAAGGTTGTCTTGCCTTCCACTTCAGCTTTGTCTAATTCTGCCAGGTGCCGCTTGCACCAATCCACTGCAGATTCAAATGCTGGTGGATGCTCCACACTAGCAGTCCCATATTCACTCATTGCAGCAGTGTTGCTAGGGGCGACAGCAGCCCTCTTTTCACTTGAAAAACTTTGTTCAGGCATGTATGGGGTTCTATCAGGCGGTAACAACCCCTCCAGCCACAGAGCTCTATCTCTGGCTTCAGCAAGAAACGCCTCCTTTTTCTGTTTTGACCGCCCCATCCTTGCGGTGTTGCACACAGCAACCAGTAACACAGTTCACAGCAGAGAAAAAAAAAAAATGCGATTCTCCTTTCACAGGTACACAACACAGTCCATCAAATTTCTGTGCAATGCTGTTTGCCTGGCTGCCACACACAGCTAGCAGCAGTTCCTGTAGCCACTGTAGCAAGGACCCGGATTCCACCGTTTAGATGCCCGCTGAATCCACCACTGTAAACATTGGGGGTTTAACTCTTCTGGTAGATGCGTTTTGGTGTAGTGAGTCCACAGCAAACAGGCAATTAGCGTTAAGGGCCTGGTAGCCCACGTTTATTAAATGGAGATAAACAAAACAAAAAGTCCATTCACAGGAATCCCACGCAGGGGTTTAAACGACATCCAAAGATAAATGAAAATCCCAGCCCACATGGCTACTCTTCAACAGCACTGCTGTTATAGGTAATGGTTCCTCAAACCATCCGCTCCTCCAGACCCACGGTCCTGGATGCACAAGGCCCCAAAGTCCTTCAACGCACACAGCGTCCGTCCCAACACAGGGACACAGCGTCCATCCCAACACAGGGACACAGCGACAGTCACAGCCACTGTTCACCTTCCTTCCTCTCTCCTTCCTTCCCAGCCCTTCATTTAATGAGCTGTCTGCACCTGGGAAGGCAGCTTGCAAGCTATCTTAAAAACCTGGACACAGGTTGGAGATCCGGTCCCACCCAGATCCCAGCTCTGCAATCTGGTTATATGCAGACCGTGTGTCCATTTCATCATCATTTTTATAGTTACAGTAGCTCTTACTGTTACAATACATATACCATGGATCAGTCCTTTCATTAGCAAATAATACTACATTTCAGAGCAGCCTTTTAGAGCTGATGAAACAAAAGAGAAAATTGATTTCAATTGATCCAACATCATATACCTGGGGCGCTACCCACAGCTGTAGGTGATATGTACTTTTTTTAGCGCTTGTAGTCCAAACTAGTACATTTGGACACAATGTTTTGAAGCTGTAAATAATACTCAATTTCAAAGCAATTTAATTTAACCATCACTGGCCTCTTATCCTTGCAACTTATCATTATCCTTACACTTAACCTAACCCAACAACTAACCTGTAGATAGGTTCACATTGAGCTCCCCTCAACTAGTCCCTAAATTATCTTAAGCTGTAATCCATCCATCCAGGTACTTTGTTACCACCTCGGACACCAGTGACAGCTTCACCAGCCAACCCAGTTAGGTAAATATTGTACAATGTTATCTGTGCCCTGAGCAATAATGCATATACTTGAGTAAGATGTTGCTCCAACCAATAGAATGGATACTTCCTAGTGAACTTTTGACATTACCAAGCAGGCACAAGCAGTGCTACACTTTATATTACTGGTCAGGATGTATACAATGTGGGAAACCACTGCCATTGATGCAGCAGGTAAGTATTTAAGTCATCACACACAAAATCAAAACAAAACTAATAACAGCCATGAATCTGTCATAAATGGTTTATGCAAACAAAAAAACTCCAACAAAATATAAAATAAAAAGACTGCGTGCACAAGCAAAGAATCCTATAGGGAGATACCAGCTGAACATATGTCCTGGTAAACCAACATTAGAGTTGAGCGGACACCTGGATGTTCGTGTTCGGACCCGAACCCGAACAATAAAAAAAAGTTTGGGTTCGGGAACCCGAACTCGGACTCCGAACCCCATTAAAGTCAATGGGACACGGAAATTGCGCGGGGGTCCCCCCAAATTCAATAACCAGACCCTTTAGGTCTGGTATGGATATTTAGGGGAACCCTGCCGTCTATTTAAAAAAAATGACGTGGGGTTCCCCCCAAATATCCATAACCAGACCCTTCAGGTCTGGTGTGGATTTTAAGGGAAACTCCACCCCAAGTTTAAAAATAAAATGGCGTGAAGTTCCCCCTAAAATCCACACCAGATCCCTTATCCGAGCACGTTGACCTGGCCGGCCGCAGAAAAGAGGGGGGGACAGAGTGCGGCCCCCCTCTCCTGAACCGCACCATGCCACATGCCTTTAACATTGGGAGGGTGCTTTGGGGTGCCCCCAAAGCACCTTGTCCCCATGTTGATTGAGACAAGGGTCTCATCCCCACAACCCTTGCCCGGTGGTTGTGGGGGTATGCGGGCAGGGGGCTTATCAGAATCTGAAAGACCCCTTTAACGAAGGGGACCCCCAGATCCTGCCCCCCCCCCCCCTGTGTGAAATGGTAATGGGATACACTGTACCCCTACCATTTCACAAAGGAAGTGTAAATAGTAGTTTTCAGGAAAAAAACACACACACCGTAGAACAAATTACTTTATTAATTAAACCAAATAAAAATCCAGTGGTGAAAATAGACGATCGATGCTGCTCCCTGCTCCAACGTTGTCTTCTATCCAGCGCCGGGTGATCTCTCCAGCGACGGCCGGTTGATCCAGCGATGAGAAGATCCATTCATTCAGAGCACAGCTCCGCGAATGACGCGTCGGAGCTTTGACGTTTCTTTTATAGGGGAGGCAGGCCACGCGTCACGTGACCCCGTCCCCCTCTGACGGAGGGGCATGTCTGGGCTGTCCCAGTGACGTAGCATTGTGTGCGTCAGAGGGGGACGGGGTCACGTGACGCGTGGCCTGCCTCCCCTATAAAAAAAAACGTCAAAGCTCCGGCGCGTCAGGGAGCAGCATCGGTCGTCTATTTTCACCGCTGGATTTTTATTTGGTTTAATTAACCACTTAAGGACCGCCTACTGCACATATACGTCGGCAGAATGGCACGGCTGGGCACATCAACGTATATATACGTTGATTTTAGTACCCGGCCGTGGGTCATGGGTGCGCGCCCGCAGGGCGCTCCCATGACCTGGTCCGAAGCTCCAGGAACGGGACCGCGGGATTCGCGGACCCGATCGCCGCTGCAGTGCGGCGATCCGTCCCTGGAGCTGAAGAACGGGGAGAGCTGTGTGTAAACACGGCTTCCCCGTGCTTCACTGTGGCTGCAGCATCGGTCGCGTCATCCCTGTAATAGGGGGGCGCGATCAATGACGTCACACCTACAGCCACACCCCCCTACAGTTGTAAACACACACACAGGGTACACTCAAATTCACAGCGCCCCCTGTGGTTAACTCACAAACTGCAACTGTCATTTCCACAGTAAACAATGCAATTTAAATGCATTTTTTGCTGTGAAAATGACAATTGTCCCAAAAATGTGTCAAAATTGTCCGAAGTGTCCGCCATAATGTCGCAGTCATGAAAAAAATCGCTGATCGCCGCTATTAGTAGTAAAAATAAATGAATAATAAAAATGCAATAAAACTATCCCTTATTTTGTAAACGCTATAAATTTTGCGAAAACCAACCGATAAACGCTTATTGCAATTTTTTTTACCAAAAATATGTAGAAGAATACGTATCGGCCTAAACTGAGGAAAAAAAATGTTTTTTTATATATTTTTGGGGGATATTTATTATAGCAAAAAGTAAAAAAATATTGAATTTTTTTTTAAATTGTCGCTCTATTTTTGTTTATAGCGCAAAAAATAAAAACCGCAGAGGTGATCAAATACCACCAAAAGAAAGCTCTATTTGTGGGGAAAAAAGGACGCCAATTTTGTTTGGGAGCCACGTTGCACGACCGCGCAATTGTCAGTTAAAACAACGCAGTGCCGAATCGCAAAAAGGGGCAAGGTCCTTTACCTGCATTTTGGTCCGGGTCTTAAGTGGTTAATAAAGTAATTTGTTCTACGGTGTGTGTTTTTTTTCTGAAAACTATTTACACTTCCTTCGTGAAATGGTAGGGGTACAGTGTACCCCATTACCATTTCACACGGGGGGGGCAGGATCTGGGGGTCCCCTTTGTTAAAGGGGTCTTCCAGATTCTGATAAGCCCCCTGCCCGCATACCCCCACAACCACCGGGCAAGGGTTGTGGGGATGAGACCCTTGTCACCATCAACATGGGGACAAGGTGCTTTGGGGGGCACCCCAAAGCACCCTCCCAATGTTGAGGGCATGTGGCCTGGTGCGGTTCAGAAGAGGGGGAGCCGCACTCTGTCTCCCCCTCTTTTCTGCGGCCGGCCAGGTCAACGTGCTCGGATAAGGGATCTGGTGTGGATTTTAGGGGGAACTCCACGCCATTTTATTTTTAAACTTGGGGTGGAGTTTCCCTTAAAATCCACACCAGACCCAAAGGGTCTGGTTATGGATATTTGGGGGGAACCCCACGTCATTTAAAAAAAAAAATTGATTGATTTCCCGAACTCCGAACCCGGACCTGAATTTTCACCAATTATTCGGGTTCGGGAAAAACCCAAAGTCCGTACCGAACCTGAACTTTACAGTTCGGGTTCGCTCAACCCTAACCAACATAAATACAAAAGTATAAAAAAAGCTAGTGTTAAATCCTCAAACCAACAGTGCTTAAATATTTAAATTTGTGAAATCCTTAACAAACCAGCACAGATATGTGACAGAGATCAAATCAAAACATTACAGTACTATAGATCAGATAATGTTAAAAAGGATAAATTAAATGTACTAATCAAAGTAAGGAGATCTAAATAAAGTGCATATAGATGAAAGTCCAGATATAGAAACAGAAATCGACCAATATTTTTTGACTAAAGATACACCGGAACTGAGTAAAGCAACTATTTGGGAAGCACACAAGGCCGTCATAAGGGGAAAATTGATAGCCATTGGAGCCAGAAAAAAAAGAAATAAAGAGAAACCAATATGCAAAAAATCTTAAAAAAATATACGAATAGAACAAAGACATAAGAGGAAAGCTGAAACGGAAATCCAACGAGCCTTAATAATAAAAAGGGAGTCATTGAAAGACCTAATGGAGCAGGAAACAAAAAGGGAGTTTAATAGAATCAGAAAGGACTGATACAAAGGAGGAAACAAGCCTGGAAAATATCTTGCAAAAATGCTAAAGCACAATAAGTCACTAAACTATATAGAGAAGATACAGAATGGGTGAAATGGTGAACAAAACAGCTGATATTGCAACAGCATTTCAAACATATTATAGTACATTATACGCAATTAGAAAGGAAGATTCACATAAGGAGAAGGAGAAGTTGAAGGAAAAAACACAAGAATACTTAAAGAATGCGAAACTGCCAACAATACAAGAAGAACGTCTGACAGCCTTGGAAGCAGAGATTACACAGGAAAAAATTATAAGAGCATTAAAAGAAACACCCACCGGGATAAGTCCTGGACCAGATGGGTTCACCATTGAATATTATAAGAAATTTCAGAACCAGCTGATCCCGAGACTATGCGACTACTTTAATCAAATAGGAGAAGAAGAGAAAATGTGACACAAATCTTTATTGGCCCACATCACTATTATACCAAAACCTGGGAAAGATAAGACATTATGTTCTAGTTATAGGCCTATAGCATTATTAAATATCGATACAAAACTATACGCAAAAATTTTAGCCGCCCGACTAAAGGACCTAATGCCCGATTGGGTAGACCCAGACCAGACCGGGTTTATACCCGAAAGAGAAGGCAGAGATAATAGTTTAAAAACCATACTACTATTGCAGGAAAACAAGAGCGTAAAATCCCCAGTTCTTCTACTGTCAACAGATGCTGAGAAAGCTTTTGACAGGATAGACTGGGGATTCATGATGGAAACGCTCCAACATCTGGGGATGGGACCTAAAATTAGACACTGGATACAAAATCTGTACAGTAGACCAACGGCAATGGTCAAGGTTAATGGTAAACTGTCATCTCCCTTTGAAATGCTTAACGGGACCAGACAAGGGTGCTCGCTCTCGCCACTTCTATACATATTATCGCTGGAACCTTTTTTGGTAACTATGCGAAATAACCCTTAAATAGAGGGTGCGAAAATAGGCGAAGAAGAAAACAAGATATGCCGATGATATATTAATGTATATAACTAACCCAAGGGTGACCTTGCCGAACATAGCTAAAGAAATAAAAAAGTACGGAGAACTTTCGAACTTCAAAATAAATCCCCTAAAAACAGAGGCCCAGATTCAGGTACATCTGCGCATTATTGGACTGGCGTAGCGCACCGCCTTTACGTTAGACTTGCGCAATTTTGCCGCGTAATCACCCTATTCTCGTAGCTTTTGCGCAGGAAATTGCGCATGCGTAACGTTTTTTCAGAGGCGTAAGGAGGAGTAATACAAATTGGGAAGGACGTGGGCGTATTACATTGAAATGAGCCGTGACCCCATGCAAATGAAGGGCCGGCCGGCTCGCGCATGTGCGCTTGAAGCATACCATGTCAGCTCCGCTGTGCGCATGCTCACAACTCGGGAGCGGCGCAATCAGTGAAATTGGAAATGGACTAGGGCAACATTGTGAACTACGCAAACAGCATAAATAGACACACACAAACGCACTTGCTTTGCAAAAGTACATCCCTTTGTCCCTTCCCATTTAACCAAGTGCTTTTGTCCTGTTGTTCGTTGCGGTGTGTTTTGTAGTTGTCAGATTAGTGTTCTGTGTGATCAAGTGTTTGTTAGTAGATTTTTTAAAGTGGTTTTTGATAAGTGTTTGAGAGACTGTTTGTTTGATTGATATATTTGTGTTTGTTTCTTTTCCTGCTGTATTTTTGTTTTGTTTTTTTGTGACTGTTTAATGCTGAGTATTTTTCTCTCTGTGTGTGTTTTTGATTGGTTGGGCTTGTTTGTGTGAGTGAATTTTGTTGACTGGGACTGAGTTTTTTTGGAAGGATGACTGAGAGAAAACGAAAGCTGAATTTTACAGTTGTGGAAAAACAAATTCTTGCCCGGGCCATTAGCGAGTATGGGCGTTACCTCCACGGCCCAGAGAGTGCCAACACCACCCCGGCCAGGAGGAGGGAGATTTTGGATAGGATCACTGAGCAGGTCAATTCAGCGGGGCAGGGGGAGACACGGACCCGGTCTGGGATTGACAAAAAAATCAATGACCTCCCGCGTCTGGTCAAACAGAAGATGGCCAGAATGCATGCCCATGCCAGGGGCACAGGAGGGGGCCCACCATGCCGTATTAGGCTGACAGCGGAGGAGCGTGCGGTGGCCCTGACCTTTCATCGGCATGAAGTTGAGGGCCTGCCCGGCTTTGATTCAAGTCCGGAGCCCGTGGTGCCAGGTAAGTTTTTTTTTTTTAATATCAGGTGTGTAGCATGTGTGGGGGAGGGGGTGAAAGGGAATATGTGGCAAGTGTGTGGATCCTCCAACCTGTGAATGTTTTGTGTCATCCACAGATGTGCAGGAGGGTGCAGGGCCATCTGGCCTGACCGCACCAACCCCAGGACAGCAGCCTAATGAGGCCCCCCCAACAAGGCCGGAGTCCGCGAAGGAGGTTCAAGAGGAGCAGGAGAATCATGAGGAGGAGGAGAATCATGAGGAGGAGGAGTCCATGTCAGGCACTGGACGTTTGGTTTTTGAGGACTCTTCCCCTCTGGCTGGCAGCAGGCAGGCCTCCCTAAGGGGGAGCCCCCCCCTCCTCCCCCAACATGGCTCCCCTCACAAGGGCCTCCCCTTCTCCCCGGCCACAAGCATCAGCTGGAGGCAGGATGTCATCCCAGACCACCAGGGGGGTGGCCGATCTCCTGCCCGCCACTCTGAGAAGGGACCAGTTCCTCCAGACCCGCCATCTGGGACAGGTCAGCCAGACATTGGTGCGGATGGAGGAGAGCCTGTCCTCCATCAAGGATACGCTGGGGAACCTGGACTCCCACTCCCGGGCTTTCACAACCTGCCTAAACGAACTGCAGACGACATCAACAGGCGTTGGGCAGGATGTGAGGGCCCTTACCCTGGCTATCCAGGCCAACACGGCAACACTTGGTGCTGCCCTGGACAGAATAGCCGTGGCCTTGGGGGGCAGGCCGCCAGGTGGGCAGAGATCAGGGGCTGCTCCTCCTTCCCCGGTTTTACCCCTTCCCCATGAGTCTCCCCTAAGAAGCCAGGGCCGTGGCCGGGGGCGCCCCAGGCGTGGCTCACGCAAAGGGCAATAATTTGTTTTTCCCCTTTTTTATTTTTTTTTATTTTTTATTTTTGCTGGAAATTTTTTGCTTTTGCAGGTAATTTTTTTTTTTTTTTTGTGTTGTGAATGCTGTGTGAATGTGGGGGTGACATTCCTGCCGGAAAAGGGGTGTCACCCTCAATTTTGGTGGAGAAGGGTTCCCCAGGACCAGGGAGAAATGATCCCCAGGTCCGTGTGAATGGTGTATGAATGTACAGTGACATAATTGGAGCCTTGGCGTGGCGTTGCTGCTCACAAGTCCTGCATGGTGGACTGGTGCCAATCCAATTTGATGTGGATGTGGTGTGTGTGTGTGCTAGGGACCACAGTGTTGTGCATGCATGCATTCTCATTGTGCCATGATTAATGTGTGTGTTTAACGTGCCAAGATGCCTAATGTGAGCTGTCTCCTGGCTGCTCTTCCCTCAGAAGACGGGGTAGCCTCGGTTAGGGGGGGATTGTCTGGTTCAGGGGTCAGGTCATCACGTAGGTCAATCTGCAGGCCCTTTCTTACTGCGAAGTTGTGCAGCATGCAACATGCACCGATGATCTGGCACACGAAGTTTGGGGAATACAAGAGGGTACCCCCAGACTTATCCAGGCATCGGAAACGTGACTTTAGGAGGCCAAAGGTGCGCTCCACCACTGCTCGTGTTTGGGCATGTGCTTGATTGTATCTTTCCTCTCCTGGGGTTTGGGGGTTCCGGATAGGAGTCATGAGATGGGGTCCCAGTGGATATGCCGAGTCATCTGTAAGGGAAAAGACAGGAGGATGTTAGTCATGCATGTGCCCCTTGTGATGTGCATCATGGGAGGGGATAGTCATGCCTGCCACCCATGTCACTCACCAACCAGTCAGGTGTCCCCATACACGTTCTGATCAAATTCCATTCGGATGTGGCATTGATTGTATATGTAGCTGTCATGGCTGGACCCTGGGTGTTTGGCACGGACGTGCCATATGAGGCCTTGGGCATCGACTATCACCTGTACATTGATGGAATGCCAATGCTTCCGATTGCGGTACATGTGCTCTGTCTCCTGGGGGGGCTGGGGTGCCACATGTGTGCAATCAATGGCCCCCACAGTGCGTGGGAATCTGGCAATTCTGTAGAAATCTGTCATTGCCTTCAGCCGCAGGTCCTCAGTGGTGGGTTTGATGATTTGGTTGGCCATGCGTCTGAGAATTGCAGGGACAACCTGGTGCACACATCTGCTCATGGAGGATTGTGACATCCCAGCCACCACTCCACTTGTACGCTTAAAAGAGCCACTGGCAAGGAAATGGAGTGTTGCCAGTACCTTGACCAGTGGCTGCACTGCATGTGAGCGGTGTGTTGGGCTGGTGATGTCCTCCTGCAGGGTTGTGGTTAATTCCAGGATGACATGAGGGGTGAATCTGAAGATGCGATACACCTCAGAATCACTCATGCCAAACAGGTCTATGCGGGTGCGGTATATCCTCTCCCGTGCCATCCTCCGTGCCATCCTCCGTGCCCTCATCCTTCTTTGTTCATCTAAAGTCAGTAGTATAGCTATGTGCGACGATGCCCCTGGCATGTTGGCATACAGATTGTTGTGCAACACGTGTGACTGCTGAGCTCCTCACTAACAGTGTTGCTTTATCTAACAAGTAGACTTTTTTTCTCTTTTTAGACCAGCTTTTATATGCTCTAATTTTAGACAGGACATTTTGCTGTTGCGCACACTGCGTCGCCTGCGCTGCCCCAACGTTGTTTTGTGGATCCCCGTAAGTCCCTCATTAGCATATTTGACTAGCAAATCAATGGCGTGTCTAGCGCACTTTTGCGCGGACGGATGCGCCAGTCCAACGAAATTACGCGGGACAAAAAAAAGTAGATTTTTGGCGTATCTCGTTCTGGGGATGCCGCGCATCGAAACGCACGCGCACATTTCGACTTACGCACGCGCATCTCCTGTTGCGCAGGCGTAATCGCTCTGTGAATCTGGGCCAGAAATTCTAAATATAGGATTGGAGAAAAAAGAAGAACTTGCTATGCAAAAACAATATTCATACACATGGGTGAGAGGAGAGCTAACTTATCTGGGGGTTAGATTGACCCCTACAGTAGACGGTCTGTATCTTGCCAATTCTATCCCTTTGCTAAATGAGATAAAAACAGATTTAAAAAAGAATACAAGAGCCCTTTCATGGTTAGGCAGGATAAATCCTTTTAAGATGGTCACCCTCCCAAAAATAACATATACATTTCAGATGTTACCCATAGACATCCCTCAGAGTTTCTTCAAGACTATTAAAACAATGTTGATAAAATATATATGGAAAAATAAAACACCAAGAGTGAATTTCGGAACACTAACAAGAGAAAAAAAATATGGAGGATTAGCAGCGCCAGATATAAAGAGATATTATAAGGCCACGATTATTGCACAAATGGTAGAATGGGTAAATAAACACAAAGAGAATGAAAAAAAAATATGGATTTGAATGGAAAATAGTATAAGTAAAACAGCACTTCACAAAAATGTATGGATACCATAAAAGTATAGAGTGTTGGATGTAGACACGCATGGATTAACAAAGACTGTTTTCAAAGTCTGGGATTTGATACACAAACAGAATACATGGATTTACAACTCGCCTTTAATTTCACTCACAGAAACTAATTTTTTTATACCAGGGAAAGAGTCACGGCTGGGAAATAAAATGGGGACCGCACAAATAAAAGACATTATAGAACAGGGAAAGATAAAAACATTCCTGGAGATAAAAGAGAAAAACAGGTGGGATATAAACTACTAGGAATATTTACAACTAAAACATCTGAAAAATTCAATACCCACACCATTAAGAGACGAAAAGAAATGAACTCCACTAGAAAAACTGTGCTCTACGCAAACTCCAGTAAAGCACGTGATATCAAGAGTATATCAAATCCGGACAGAATTAGAGCTACAAGGAAAACCATATTTTATAGTGAAATGGGAAACAGAAATAAGCAAGAAATTTGAAGAACAAGTTGAAAGAATAATAGCATCCGTACATAACACCGCAACTGATATGAATACAATTGAAATTAACTACAAATGTATTTCAAGATGGCATAAGACACCCGAAGTGATCAATAAATTTAATACAGATAAATCCCCATTGTGCTGGAGAGAATGTGGACAAATCGGAACAACCACACATATATGGTGGGACTGTCCAAAGATAAAGGAATATTGGCAGGAAATTCAGGAATTTGTGGTAATAACGGGAGAAGAGTTAGTTAACAGCATACAAGCCTGCGTGTTCCATGAATCAAACGTTTCAAATAGTAGATACAGGGAAACATTAGTCCCACCATTAAAAAAACACCGCAAAAGGAGTAATACCAAAAAACGTGCTACATAAAAATAAACTAGACATAAAAGAATGGTTTGAAAGAGTGGAAAACTACAGCCGAATGGAATATCTTTGCAGCTGTGATGCGGGCCAACTCAATAAACACAATAGAAAATGGAGACAGTGGGAAGACTTCAAAGCATCGGAGGAATATCTGAAGAAAATAATAGAAGAATAGAGAGATAGGAACAAACCATAAGGGGATTGGGGGGAAGAGGGGGGGGGGAAACCTATGAGCAAGTCTCTTGCTATGGTGGAGTCTGATGTGGTGGGGAAAAGAAAACAGTAAGAAGTCTAAACCCATGTGAAAGGATGTACTGTATGTAAATTCACTTGATCCAATGTACTCAGGCACTAGCACCACATTTGCCAAGTGTGAATCCACTGTAAGAGGAGGAACTCTTACCGAAACTCCATGACCACTGGCTAAAAAGTGATCATGGTAAGCATATGTACATAGCCAGTACAAGGTTTTCTGCTGGCTTCTTCAATCAACATACAGACCACAATCAGCAGTGCTCACTGGTAGAAAGAGTTGTGTCATGTAAAGTTGTCTTTGCCTGTCATGTTTCTCTACCAGCCTCCCTCCACTATGCAAGCCTTTCAACCACTTTGGTAAAATCTAGATTCTTATTTATTTATATATAAGACATAAAAAAATACCAAATTGAAGTACAGCGCTCATAAAACAAAATCAAAGCAATCAAAGTATTAACAGTCCAGTGTGTGTATCTGTCATAAACTGTCCATGCAAACAAAATAACTCCATTGTGAATTCTAGGTGAGATAATTTTCATATAAATCTTTACAAGATAATGTGGAAAACTGCTCCAGGTGAAAAAAAGCGCAAAAACACACCCAGTGCTCCAACACCTGTGCACAAACTAGCATGACCCTCCAAATGAGAAGTCATAAAGCACTTGAGAGTGATTACTTCAGGGCCTGGATACATGATGTTGCCTGGTTCATGTTTTCAGATGTGTTTCAAAGTGTAATGCAGGCTTCTAAACCCTATAAGGTGCCATTTTTTGGATGAAACATGTAGGGCAGAGCCCAGGCTCATGATGTCATAACATGGAATCCAGAAGCGATCGCCATAATCCCCTGAGGAGTTTGATTTGTATAGTACTGTTTATATTTTTTATCTTGTTCAATATTTTTGACGCTTACAGAAAAAACTGAAAAAAAAGGGGGGAGGTGGGTGAAGAATGTCAACCATACAGTAGGGCATAGGTTGACATGTATGGGAACAAACGGCAAAACCCCCCCTTCTGGGGGGTTAAAAGCAGCCCGGTAGCGGTGGCAAAGCGCCGCAATAACAGTGCCAAAGCGCCACTATAACTGCACCGCTAAAACTAGCGGCGCTTTACTGCTAATGCCGCACTGCCCCAGTGTCAAAGGGGTCTTAGGCGGCGTACACACGATCGGATATATCCGATGAAAACGGTCCGCGGACCATTTCCATCGGATATGTCCGATCGGGAGTTTGATCCGATGGCGTGTACACACCATCGGATCAAATTCCCCGCCGCCGGACGGCGCGGTGACGTAGTGGTGACGCGGCGGTGACGTTGACGCCGCCGCGTCACCGCCACGTCACCGCACCAGGAAGTAAAACACTTCCGCGCATGCGCCGAATCCATTCGGCAGCGGCGCGGCGGTGGTGGGAGCCGACATGTCTGCTGGTAAGTGTACTAACCAGCAGACATGTCGGGCGGACAGATTCCCACCGGATAGATTTCAAAGCATGCTTTGAAATCTGTCGGGTGGAGAAATCTGTCCGCTAGCCCATACACACGAGCGGAGATGTCTGCTGAACCGGTCCATCGGACCGTTTTCAGCGGACATATCCCCTCGTGTGTACGCCGCCTAAGGCCGCGTACACACGAGGGGATATGTCCGCTGAAAACGGTCCGATGGACCGTTTCAGCAGACATCTCCGCTCGTGTGTATGGGCTAGCGGACAGATTTCTCCACCCGACAGATTTCAAAGCATGCTTTGAAATCTATCCGGTGGGAATCTGTCCGCCCGACATGTCTGCTGGTTAGTACACTTACCAGCAGACATGTCGGCTCCCACCACCGCCGCGCCGCTGCCGAATGGATTCGGCGCATGCGCGGAAGTGTTTTACTTCCTGGTGCGGTGACGTGGCGGTGACGCGGCGGCGTCAACGTCACCGCCGCGTCACCACTACGTCACCGCGCCGTCCGGCGGCGGGGAATTTGATCCGATGGTGTGTACACGCCATCGGATCAAACTCCCGATCGGACATATCCGATGGAAATGGTCCGCGGACCGTTTTCATCGGATATATCCGATCGTGTGTACGCCGCCTTAGAGTTTTGGTCAATCATGTGTGCTAGGGGCTCAAAAACATTCCTCTTTTGATTGGGAAAGAATCAGATCTATAGCCTATGTAATGCTTTTTGTGCATAACATCTTTTATGCAGTATAATTTATGTTTTTTTAGCACTGCACTTCCTTTTTTGATGTAAAGGCAAAATGGTAAAGCTGAGTCGCTTCTGGCCGAAGTGCAGAACTGCATGCGTGTTTTCGAAGTGCATGGTGATGTCAAACTATAGCTCTGCCCTCAGAGAGGAAGGAGGCTTGACTCCCGAAACGCATTAGCTTTCTTGAAAAGAAAAGGATAAGGGGTGGTGGAGCTGTCTGTATGTGGTAGTGGTATACTAGTGCCTGAAAGGGTAGCAAGTATGTATGGCAAACCGTAGGGGAAAAATCTGTGGTGAATCAAATAAATTCAATGTGATAAGCAGTCCTAAAGTGAGTACTCATAAGTACATGAAAATCACTAGCTGTTTGAAAATGAACCATATAATGACATGCATACACCTCTATAACTATGTTTGGAATGCAAAGTGCCACAAAAACATATACAAATAATAGGCTATATCAATCCAAATATTAGCATATAGCCGACATAAAGGATTAATAAAAAAGTTCCAATGTAAATTAAATAAGTGAAAAAAAGTGATCTAATAAGTGAGTCATTGGCGGTTAACAGTCCATAGACAAGTCCAATAAGCCAGCTGAGGAAGGACAGTTCCAGGGTGATCCTGGTCTGTATGGGAGGTCACAAATCAACAGCAGTGCTTTACGCAGTGAATCCGGTGCTCCCCCTCCTGGGTCCCCACTCACCAGAAACACTCACCCCTGCAGGGGTAAAGTGTGTATATGTAAACCAGTGCTGGCTCCTCCAAACGGCTCTCCCAGTCCTAGGTCCTCTCGGTTGATCCTCTAGTTCAGGTGTCCGGCTTCCTCTAATAATCCTAGGTCCTCCATGCAGAGAAAAAAACTTGCATAGCATAGTAGGTGATGTAAAAAATAAGAGTTTTATTGGCACTACCACTATGCAGTGGGGTTCACAATGAGCAAAATACAACAATAAAATTAAAAACACTGGCCCAGAGGCTGGTGCCAATAGTGTAAATAAAAATAAGTGAAAAAAAAATCACGCTGACTGCTAGTCAGCAGTTAGCCCAACACAGCACTGTAAGGACGGTCAGGCCAACATGGGAACGGCGTGCGTTCCACTTGCAATTCAGCTGGTCAACCTGGAAGTGTGTGTGTGAGTGTGCGTTTCGTTTTGTTACGTCTTCTGAGGCGCTTAAGAAGACGTAACAAAATGAAACGTGCGTAAAGCGGATACACGCACACTCACACACTTCCGGGTTGACCAGCTGGATCGCAAGTGGAACGCACGCCGTTCCAATGCTGGCCTGACTGTCCTTACAGTGCTGTGTTGGGCTAACTGCTGACTAGCAGTCAGCGTGATTTTATTTTTCAGTTTTCACTTATTTTTATTTACACTATTGGCACCAGCCTCCAGGCCAGTGTTTTTAATTTTATTGTTGTATTTTGCTCATTGTGCACCCCACTGCATAGTGGTAGTGCCAATAAAACTATTATTTTTTACATCACCTACTACGCTATGCAAGTTTTTTTCTCTGCATGGAGGACCTAGGATTATTGGAGGAAGCCGGACACCTGAACTAGAGGATCAACCGAGAGGACCTAGGAACGGGAGAGCCGTTTGGAGGAGCCATCACCGGTTTACATATACACACTTTACCCCTGCAGGGGTGAGTGTTTCTGGTGAGTGGGGACCCAGGAGGGGGAGCACCGGATTCACTGCGTAAAGCACTGCTGTTGATTTGTGACCTCCCATACAGACCAGGATCACCCTGGAACCGTCCTTCCTCAGCTGACTTATTGGACTTGTCTATGGACTGTTAACCGCCAATGACTCACTTATTAGATCACTTTTTTTCACTTATTTAATTTATATTGGAACTTTTTTTATTAATCCTGTATGTCGGCTATACGCTAATTTTTGGATTGTTATAGCATATTATTTGTATATGTTTTTGTGGCACTTTGCATTCCAAACATAGTTACAGAGGTTTATGCATGTCATTATATGGTTCATTTTCAAACAGCTAGTGATTTTCATGTACTTATGAGTACTCACCTTAGGACTGCTTATCACATTGAATTTATTTGACTCACCACACATTTTTGCCCTACGGTTTGCCGTACATTAGGGTTTGTTTTCATTAGTTATACTTGCTACCATTTCAGGCACTAGTATACCACTACCACATACTGTACAGACAGCGCCACCACCCCTTATCCTTTTCTTTACACTATATATCCCCTAGGGGAATATTTGTTAGGGGGGCTGCAGTCTGGCTATTTATTATTTACTTCACCCCTCACTCCCTCACATTTCCCAAGCGTGGTTCCCCCCCTTTTTTCTTAGCATTAGCTTTCTTAGCAGATGGTCTTCAGATAGGATTTATCGCCTACGGCTGAAGTTGGTTTGATACATGCCTGTTGTATATTATCACTTGTGAGTATGTATGGTGGTAATGCATGAGGAATTGCACCTTTTGTGAGTGTTTTTACAGTTGACTGTAGATTTCCCGACCTGTGGAGGGCTCCACCTGAAGAAGCATTTCACGCCTAAGTTTCCTTTAGAGCACCTCCGATTGAGTGTTGGAATGTTTTTTTAGTGACAAAGCTACCGTCCATACACAAAGGGACAGAGGATGCAGTCTGAATGGGCTGGGAAACAGTTGCAGGCTGAGGAGTTGAACCCCTGAACAGTACTGTAATGTAGTGGGCCCTCTAGTGGAGTACTGAGTGCTAGTAATTGCTAGGGTCCTGCTTACACTTGACGTAGTTGGAAGGATCATCCTCCCAACAGAAGATGGTGCTAGTAAGAGAGCAGTCTAGATCCTGAAAAAATCTCGACTGCTCCAAATTTCTGGAAGCCTAAAGAGAGGGATGGAATTCAGCAGAAAGGTTGCGCAGTGTATAAGAAGGTGAAGAGTTTGCACTCTGCACACTTACCTGTGGGGAGAGCAGCACAGAGGTGTGAGATACTACTCCTTGCAACATCTCTAGTAGAATTGCTAGTACAAAAATCAGGAGGAGGTAGCGAGATGAAGAATCATTCATTCAAGACAGCAATAGGGGTCACTCTGCATTCTGGTCCCTTGTTCATGGCCAAGGATGGCTTTACCCTGTACCATTATAGCATTTATGACACACTAATGCAGGAAGGTCCCTCCTGTGACCTGGTTAAGTTAGAGATTTTTCCATCAGCCCATTGCGAAGCTTGTAAGTCCTCTATATTTGGTATAATGCCTGAGAAGACTGGGCCTAGACCTGAAAATGACCTGGCAAGATGCCTCTGCCTTGGAGGATGCAGCTCTGTCGGAGAATGCAGCTCTGTCAGGGGAGGCAGCTTCAAAGGGTTTCCTGGGCTCTATCAGGGAAGAGCCTGGCTCCCCTGTTCTGGCAAGGGCTGAGCCAAGGGAACCAGGTGGAGGAGAATTATTGCACCGTTTAGTGGCACTTCTGTTAGCTTCGTCAGAAGGGCCTGAACAATCTGAAGTCAAGGAGGTGGAAACGTTTTCTAAAGACAGGTCAGCCAAAGAGACCTTGAAATGTATAACAGACTTGCCTTTGAAGGACCTTCCAGAAGAGAAAGTTTGAACTTCACCACCTGAGACAGAGTCAGAAGCCAAAGCCAGAGCAGACACCAGTCAGCCAGAGGCAACAAAACCTTTGCAGAAAGAAAACAGAACACTCACTCTGAGGCCCCGTACACACGACCGAGAAAACCGGTCGTGTGTACACTTTTCGCCGAGCATCCCGTCGGGAAGCTCGTCGAGCCAAAAAGAGAGCATGCTCTCTATTTCCTCGTTGTTCTATGGGGAAATTTGGCTCGACTAGCTTTTCGACAGCTGAATGGGAACCTCGACGGGCAGAATGATGAGTTTAGCCTGACGAGTTTCTCGGTCGTGTGTACGCGGCCTGAGACATCCAGACAGTGCACTCTGGTCAGAGAGTTGCGAGTCGAATGGTTCCGGCACACTCTCAGGAGCTCCATAAGCTGGATATATCACCCTCATTCACACTCTCAATACCATTTGCCTCCAGGCTTCAGCACTAACTGATACTATTAATCTAGGATTTTCCTCTATATTCCTGAGGGACTGTTCCAGGTAATTGACAAGGAGAGTCAAAACATTTATGAATGCTGTTGGCAAGAACATCTCTGCATGCCTGAACATCTGCAGTCTTTAAACAGAGATGAAGACATAGCGCACAGCTTTAAACATTGATTCAGAGATTTTTGTTTGGTCTGACATATTCTTATGGAGACAATTATCCTTTTGCAGCTTGGAGAAAGGGACTTGTATACTGTATGGGTCAATGTGACAGATCCAGGATTCTATATTTAAATACAAAAAAAAAAAAAAAGCGGGCGTCACTTAGGTAAACTGTGTAATTTTAATGAACAGATGTATCAAAACACTGACTTAAAATTACACAGTTTACCTAAGTGGCACCCGATTTATGTTTTTCCTCTCTTTACATGCTTTGGAGTGCTGCAATCTGCATCAGCTCCCCCTGCAAGGCAGACCTTGGTATATAAGACTGTTATCTCACATCAGAGCTATTAGTTTAAAGGACTTATATGGACGAATGTTTACATTATATTACAGTTATGCGCCACTACCCATTGTTTTTCTATATTTAAAGACACTGCACTTTTCTGTTCACTGTTAATTACATTATGTTGTTCATGCTGTTTTCTTTATTGCAATGCTGGGTAATATATAATGTGTAAGCACTTTTTGTACTCTGTTGGCATGTATTACTATTACTGTGCTGCCATTTATACCTTTGATTGTTTTATGGTTTTATTGTGTTCCAGTTGGTCAGCAGTGGTACAGTGCATGAGCATGTGCCATATTTTAGAGGGAGGATGTGTGTGGAGGAGTTAATACCCCCCCAGGATGTGATGCCACAAACCTTCCATCTCAATCCATCTTCCATCTCAAGCGAGAGACTGCTTCACGGAGCAGTAGGATTGGGCACTATGTTCCTGTTTCCCATTAGCAGGCCTCTTCTGGGGAGGGTCACCACAGGAGTTAAGACTGGTTAGGTTGAGAGTGGCGGTGATCAGGGAAAGAAATTGTCTTTGTGGTGGTGAGAAGTAGGGATGAGCCGAACACCCCCGTGTTCGGTTCGCACCAGAACCTTAGAACAGATCGAACGTTCGTGCGAACATTTAGAACCCCATTGACATCTATGGGACTCGAACGTTCGAATTCAAAAGTGATAATTTTAAAGCCCAATATTCAAGTTATTGTTGGAAAACGTCCTTGAGAACCCGGGTCTTGCCCCCAGTAAACACGTATCAATGGGAAAAAAGTTTTAAAAACGGTAGTTTTTTCTGGAGCAGCGATTTTAATGATGCTTAAAGTGAAAAAAAAAATGCAAAATTCCTTTAAATATCGTATCTGCTGGTTGTCTATAGTAGTGGCACATCTTTAGAACTGTCCCTGCACAAAATAAGATTACTATAAGAAAAAAGTGAAGACAAGTGCAGTAAACACCAAGTACGTTTAGGTGTAAACTATACGGCACAAGTGCAGTAAACACCAAGTAGGTTTAGGTGCAAACTATACGGCACAAGTGCAGTAAACACCAAGTAGGTTTAGGTGCAAACTATACGGCACAAGTGCAGTAATCTCCAAGTAGGTTTAAGTGCAAACTATACAGCACAAGTGCAGTAAACTACAAGTAGATTTAAGTGCAAACTATACGGCAGAAGTGCAGTAAACTTCAAGTAGGTTTAAGTGCAAACTATACAGCACAAGTGCAGTAAACACCAAGTACCTCCCTTCTAGATTGTAAGCTCTAACGAGCAGGGCCCTCTAATCCCTCCTGTATTAATTTGTATTGTGACTGTACTGTCTTCCCTGATATAAAGCGCTGCGCAAACTGTTGGCGCTATATAAATCCTAAAAAAAAAAGTAAGTTTAGGTGCAAACTATATGGCACAAGTGCAGTAAACACCAAGTACGTTTAGGTGCAAACTATACGGCACAGGTGCAGTAAACTACAACTAGGTTTAAGTGCAAACTATACGGCACAAGTGCAGTAAACACCAAGTACGTTTAGGTGGGAACTTTACGGCACAAGTGCAGTAAACACCAAGTATGTTTAGGTGCAAAATATACGGCACAAGTGCAGTAAACACCAAGTACATTTAGGTGCAAACTATACAGCACAAGTGCAATACAACACGTTAGAACACTGCAGCTAGCACAATCAACTGCCTGACAGATTTGGAAGAAGTAATCTAACTAAATTATACAGTGTATAAATATATGTACAACTCCTGGGATGTATATATATCCTCTACACACTGTAAATTTAACTAAACTGACTAGCCTGCCTGCTCTATCTATCTATCTAGAAAAAAATACACTGTCTCTCTCTAAGACTGATCTTTTCACTAACACCGCCGCAACACACTACACGCGGCCGCCTACACGCGGCCGCCTTGTGGGGCTTGTGCTAAAGCACTGAGCCATAATTGGCCAAAGCCACCCTGGCTTTGGCCAATTATGGCTCTCCGTTTTTTTTGCGCGCTGTGATTGGCCAAGCATGCGGGACATACAGCATGCTTGGCCAATCATCAGCGCGCAATGCCCCAGTGAATTATGGGCCGTGGCGCGTCACTCGAATTTGGTGGAACGACCCATTTTGTTCGTATTTCGACGAACAATCGAACAGGCAATGTTCGAGTCGAACATACGTTTGACTCGAACACGAAGCTCATCCCTAGTGAGAAGCAGACTCATCTATGGAACACGATCCAGGTGACTTAGGCCCTTGTGTCACATGGACCTCGGGTGTTTGGCTGGACTCGAAACCAAAGAGAAATATAGGGCTCTGTGACGTGATTACTCCTAACCATGTATTGAGCAGTGCTATACTAGACAATGGGGATGGTGTAGTTAGGGGTTTACAACCCACCATCCATACACAAACTGGCAGTTGATGCAGTCTAGGCTGTGAAGTAGTTGTGGGCTAAGGAGTTGGACCAGCATAAACTGTAGTAGGCCCTCTAGCAGAGTGCTGTGTGCTGGTAATTGCTAGGGACCTGAGAGTCTAGGGATTTAGATACACTAAGTTCTGCACCAAATAAAATCACTAAAGTGCGCTGAATGGGTAAAAGCAACTATAATAGAACCTTCAGAGCAAATGTCAGCAGGGTCTTGTTTTGCATTTTAAATGTCTTTATTGATAAGTGCTGTCTGCTACTGTGGAGATCCTACATACAGTTTTATTTTTTCCCCCCTGTCCTGCTTCAGTTCACTAAAAAGAAAATAGATGGTAAAAGTAGATTGCTCATCAAAGATCGATTTATCCAGGCCCCCATGTGAGACTGATTTGATGAAAGAAAAACTCTGAGCTGAAAACACAGTGGCTGTGGAGTTGTGACCTAATGAGTCCACTGATAGGAGTTTAATAAGCAAATTGACTACATCAATGGATTGTTAAGCAGCATCCCCCTCAGCATCTGCCAGTGATTATTTGGTTGTGCCCAAGGTTCACTGATTCTTTGGCATGCTTCATATATATTTGGTCAAATGGACTTTGACTTGAAAATTGGAAGACTTGCACTGCCTGAAGAGAACATGATTTCTTTGCAAAGCATCATATTTTAATGGATTAAAAAAAGAATATGGAGCTTTTTATTTCCTTTAATACAGATAGCACATACACATTCTATACATTTACATTTGGAAAGTATTATCAAAACCATGGGAGTGTCTGGCCAGTGGCCACCAGTAAACCTGCACCACATCCTCATTTTATCATAATAACCGGAAAAAGTAAAATTTTAAGGAAAGGGGGGGGGGGGGGGCAACTAGAGCAAACATACCAATGAGAATTACTACAAAACTTAATTAGGCTACATGCACACCAGAGCCCTCTGTAAATCGCACTCTCCTGATAGCAGAAAAACAGCACCGTGCTTTTTGCTCCGATTTTGCTGCATTTGTGTTTTTTGCCAAAATGTTCCTCTCCTGCATTTAGGAAAGGGACGTTTCACTGCCCCTAAGCTTTGCTGCTCCTAAAATCTGATAAAATCATATGTGTACATGGACACATAGGCTTTTATTGAGTTGAGTTCAGGGTAAAAAAACATCTTCAGATATTTAAAATTATGTGTCAAGGGAGTGCGCATGTGCAGAGTTTCCAAGATGGCCGCTTGAGCCGGAGCTCTGACACACCCAGCTCTAAGGGCGATTGTAGCATCGCACAGAAGGGACCCAGACGTGCTTCATCATGCGATCCAGAGCCCCGATCACCCAGAGTATCCCCCCATATGAGTGGCAGCCAGGTTCGTTGGGACCTCGGGCCACAGATTGACGCGCTCCAATGTGGTGCTTGACCAAGGACTAGATAAATCCAACCCTGCCAAAATTACTCTAACCCACCCCACTAGAGCTAGCCTAAAATTTGCTAGACTTACCCATGCACAAGGATTAGCGGATTTCTGGCGAGAACAGAATCCGATGTCTAGGGACTTCATCCATTTTTCTAGCCCTCATCAATCCTATGCTAGAATTGACCACATTCTCATGTCCACAAGTCACTTTCCTAATGTTACCGGAGCGCAAATTATAGACTCACCGCTTTCGGACCACTCCATAGTGTTGAGCGGAATACGCCATATTCGATTTCGCGATATTGCGCGAATATATAGAAGAATATTCGCGAATATTCGCTAATATCGAATATTCGTGATATTTTATCCAAAGAAAATTTTGCGAAATTTCGCTAATGCGAAAATGATTGCGAAATTCTCATAAACGGAGATCATTTCCTGTATTACTAAACTAATATGCACTAAACACTAACTCTACACTAACTCTACTTAAAAGAAAGGAGAATAAGGGGGAAAAGAAGGGCGGAGAAGATAATCGCGCAATATTCCTATTGCGCGATTATCTTCTCCGCCCTTCTTTTGCATCAGAGCCAATCAGAATAACTCGAATATTCGGCAAAAGGAATATCGCGCAATATTCCTTTTGCCGAATATTCGAGTTATTCTGATTGGCTCTGATGCAAAAGAAGGGCGGAGAAGATAATTGCGCAATATTCCGTTTGCCGAATATTCGAGTTATTCTGATTGGCTCTGATGCAAAAGAAGGGCGCATCAGAGCCAATCAGAATAACTCGAATATTCGGCAAAAGGAATATTGCGCGATTATCTTCTCCGCCCTTCTTTTGCATCAGAGCCAATCAGAATAACTTGAATATTCGGCAAAAGGAATATCGCGCAATATTCCTTTTGCCGAATATTCGAGTTATTCTGATTGGCTCTGATGCAAAAGAAGGGCCGAGTAGCTGATGCGAATCTTTTATGTTGCCGAAAATTCGCAATGCGATTTTTCGGCAACATAAAAGAATCGCATCAGCTACTCGGCCCAGGGTCTCTCTCTAATCATACCAGCAATGCTTTTAGATGTCGATGGAGATCACTAGGATGTGATCAGTTTTAAAAATAAATTTGAAAAAATACGAATATTCGCCATAGCGAATATTCGCCGCAATATTCGAGTTATTCGCGAATACTCGAATATGCAATATTCGTAGCGAATATTCGCAATGCGAATATTCGTGAGCAACACTACCACTCCATTGTATTAGCAATACTTTATAAACCCTAGCATAGACCCAAGCCTTTTCAGTGGAGACTTAATGAATCCATTTTATCTGATCCTATTAATGTGGCTGAAATTAATAAAGCTTTGTCCGAATATTTCACTCTAAATGTTTCTGTTTCTGCGGAAGTTCTTTGGGCGGCAAATATGTGGGCATTCTCTCAAACTACATTTACAGACTTCAAGATCATTGAGATTAATAGAAGTAGGCTAGAAATACAATGTGCAAATAAATATATGATCTGAAATTTTGAACATAGATAAATGTTAATGTCAGAGCAAATCAACATTCCACAGGTGGCTCTGTAAAAGTACCTACAATATTAACATCAAGCCTCTCCCAAGCAGAATCAGGCAATGTCACTTGCTGAGCAGTGTTGAGCGGAATACGCCATATTCGATTTCGCGATATTTCACGAATATATAGAAGAATATTCGTGAAATATTCGTTAATATCTAATATTCGTGATATTTTATCAAAAAAAAAAAAAATTTACGAAATTTCACTAATGCGAATGCGAAATTGATTCCAAAATTCTCGTCCGCACATGCGCATGCGCGCGAATAACACGCGAAAACAGAGATCATTTCCTGGATTACTAAACTAATATGCACTAAACCCTAACTCTACATACACAAACTTATATGACTAAACTAAAGCTAATTTTTTTTGTTTTTTTGTTTTTTATACACAAAACACAGAAGGGCAGAGAAAGTATTCGCGAATATTCGTAATACGAATATTCGCATTGCGAATATTCAGCAACATAAAAGGATCGCCTCAGCTACTCGGCCCAGGGTCTCTAATCATACCAGCAATGCTTTTAGACGTCGATGGAGATCACTAGGATGTGATCTGTTTTAAAAATAATTTTGAAAAAATACGAATATTCGCAATAGCGAATATTCACCGCGATATTCGATTTATTCCCGAATACTCGAATATGCAATATTCGTAACGAATATTCGCAATGCGAATATTCATGAGCAACACTATTGCTGAGGTGTTGGAGTGTGTGTGTGTGTGACAGCAAAGTTGTCATGACAATAGCAGTTAGTGATTGGGCATATATACCTTGGGACTGATTTACTAAAACTGGAGAGTGCAACATTTGGTGCAGCTCTGGAAAGAAACCAATTGGCTTCCAGGTGTCAAATCTTAATTGAACAAGCTGGAGTTAGAAGTTTATTGGCCATCATGCACAACTGCACCAGATTTTGCACTCTTCCGTTTAAGTAAATCAACCCCTCAGTCTCTCCCGCCCACACTGAATAGATTGATGACCTCTGGTCTGTTCTGGAAACATTACCACAAACCAACCCACATGTACTTCCATTGTATGCAGTAATTCCTAATGCATGATAGGAATTATAGTGTAAAACAGCTCTGTCTGCTTTCAGGCAGAAAATACATACAGCATGCTTTCTTACAATAAGTAAGTCTTCCTATTAGCAACAAGTATGTCATTCTCAAACATACAAATCAAAGCAGTGAAAGGCATTGCATGCTCACCAGAGTGTGGAAGAAAGGGTGCAGGTTGCACTACAGATTGCATCCTCATTGCTAATCGTGTTGTGTCCTGTAATTTGGGAGTATTGCTTTATTAACAAGTTAATGCATCCATAATACATGGCAGGCCTCAGAGTATGCGATAACAGGAACCAACTTGTACAGGGTATATATTACTACTGTACATAGGGACATCTATAGGCCTGAGATAAAATATTTACAAAAATTTTAGATACTGTATGTTTTCATGTGACAACACTGAAAAAATTAAACTTTGCTGCAATGTAAACTAGTGAGTGTACAGCTTGTAAACCAGTGCAAGTTTGCTGTCCGCTCAAAATAACTCAGCACACAGCTATTAATGTCTAAACCGAAACAAAATAGTACGACCCTAAGTAAAAATGTCCAAAATGGGCCCAATTAGCCATTTTCCCTCCCCGATGGCATGCGACTTAGTGTTACAGAGTCTCTGGTGTGAATGGGAAGCAGGTATGTTAAATTTGGTGTTATCGTCCTCATACTGGTCACTGTAAGTTCAACCTGACACCTCATGGCAAAGAACTCTTTGAAGATCTGAAAAAAATATATTGTTGCTCCGCGACCTAGGCCACAATGGCGGCTGTCCTGGGACGAGGGTGGGCCTTCCCCTGCTTATTTGGACTGTGCTGGGCTTCTCACCCAGCATTTGGAGGAGAGAAGTGGTGGCCGTCTTATGCAGAGCTCTGCAGCGGAGGAAGTGTGCTTGTCCTGCCGGGTCTGACACTGTATAAAGCAGGGATCCTCAAACTACGGCCCTCCAGCTGTGTCGGAACTACAAGTCCCATGAGGCATTGTAAAACTCTGACATTCACAGACATGACTAGGGCATGATGGGAATTGTAGTTCCTGAACAGCTGGAGGGCCGTAGTTTGAGGACCCATGGTATAAAGCATGGTGAGTAAAAAAACTCAGCTCTTTACTCCCTCTAGTGGCCACAAAAGAGAAGACATTCTACTTAAAATTGGAAAAAGGCCCTTAACCACTTAAGGACCGCCTTCTGCAGATATACGTCGGCAGAATGGCACGGCTTGGTGTATATCCTCTTTAAGTGTCCAGCCATGTCTGAAGCTCCGTGAGCGCAGGACCTGCGGACCCGATCGCCGCCGGAGTCTTGCGATCAGTCCCCAGGGCTGAAGAACAGGGCGAGCTGTGTGTAAACGCTTATTGTGATTTTTTTTAACCAAAAATAAGAAGAAGAATACGTATCAGCCTAAACTGAGGAAAAATAATTTTTATATATATATTTTTTGGGGGATATTTATTATAGCAAAAAGTAAAAATTATAGAATTTTTTTCAAAATTGTCGCTCTATTTTTGTTTATAGCGCAAAAAATAAAAACCGCAGAGGTGATCAAATACCACCAAAAGAAAGCTCTATTTGTGGAGCCACATCGCACGACCACGCAATTGTCAGTTAAAGCAACGCAGTGCCGAATCACAAACACTGGCCAGGTCCTTTACCTGCATAAAGGTACGGGTCTTAAGTGGTTAAGATACTTCTTAGGCCGCGTACACACGATCAAATCTATCTGCTGAAAAACGGTCTGCCAGACCGTTTCAGCAGACAGATTCGATCGTGTGTACGGGTGGACAGACAGATTTTGCCAGAAGACAGATTTTAAAGCATGCTTTAAAATCTGTCTGCTGGGAATCCGTCCGTCCGACATGTCTGCTGGTTAGTGACGTGGCGGTGTCAACATCATCCACGTCACCGCGCTGTCTGCCGGCGGGGATTTTGGTTTGATCGTGTGTACAGCGATCAAACCAAAACAGCCCAGCAGACAAATCTGTTCAAATCGGTCTGCCAGACCGATCTGAACAGATGTATTTGGTCGTGTGTACGCGGCCTTAGGATTCCTCATCCTCTAACCTTTATGCCCGCCGCAGGTTTTTCTGCTAAAAAATTCAGACAGCACCATCTTCACCCATCACGGCAGGCTTTGTGTGCCAACCTTTAGGGATATGGGTTCCTATTTAAAGGAGACCTCTCCCCTGGGCCTTGTAAAAGACTTACCCGGACTTTTAGCGTATATAGCGAAAGTGCTGGACCCTAGAGCCTAGTCCTACGAAAAGAGACATTACAGGTAACGCTTCGTGCATGAGATATGGATTCTGTCCAGTTTCAGCGTAATATCTTGGATGGATCCAAAAGCATAGCTCTTTTTTACCACCAGAGGGTCTCTTTGGCAGAGCCTTTCCTTAGCACATCTCCACACGTCTAACACCTTTAGACACTGGTAAATAATAAAGATGTTATACGTGCCTGGTCTGTGAAAGGGTTTTGCACCCCAAACCTCCTTTTCTGGGGTGCCCTTGCTGGTGCTCTTGGCTTATCCTCCCTTCTGAGTGTCAAATAGCAAGCCACTTGTTATAGGGGCATTTGTCTTAAGCTCAGCCCCATTCCCTTCTCACAGGATTTGATTGACTGCAGCAGGAGCCATTGACTTCTGCTGCTACCTCCATGTCCTGTGCGGATAGAGAGAGCAGCGCTTCTATCAGGCACAGTGCTGGATCAAGATCAGCTTGGGTAAGAGATTTGGGAAAGAGCCCTGATCACAGAAGTTTTTTTCCTTAATGCAGAGAGTGCAATTAAGGTAAAAACCTTAAAGGGTCACTAAAGGAATTTTTTTTTTTTTTAGCTAAATAGCGTTCTTTACCTTACTGCAGTCCTGGTTTCATGTCCTCATTGTTTGTTTTTGCTGTGATGTTGCTGTAATTCTTCTCTGTTCTGGACACTTCCTGGTTGTCTGTTTCCTGAGGACCACAGTACTGGGAGCTTCTAGTTTCATTTTCCAAACCATCACTGCTCTATGGCTCTGTATAGCACAGATACAGGATAACATGCAAAAACGAAACTAGGTGCAAAAAAAAAAAACTACAGGTACATTATATGATTGATTTTTATCTATTTTTAATCATTTTTAAAAGGAATCAGTTAACTATTATGTCTCTATACCCTGTAAACAGTTATCTCAGCAAAATAAAATAAAATAAAAAATCCTTTACAACTCTTTTAAGCCTTTACAACAAATTTAACCACAGTTTAGACTAGTATAACTCACTGAGCTATCACATATCACACATTCTATACCAAGCAATATTATTTTATGTCAGTCTGTTCCAGAGCATCCTCTAACCTAATTTTTCCTGACAACATGTACAGACATACTCAATCTGTCCAATTTTAGGTAGAAGACAATTAGGGTATCGGTTTATTTCAGACTCTGAAAAAGAACTGAACAATGCATAGGAAACTTATACACACATATGGAGTTCATCTATACAGTATGCTTGGTTGGCAATTCATCTACGGTAAACCTATCTACTGAACCATGCCAGGTTTAGTTAAAAAAAACTGACATTTACCTGTACAAAGATAATATCTACTGCACCTTTGATATTTTCAAGGTAAGCTTAATTAGTTAATCTTAAAGGTTTTGATTGGTTCAATGAAGCATATAAGCTGTCTAAAAGATGCAAGACTAATTATTTTGCCAATAGCTTACCCTGTACAAGCACCAAGCTGTGATCAGGTACTGGCAAAAATAACTCTATATTAACACATAGGGGAAAAAAAAAGATTCCTTGCAAAGGCCCAGGGCAACGACAAGTGACAACACTTTTCCGCAATACAACTGTTCTCTGGAAAATTAATGATCAGTGAAAAATTCTTTGAAGAGGAAATTTAATCTGGCTGCCAGAAGGGATTGTGCAGTATGTATTATAAGGGAGAAAAACATAAGGAATATTAATCATTCTTAATATTAATAAAATGTTAAGGAGTAATTGAACAAGTAAAACTGAACCAATTAAAGGCTAAATATTTTCAGAGAGTATTTATTTTGATAATTTTATTATTCGGATGTAAAAGTAATATTTTAGCCTTTTCTGATTGCTGCCCTATATGTATTGTATTACATATACTGTACAGATTTATAAATTCTCCCAAGCAAAGGGTATGAACAAAATAATATATGTGGAATATTTTTTATATTTCTTTGTAACCAATGTTAATTCCTTTGAGGTTCAAAAATAGGTTGCCACAAAGTTTGGTGGTCATTTGGGTTGAGCAATTAAAAAAAAGGTAATTAACTAAAGTTAGGTCTTTCTGAAAAGCCCTGTTGGTGGGTTAAACCGACATGTTTCAGGCTGCATCAGTGCTGACATTTTATTACCGTATTTATTGGCGTATAACGCGCACTTTTTCCCCCTTAAAATCAGGGGGAAAACGTGGGTGCGCGTTATACGCCGATGTCATTGTCTTTTACCAATGGGGGGGGGGCAGGGGGTGTAGTGCCGGCCGTTCCGACTCCTACCTCTCCTGTTCGATGCGAGTCCCTTCTCTCCTCTTCTTGCTCCTCCTCCCCCCTCCGAGTGTAGCTTCAGATTGGAGGAGGAGAGCGGTCACATGACTGTGCAGTTTAAGCGGGGAATCCTGACCAGCTTCGCGGGGACCCAATCTGGCGCTGTTTTGAACACCCGGAGACCCGATCAGACGTGGGGGAGAACCAAGACGTGTGGGGTGCAGACGGCTGGGTGAGTGGAACGGCTCATGCTGGGACAGGAGAAGCAGGTAGTAGGGCAGAGTATCCCCCCCCCCACCCATACAGCACTCGTCTGCAGTCCCAGGCTGGAAGCAGTGCAATTGATGGAACAGGTGACAGAGAGCCATATAACTCAGCATATACATCAGCTAGTGGATAAGCAGACAAAGCTGAGATTTATGTGTAATGGTGCTGGGATCTATGTGTAATGGTGCTGAGATCTATGTGTAATGGTGCTGAGATCTATGTGTAATGGTGCTGAGATCTATCTGTAATGGTGCTGAGATCTATGTGTAATGGTGCTGAGATCTATGTGTAATGGTGCTGAGATCTATGTGTAATGGTGCTGGGATCTATGTGTAATGGTGCTGGGATCTATGTGTAATGGTGCTGGGATCTATGTGTAATGGTGCTGGGATCTATGTGTAATGGTGCTGGGATCTACTGTATGTGTAATGTGCTGGGATCTATGTGTAATGTGCTGGGATCTATGTGTAATGTGCTTGGATCCATGTGTAATGTGCTGTGATCTATGTGTAATGTGCTGAGATGTATGTGTAATGTGCAGGGGGGGGGGGGGTTTTGGTATGTGTAATGTGCAGGGGGGCTTTGGAATATAAAAGGGGCTGTTGAAAGTTTTTTTCCTGAAACTTACCCCTTAAAATTAGGGTGCGCGTTATACGCCGGTGCGCGTTATACGCCGATAAATACGGTAGCTGCATTAGTAGAGTACTGTCTGGAATTCTTCTGCACATTGTCACATTGCCCTATGTTGCTCTTATATTATCACAATTGCCTATTTGTTGCTTTCTTATTGTCATCACTGTCCATTTGTTGCCTGCATTTTACCAAGATTGTCTGTTTGTTGCCCATGTATTCTAACAATTGCTTTTCTATATTCCATGAATCTTCTGAAAAGCCATTTTGCCTCCAAAATGTCAGGTTGGAACTGTTTATGTCACGCATTTCTGTCAAGACCAGACAACGGCACCTGTGTGTGCCTGTGCATCGGCGCGCTACTTGGCGCCAATGGACCTTTAAAAGGACAGCAGCTGCACTTGTACATTGCTGTTTGATCTGCAGCCCTGTGCCTAGTAATCTGTGAACCTGTCTGCTTATTATCTGTACCGACCTGGCTCTGTTGACTACCCATCATCTTCAATCCTGACCTTGGCTTGCCTTGACCTTGCTTAATCTTCTGTTGTTTACCTGCTGCCAAACCTTGCCTGTTCATCTGACCACACTTTAGCCTGCTGCATTTAACTGCCTGATCACCTGCTCCGACCAGCTTGTCTGACCCAGCTACTGCCTGCTGCTTACTCTGTATTGTTCCTGTATCTGACCCGGCTTGTCTCACCCTGCTCCAGCTTGCTGCTGATCCTACACCCGCCAGCTCATCAGGCCACTGACCTGCAACCGCCTCTGATGCCACCTGCAGTTCTAGCCATCCCAGGACGGTCATCATCCTTCTACTGTGCCAGCTACTACAACTATTAGGCACTCCTACCTCACTGTGCTCACAAGCTCACTGTCCCCACTTCAGTGACTCCTGAGCCAGGGATGTAAGAGAGGTCTCCTCCTACAAAGTCAGACTCTACTACAAGGTACGTACAGTATGTAACAGTTTGTTTCGAGAACTATATTATTATTTAATTAAATCCCCTGCAGATCTATAACTATTACCACAGCCCTGTTAGTTCCAAAGTTGGACCTAGTGCACCGCTACAAAACCACTGCCTTCATTTTGTTGTGGCACACTCTGCTATTGTCTTTCTTCCCTTGCCCTACTCCCAACTTCTCTCTATTCTCAGTCTTTCAAACTTTGCAAAGTTTCTGCTATAGAAAGAAGTAATTTCTTAAATAGGGAAACAGAAAATGGTAAAAGGATGACAGGAATTCTGACCCAAACACAGTGCATAATACTACTATTTAGTAATGGGTTCCAAAGATGTAACGAAAGACAAAAAATATATTCACTTCCCATTTATTGAGTAACTAATGGGACATATACAGAATCTCCAGAGAAGGGTCATTGATACATCACAGGACCTGCTCCACATTTTTCTATTATCATTAACATGTTAATGGTAGGAAACAAAAAACTGCAAGGGAAGTATCCATTTGCTGTTGTTGTCCACAATGACGAGGCGCAGAATATAACAGAATGTAACAGTGTTAAAGAAAAAGAAAATGACGATTTAATGATAGCAAAATACAAAATGGCATTGTCAGCCTATATTGTGCTATAATTATATTCAGGAAAATTGTGCAGGAACAGACAGCCCTCTACGCTTCGTTTTGCTCAGCAATTGCCATTTGTCATTGTGCTTTGTAACCCCATTCTACAGGACTGCACATTATCCTGCCCTGATATAAACACTTTCAGAAATAAATAATAATAATTGACTGCATGACAGGGATTTGAATCACCATGCCAGGTTATGGGCATGTGTAGCATGGCAATAAATCAAGATTTGAACATGATGTTTCAGACTCTTGAAAAAAAGTCACAATTGAAAAACAATATATATATATATATACACACACACTTCACCAATAGGCATTTATAAAAACATAATTTTACAGACGTTAAAGGATACATGCTTTCATAAAACAAGATGTGACCCATCTGTCATTTAGAAATACACATCAGTGATGGACAATGACAGTAAATTTCACTACTGAGAATATTAAAAGGTCACAGTTATAAAAAAAATGAAACTATATAAAATGTTAAAGTCACATAGAGGTCATTTTACCACATCTGCATATCTGTTTTAATAGCAATTTGTATTTTCTAGTATATACAGTATGTCATATAGATATAAGAAAGTTTGTCAATATTCAGAGCTTTTTTAAGAGAAACCAGTTCTGCTGTTTACATATTTAAGTATGCTTGCCCTTAGTTCAAATATGCCCTGGTGCAAGTGCATTGCCACTACTACCTGTAGTTCAACTCCCAGACACCAACTTACACTTACTATGCAACACACAGTGACGGCTGGCGCTTATTGGAGGGTGGATGGCAAACTAATACCCAACCCCCCACCCTTTAAGAGATAGCCGAGAATGTGGCGATCGCACACACCCCTCCCCCCAGAGACGGACGTGAATGCAGTGATCAAACCTGCTGCAACCTGCAGGAGATGGACGGGAATGCAGCGATCGACCCCCCGCATAGGGAAATGTACGATATAGCGGCCATCAGGGTATTACATTACATCAAGGGGAATGAAGAGCTAAGCTGGGCCGTTGATTCTTCTTCCGGGCGAACAGGAAGTGTGTCCTGAGACTCGATTAGCCAGGGAGTCCTAAGACTCCCTGGCCAATCGGGTCACAAGAACTGCTTCTTGATCGGCCAGGGGGAGAATCAGGAAGACAATAGCGAATATTAATTTGCAAATGTCATACAAGTGGGTGGGCACTGCACCCCCAGCCCACCCTTTTTGAAGCCAGTTAGAGCCTCAGGCTCTAATCATGTGCTTGAAAAAATTGAAATCTATGTGTCCGGCGCCCCACGTGTAGATTATGGGACGGGACACGCGGATGGGGGGCGGCACTGTGCACCCTGCATAAGCAACTGCCACTGCACTTACATATAAAAACAGCTGTGTTCAGCCAGGGATCATGAGGGAACAGCATCAACAGCATGGATACACAAATTTATCAAAACCTCAGGCTATGGCCTATTATGCAGCAGCAGAAACTCTAAACCAGTGCCAGCGTTATAGTGCCAACGCTGGCAGGCAGGACGGCAGCGTCTACAGCTGCAAGCAGATATGATGTTCTGGTGTCCTGCCCCCTTTGTCAAGGCTTTGTCGAGGCCCCAGAAATGCATAGCAGCCAGTTCAAACACACCCAACATCCCACCATATTTTTGACCGCTAGCCGCCTTGCTTGCGGCAGTAGACACCACTGATGTGCCCGCCTAGGTTCCCACTGACACTGGTGCAGATACCGCTGCTGTATGATCGGCCATAACTTGAGGTTTTGATGAATTCATATACCCATGCTGTTGGTGGTGTTCCCTCACGATTCCTGGCAGGACACAACTCTTTATATTTGTACGTTTTTATTTTGCTTTTATTCTTTTATTCTGTGTAATTTTTACAGTAACTTTGAAATGTAAGTGCAACGTTCTTATTTTAAGCAATAAACTATTACTTAGACAGCATCACGCTACTGAACAATACGATAGGGAGCTTAGGGCCTTGTGAGTCATTACAACCAACCATCCATCCAGGGTTCCTGAGAACTTTTTCACAAGCAAAGGCCTTGGCTGGGCTATAGCCACATGCCTGGTTTGCTTTCTATCTGGTAAGCAAGTTTTCTATGAGGTGGCGGTGCACTTTTTAGTAAATCAATTATCGGGGGGGTTTATTATTGGATGAATCCATCTGCCCTTGGAATCATTGGAACAAGCTTATGCCCTACAATCAATTTATTTAACTGTGGACTGTAATTAGCATGGTCTTTTCCTATCTATTTGTAAGTAGACATGTGCACACTGAAATATTTTTTTTTTGAATTTCATATTTGTCCGAAAAATTTTTTATTTTGTTACTCCTGAAATTTGTTTTTATTTTGTTTTATTAAAAAATGCATTTGCATTCAAATTAAGGTTGAATCTGTCAATTGAAGGCTTATGGTGTCTGTCGAATGTTCTAAGAAGATTCGATGAAGCAGCTGAACTGTACGATGCTGCAATCGTACATTTACGGTCAAATGCTCCACCCACAAGCTATAGAAGAAGTCTAATGTTGTATGATAAGTAATAATTATATTTATTATTATTACTAGTCAACCAACATTAGAATTCTTCTATAGCCTATGGGTGGAGCATCTGACCATAAATGTCCACTCGTGGTGATCGTATGTTTTTAGCTGCTTCGTCGAATCTCTATATGTCTCTATAATGTCAAATCTTTTCTCTCTATGTCAAATAATCCTGGACTAAAAGAGTTAGGTAAGGCACATTCGACCGCAGGTTCGATATACACAGATCGAAAATAAGCATTTTTTATGTCGGATCTTTCAGATTTCAAATTCTGCGCGCTCGTTATCGTTTGTTAAAACGAACACGAAAATACCCAAGATTCAGACGAAAATGCATTCGGACGAAAACGAATGCACATATCTATTTGTAAGTGTGCTTTAGCTGAATACATGGCATCATTGTGGTTCTACCAAATCCAGAACCCTGCTACTCAGCGGTATGCTTAAAACATTAATTTGCAGTAGCTCCTAAAAAAAAACATTACTGGTTGGATTGAGCTGGCAGTTAGGTTTGGATGGATTTTTGGTTGTTATGAGCTCTGGCCTAACTAAATGAGTGCTTGGCTAAATTACTAAAAGTGTCAGCTTCCTGTTTAGGAAAGCCACCTAGAAGAAAATTTAAAATGTATCATTAAAAAAAATTGAAAAAAATAAAATTAAGATGTCATTCGTATTTTGCTTTTTTACATTACTTTGTTTTGAAATCCTAGAAAACAAGCTCCCTAATCATTCAGAAAAATTGAACGAGAGGTAGCTATGTTTCTGTAGCTTGCCTGTTGCTTTAGCTCTTCTAATGACCCTTTCCAGCCTTACATTCACTACATGAATGACTTACTGTACAGTGGAAGACCTCATATTAATGAATGATTAATGGCTCTGTTTTTTAAGATATAGCATAATGTAATAAACATGTAAGCAAGATATGCAGCAGTAATCAGCTGGGAAGGAACAGTTATTTACATGCTAATTTCATTGTCACTAACTCATACTGACTAAATTTGACATTTCGGCCTTGCAAACAGTTGTGGCTTCATATTGGAAATTAAAGAACCGCAACACTCTCTTTATTTAGAGCCTGAAATTCTCATTTGTAAAACATCTGTTTGAAATATTAATATCTGTCAAACGGGAAACACTTGAGGCTCTATATAGCTTCAGCCCATCTGTTTATAGAGTAAACACACCATGGTAATTCCTAGTCTTTATCAATTTGTGGTTACTACCCATACAGTATCTCACAAAAGTGAGTACACTTTTGTAAATATTTTATTATATATTTTCATGTGACAACACTGAAGAAATTAAACTTTGCTAGAATGTAAAATAGTGAGTGTACAGCTTGTACAACCGTGTAGATGTGCTGTCCCCTCAAAATAACTCAACACACAGCCATTAATGTCTAAACTGCTGGCAACAAAAGTGAGTACACCTCTAAAAAAATGTGTCAATATTTTGTGTGGTCACCATTATTTTCTAGTGCTGCCTTAACCCTCTTGGGTATGGAGTTCACCAGTGCTTCTCAGGTTGCCACTGGAGTCCTCTTCCACTCCTCCATGATTTTAGAGACCTTGTGCTCCTCCACCTTCTGTTTGAGGATGCCCCACAGATGCTCAATAGGGTTTAGGTCTGGAAACATGCTTGGCCAGTCCATCACCTTTACCCTCACCTACTTTAGCAAGGCAGTGGTCATCTTGGAGGTGTGTTGGGGGTCATTATCATTTACATAAATGTGAGGGGTGTACTCACTCTTTGTAAGACAATGTATATGCATACAGTCAGTAACATAACAATAACCACAGCAGATTACAAGGCTGCTATGGGACCTAGGAGGAAAGGGGGGCTCATTAGGGGGCTATTGAGGCAAAGTAAAAATAGAAAATGTGTGCAAATTCTGAATCAAGAAGAGTTGACGTCAGATGCACAGGAGGAGACTTCGGAATCATTATCACTAGTCACATATTCCCTTGTAGGCTGTGTAGTACGTTAAATTTACTGTACTTAGTTTTTTTTTTTTTTTTTTAAAGTGTATTTTTGTGCGTGAACTCGAGAGGCAATCTGCCATCCTTCTCCATGGAGAAATAGCTATAGGAAATAGCTATGGGAAATAATTATTTTTGGGCAAATACTAACGTTATGCCCCCAGCGTTGCCAATATAGTACTAAACAAGTGGGAACACGAATCCATTTTTTCTGAAAGACATGATTCACTCATGTTCTACAGACGGTATATAGATGATATTTTAATATTTTGGGTAGGTGCGGAGAACACCCCACAGGAATACATCAATCAAATGAATAATAATCAATACGGACTTAAATTTTCGGCAGAAATTAATTCTGATATTGTAAATTATCTGGACCTTACTATCAAAAAGAAATGGAATAAGTTTGAGACTCTTACGTACTTTAAAGAGACTGATAGGAATGGATTTGTTCCTACCAGTAGCTGTCATCATCCCCAGTGGATCGGGGCCGTCCCAAAAGGACAATATATGAGACTGAAACGTAACTGCGCAACTTCTAGTGATTTTGACCAACAAGCCCGAACTTTAACATCACGTTTTATTGAAAAGGGTTATGCACCTGAAGTGTTAAATCAAGCTTTAGTCCAAGTGTCCCAGCTGGATAGACCATCTTTATTAACCACTAAACCTAAGAAAGAGTTTAAGGCGGAAATGCCCTTCATTACAGGGTACCACAGGCAATATAAACAAATAGAGCGTATTTTTAGGAAGTATTGGCCAATACTTCTTAAGGATAAAGATCTGCAGACCATCATCCCACGTACCCCCAGGTTCATCTATAGAAGGGCACCAGGACTAAGAAATAAAATTGCCCCAAATGTACCTGACCCCCCCAAAGAAACCAAGCACTTTTTTGGACGGATCCGGTTTTTATCATTGCACTAGATGTAAGGCATGTAAAATAACCAGAAAATCAGGGGATCCGAAGAAAACTATATCTTTCCAATCAATAATAACAGAAGAAAAATTAAAAATTCGACCTCTTATTACCTGTCACACTGATCATGTGACTTACATTCTTCAGTGCCCCTGCTCACTTCAATACGTTGGCAGAACCACCCGACAGTTAAAGATTAGAGTAAATGAACATCTGGGCAACATTAAAAAAAGCTTCCCAAACCATAGTGTCTCTAGGCATTTTGCCAGCCATCATGATAGTGACCCCAGCTTGTGCTCCTTTATTGGAGTTGATAAAATCACAAGAAATTGGAGAGGGACACACATGACCCGAAGCATTTCGCAAAATGAAACGCAATGGATATACAAGCTTCGTACGATGCAACCGTTGGGTATGAACATTGAGCTTGATCTCAACTGTTTTTTCAACAGTTAAAGAGCATACCTCTGGTTGCCTTTCATGTTATTGAGATCTGCCAGAATGTCATTCAATGGTTCATAGGTTTTAGGTGTCAATGTCCCTTTGAATATACCATCACCAAACTGAGAGAGCAATCAACTGCACTATAGGTGATGGAGGAATTTTGGCAGAGTCCACCATCATATGGGGGAAGCAATTCTCTACACTCCAGTGGATGGAGGAACTGTTGAGTTCTCATTAAACTTTTGTGTTTTGGGGTTTTGTACATATTTGTGAAGGTTAGTCATCAGTACCAATATGGTGTTTTTGCTAGTTGGTTTTTTGTTTAATGCCAGTATACGTTTTTGGAGATGTAGCTGGTCTATAACAATTCACCCTTTGAGTATGACGAGTAACTAAAATGTACCTGTATAATAACATAGCAGTGCGAGTCCTATTCGTGACTTTGAGACTGCAGAATTAAAAAATTATTTTTAATCTAAATATTTTAATTATAATTGATTTTTTCTTCATATATGCTTCACTGATGTAATTGGCTTAATTGCTATTTTTATTTTGTATTGCCGGATCTAACTTCCATATCTGTCAATTGTAACGCTCGAGATCAAGGCTGGTGTGCTGAATGAGTTAATTGGCTTGTCTGCTCCAATTGTATGATGGGAGGGGTCCAATACACTACAAATACCATGAGCCTTTGCTAGACTAGTCACGCGCCCTGAAGACGTTTAGCATAACGAAACGTACGTCGGCAGCGTAACTAGTCACATGATACGCCTAACATCCGGTCATCTGGTTGTCGGAGTCTCGGAGTGGAACGCACGCCGCTACATGCTGCTGCGAGGCAGCGTAGCTGCGATTGAAGCGGAACAGACCACCTTGACTTACAAGCGAGCAGCCTTGATGCCGGGTCTGGCATACTTTTAATGTAAGAGGCCATTTGGCTTTTTTTATGTTCCTATTTTTAATAAATCAAGCAGTATTATGCTATGGAGAGGTGAATGGCTTGTCATCGCAGTGCCAATCGCGTTAAGCCACCACAGCTCCATGTACTTAGTTGTCTTGCTAGTGGAAATGTATTGCTCCAGAGCTTCAGGTCATCCCTGTCTACACAGAATTTAAGCATATATGCTGATTACAGTTTCCCTTGGGTTTCAGCTGTTTGTAATTCTGCAAAAAATGCCATAGTTTCACCACTTGAAGACCAAGATAAAACTCCTTCCTATTTAGGCCATTTTATAATTTTCAGCACTGTCATACTTTAACTGATAACTACTTGGTCGTGCAACACTGTACCCAAATACATTTTATAATTTTTATTTTACACAGATAAGAGCTTTCTGTTGGTAGTATTTATTCACCACTGGACTTTTTTTATTTTTTACTATACTGTATAAAGGAAAAACAACTTAATTAACCTTAATGTTTGCTATAAAACTTTTCAAACAAATAATCTTTCTATATAATATTAAACCAAAATGTATTCTGCTACATTTCTCTGAAAAAAAAAAATAAGCAAATTCGTATTTATTTCATCCATGTGAAAGTTATAGTATACAAACTATAGTATATTTTATGTTATCAACTCTGATGTTCTAACTGCTTATTTAATTTCTTCAGGCCATAAAATAGTAGAACAGACACCACCACAATGATCCATTTTTGGAAAGCAGACACTCGAATCTATTTAGTAAGAAGCAAGGTGAGTATTTTGAAGTGTTGCTACAATTTTTTGGAAAATTAAGTAAATACAATAAAAAAAAAATCATAAAACTGTCATTTTAACCACTTGCTGACGGCCATACGGCTTTGTACGGCCGCAGAGTGGTTCCAATTCTCTGGTTCTAATTCTTTTTACGGCCTCTGCTCCTCCGCGCTACTAGGGGGCGCGTGGGGGCCTGCCGCATCCCTGACATGCCGATGCGCGTGCCTGGCGGCCGCGATGTCCGCCAGGCATTCGCGATCAGCGGTACACAGACATGGATGTGGATCTGTGTGTGTAGACACACAGATCCACGTCTTGTCAGGAAGAGAGGAGACCGATCTGTGTCCCTTGTCCACCATAATGTTGCAGTCCCGATAAAAATCGCAGATCGCCTCCATTACTAGTAAAAAAAAATCTTATTGCGATTTTTTTTTTTTTAACAAAAATTTTAAACTTTTTTTAAATTGGGCTACTTATTATAGCAAAAAGTAAAAAATATTGTTTTGTTTTTTTCAAAATTTTCGCTTATTTTTGTTTAGAGCGCAAATAATAAAAACCGCAGAGGTGATCGAATACCACCAAAAGAAAGCTCTATTTGTGGGTAAAAAAGGACGCCAATTTTGTTTGGGAGCCACGTAATTGTCAGTTAAAACGACGCAGTGCCGGAAGCGGAAATTTCACCTGGTCAGGAGGGGGGTATATGTGCCCAGTAAGGAAGTGGTTAAAGTGGAACGTCACCCAAAAGAGGAAGTTCCAATTCAGTTCTTCTTTTCTCCTCCTTCCCTCCTTTACCATATTTGGCATATAATTTTTATTTATTTTTTGGGGGGGGGATGGGGGTTGCAAATCAATATACATGGTCTCCCACAGTGCGCAGCATGTGGGAATGTAATTATTTTAGTACATTTAAACTGCTAAATACCTTTTCTCATCAACAGTATATAGCAGACGTTGACTTATACCAGTGTCTGGTTAAAGCTTGTAGGAGTTTTCATTCTACTCAGACTATCCTATGGGCTGTAAGTCCCTTGACCCTCTGTCTGGACAGTGCAGATTACAATCAACCTACCAAGAAAAAGAAACAACTCTATAGCAATAGACACCGAAGTGAGCATTTGCAGAGTGCCACCAAAGGCTCTGTCTTATCAGGAAGATTGGGGACAGTGGAAGGAAGAAGGGGAGGATCAGAGAAGAAGGCAGAATCAAACAGCCCTTTCTAAACAATGCAGAGGATTAACCCCCTTAGGTTACAAAGGGAGTATAACAAGCATGGTTTACTGCATATACAGACAGATTTTACCATTGTGGATTTAGTAACACTATGGCCGCGTACACGATCAAATCTATCTGCTAAAAACGGTCTGACAGACCGTCTCAGCAGACAGATTTGATCGTGTGTACAGGCGAGCAGACGGATTTGTCCAGCAGACAGATTTTAAAGCCCGCTTTAAAATCTGTCTGCTGGAAACCCGTCGGACCGATATATTTGCTAGTTAGAACGCTAACCAGCAGACATATCTGACCGCACATGCGTCGAATGGATTTGACGCATTCGCGGAAGTGATTTACTTCCTGGTGCGGTGACGTGGCGGCGTCAACGTCATTGCCACGTCACCGCGCTGTCTGCTGGCGGGGATTTTGGTTTGATCGTGTGTACAGCGATCAAACCAAAACAGCCAGCAGACAAATCTGTTCTAATCAGTCTGTCCGACCGATTTGAACAGATTCATTTAGTCGTGTGTCTACGCGGCCTAAGGAGGAGCTATTGAAGGTCTCAGATTTGTATACTTGTTGGCAGATGGGAGGATGGCAACGCTAAATTCTTTAATAACCCACATGCACCAGTTAGAATATTTTTTTAATGCTGTAGTGTACACCTGATTTATTGCTTTAGGTTTTTTATTTTATCATTACACTTTGTTCTGGTTTGTAAAATAACCCAAGTATGCACTGAGATCAGCTAGGAAATATGTTTCTTCCTATCCCCACCTGCTGGCATCACACTGAAATACCTAACCGTATAATACTGATTACAAGTCCAGAGCATTAGAAATCAATTAGATACAAGCTCAGGATTTAAAAACCCTGCATTATCATGCGCAGTTGCAATTCTTTTTCTTGTAGCAATTCTTTCAGAAAGACCTAATCACTATCTCACCTGGTTGTTTTTGGTTTTTCATGCCAGTCAGCTGGTGCAAATAGCTAACTACATTTTTTCATATTTACATTATTCTTTGGCTGTTTACTAGTCCTGCCCTCACAGATGGAAGTGAATACTGAAACCAAGTGGATGTAGCAGTGTAAATAAATCAAAGTTACATTTTATTATTTTTCCCTCTACCTTTCTGTATAATTTATACATTTATCTCTTAAACCATCTGCGCATGTAAAAATATATGATTGCGATAGTCAGATTCAGCCTTGATGATGGCCGATGAAGTTAACAACCTAAATTAATGTCATCTTGAGCCATTTTGTAGTGGATAAATAGTCTCGACATCCGTCTCTGGGGAAATGCCATAAAATATCTAGTATCTCCTTTCCAACACAGGGACTGATTTTATACATTGATTCACACAGAGAGCTGTAAAATAGAAAAAAGATTTTTCCTGAAGTAATATTTCTGATGAATGAACTGCATTTTTATTAGGTTTGAGTATAAAGCATTATTATAGGTTTGGGCAAGGGTAACCTCTCTGCCATTGTAGATTTTACCTGATATTGCTTAGGGAACTGACCTCCAGTATACTCAGATTACCTGCCACAACTCAATAAATAGGACGTTTTACAGTGGGAAAAAGAAGTAAAGACATATAAGTGCTATTTGGGCACATGAACAGTAGTAGTTGGAAGAGACTATGAATGGCTAGGATTGATTGTGCTTGAAATGATCATGAATGCATTTCTGGAAATTCCAAAAAGCTTGCCGCCTAGACATGCAAAACTCTACCATGGAGAGTTACACCTACCCTTCTTCCATTATCTCATCACCTAAATGCAATTGAAATGAAAGGGGTGGACTAGGGACTGTTGGGCTGGGGAGGAAGGAGCCAAGTGATGCACTGTGAGCTCACAGTGTGCAGTGTAATCAGAGTAAGCAACTTTAAAACAGGAGAGGAGTTTGTAAAACTGTACATGACCGAAAGTATGGCTGGAGTATAGTTTAAATGATGTAAGTCCAGCCAAAACCTTTTGTTGTTATTGGATAGAATACAGACACACTAGAACCTTTTTATGTTTTATACTGCCATCCTGCATTCTGGACTGATTTCCCCTTGGAACAGTGACAGTGGTTATTACAAACAGCATGTGAAAGAAAATCTTAGCTAATTTAATCATAAATTACAGATTTAACAAAAACACCATCCAGCGTTCAATCCCAGGATTTCCCCAAACAGGACTATGATAGGCAATGGTTTCAATGATGCATCCCTCTTCTGACTTTGCAGACCTTCCAAACACTGCAAAAATGTACACAGGAGGGCACAAACGCCTAGTGCATTACCATAAATAACCATTTATCAAAATCACATAACAATTAGTGTTGCTCACGAATATTCGCATTGCGAATATTCGCTACGAATATTGCATATTCGAGTATTCGCGAATATCTCGAATATCGCGGCATTCGCTATTTCGAATATTCGCTACAAATTTCGCAAAAAAATTCGCAATAAAATTCGCAATAGCGAAAATTCGCAATTTTTTTTTTATCAAATATCACGAATATTTGATATTAACGAATATTCGCAACCGCATATGTGAAATTTCGCTATTGGCGAAAATTCGCAATTTATAAAATATCACGAATATTCGATATTAACGAATATTCGCGAATATTCTTCGAAATATTCGCGAAATATCGCGAAATCGAATATGGCGTATTCCGCTCATCACTAATAACAATGTTATACTCACAAAAGTAGGAATAAAATCAGGCTTGTCATATACAATGCTCTAAACTGTAGCTCGACATTGCATGCTATTATTAGGTCTATTATTTACCAGAACACCCAGATTCTTCTCAACAATTTACTCTCCCAGTCATTATCTTCCTAGAATGTATGATGTATGAATGTTTATAGCTCCCAAGTGCAGAACTTTACATCTATCAATGTTAAACCTCATCTGCCACATAGTTGTCAAGTGCATTAAAAGTAGAATTCTGGGCTTGTACTAGCTATGCTTAAAAAGGCTTCCTCCCTCCTCCTAACACCTATACCAACTAACCTGTGTAGAAAATATGTTTTTTTAGGCTGCTCTTGTCCACTCATGTGATTGGCTCCCCTGTGTCAGGCATCAGTTGATGCAGGAGAGAAAATAGGAGTGCAAACAACAGATGGGCCACAACAAGCTTTTGGGTGATGTCATCGCTTTGCTCAGGCATTACCAGCCATTGTTGAAAGTTTTTTCTTCTCCTCTGTAGCCAGCACTGGTTGTCTTAGGGGAGATCATGTGACCAGACTAAAAAGGCCTACAAATAGGTATGAATAGTTTTTTTTTTTAAACACAGGTTAGTTAGTATAGGGGTTAGGAAGGGGGAAGTAGTGTTTTTAAGCATAGTTAGTAAAAGCCCAGAATTCTATATTAAAGTGGAAGTAAGCTTCCATGCATGCTGTTTATCTATAGGTAAGCCTATAATAAGGCTTACCTATAGATACAGTAAATATTTGCTTTAGATGTAGCTGGTGATGTCACGGCACATGTGCTCTGAAGGAATGGCATACCCGTGCCGTTCCTTCAGAGCTGTGCCATACAAAACGACTCCCTGCATGTGACATCATCGCCGGCATGGCCATTCATATTATCGAAGTCAGCGAACCTGAAAAAATACTGGGTGAAGATAAAAGGACCTTTAGCAGTGACAGCACGCTGCTGGAGGGCTTTGTTTTCAAGTAAGTCAGTCATAATGTGCTAGTATGCCATGCATGCTAGCACACTATGACAAAATACCCAGGGGGGATTTTTTTTTTTTAATACAGTTTACTACTACTTTAAAGTCTGCTTGTAAGTTAAAGACATTCTGTAAAGACGTTATCCACTACATAGTTCGGTGTCACCTGCAAACACAAAAATAGTACTTTTAATCCCAAATGTTATATCATTTATAAATAAGCTAAAAAGTATTCACTGAACCTTGGGGTACACCACTAGTAATCTTAGACCATTCTGAGTATGAATCATTAATCACTACTCTCTGAATACATTTTTTTAAGACAGTTTTCTATTCAATTACAAACTGAATTTTATAGGACTCTACCTTATACATTAGCCATGTGTGTAACATGCTTTTCAAGAGTCCAAGTGTGAAGAAAATAGTCTTTATTCTGGATTTTCTCATAGACTCTGTTTGTTTTTTAAGAACCCCTGGACCGATCTGGGTGAAATTTGGATATGTTGGTCCCCCAGATCGGGGCTATCAGGGGGTATGTAATGGCAGGGTGCTCTCTGCCTGGAGATAATTGGTTTATTCCTTAAACTGATCTCAATATCTCAATGTGTCATGTAAATGATCTTTAGTCTGTTTCTCAAGAAGCGTTCATTGTGTGAATTTCTATTGTTTAGCAGGTGAGAAGTTCTTATCTCTGAATCGCCTCGTCTGGACAAATGACCAGTAATTAACTCATGTGGATTCTACCGGAGACAGCCGTCTGTCTCCTAAAATAGGTCTATTGAAGGGGTGGCTCGTTAGTACACCATTGTATGATAATGTGGGAGGAGGATGTCATTGTATATCTGATTACATCAAGTATTCCTTTTGCTGTATAAATATAGGTAACCTGCACTCAATAAAGCATTCTCTTACCTGGACACCCTTCATGAAGTCTTGGCTCATACTTGGGAAGGGGGGGGGATACTCTAAACATTCGGAAGAATCATCTTGGAAACTGCATTTACCTCCACTATCTATGGTAGCGATAATCCATTATGCTCAGCGATTGGGAGATGGAAAGAAGGCCGCAGTATCCTAACCACTGCAGGTCTTAACGCCAAGTATACTATATTCACAACCACCCCTGTGTCTATGTTTTCACTTAGCAAATAGCAGATTTGTTTGGCAACTTTGGTCTTTTGTGGATCTATGCTATGTATTGCTTAAAATATTATTTTCTAGCAAAAATTCTTCTTCACTGTTTAAGGTATGTTAAGACACCAGACCTTCATATTTGGGACCTCTCAACTGTGGTATTGTGTTCTGCCGTAGGGCACATAAGTTGTGCAAAAAATATTTAAATAATACAGTAGGTGTCTATAGGGTTTGTAATAGGTAGATCAATACAAGACATTCTAGGTAAGTCTAGTTTTAACACAACAGAGATGAGGTCTGCAATTGGATAATCAGTGAAACAAAGATTTGTAGGACAAAAATGTTTTACTCACAATAACATTGAGAATAGTGGTCCCGACAGTGACATTCTCATACAGAGTTATGTTGTAAAGAGGCTGACTGAAGATCGGGCGGTTGTCATTCTCATTGATCAGGTTAATCTTCACTTTTGAAAATCCCACATGGTCAGAAACACTTTCGTTTGCAAACAGCTAAAAGTCAAAATATAGATCACAACATTAAAAAATAATAGTTGTATTGTAAGTAGAAAATGTTAGCCTTATGTATGCTATTGCAAACCCCTCTATATAAGTATTGTGACAAGTGTTAAATCAGGAGCCCCCTGCAGCACACATAATCTGGTTACATTCATTTGGCGTAATTAGACAAACCGAAAATGGTTCTTGGTTATTTGCTGTGGCTTACCACACATAACTCTCTGCACTTAATTAAGGATTAACTACTGCCATTATTCTTTACCAGATATTGAGATAATCACAAACTATGAATGTTCAGAATTAGTAGTGCACTTCTGCTTGTTTAAAGGGTAACATACGTGTTATACTTGGTCACTTAAAGATACTAAAGACATTTTTAAAAATCCACTCATGCTCTTCAAGGATTAGTTGATTGTTATTGTTAAGGGGATTGTAGAATTACATGATTCTTTGTTCCCACCAGCTTCAGCACTCTACTACCCAACTTGAAGCTCCAGGTTGTGGGAAGAGCCATGGCGTCATGTGCATTACAGAGACATTAACCCTGAATAGTACATTTAGGAGGCTGAAAGTGGTTGAAGCTTAAAGAGAAACTTCCTGACATGGGCAAAGCACCAGAGGGAGTCTACTGGAATGAAGAATAAGGTAAGTATTTACACCCTAATCCTCTTCCCCTAAACTAGCAATTAATCATTACAGTGCAGGGGTGATTTTTTAAATTTTCCTAGAGTTGGGCATTAAAGCTTAACTTCAAGCGGATATAAAATGCAGCTTTATATCATTAACACATCAATAAATGTATTTTATTTGTAATTATTTATAGTGACAGTATGAACATAGTATACAAAATAAAATACGACATCCAATTGGCAACATTGATCCAATAACAAAGTGTTGCAAACTTAATATTAAACATAATAAAGGAGAATTAAACTCATTGATTTAACAGTTTCATAGATTTTTATTTCTGGCGATGCCGGGAATGCTAAATGTCTTATTTGCATTTGCTGTCAACCAAACTGTCAAACCATCAAATGCCCACAATAAAGGCACAATCTCTCCCTCCTCCTAAAGGGCCTCTCCTCCGCAGAAAGACATGTGAAGCTCAACTGCATAGGTTCTATTTCACTGACAGACATGGTACCTGAAGGCATGGGAGGTGAGGGAGGCAAGGGTGGGACGGCAAAGCCGTACCTACAGGAGGCTTCCCCAAGCACTCCTTAAAGGAAACTCTCTCTCGGAGTCTGAAGTCAATCAGAATGGTAAACGTGATCAACTTCTCTCAATCTGTAGGTATGTCTCGGGCTGCTATCTCATCTTTGATGTTATCGGAGGGATCATAAGAATAAGAAGCCACGAGGGCCTCATTATTCCATGTGACTTCTGCTGCCAGGGTATGGAATTCAATGGTGTAATCAGCAACAGTTCTTGTACTTTGTTTGATGGACTCGAGGCTCTTGGCAGCAGAAGTGGAGTGAGCGGGAACATCAAATACCCTTTTAAAGGAAGCTACAAACACTGGGTAACTCGGGACAATTTTTGCGTCTGCTTTAGAGGGTTTCCCAAGCCAAGGCTCTATCAGAAAGCAAAGAAATTATGAAGCCTACTTTGCTTCTGTTCATGGGGAACGCCTGGGGCAGCATCTCAAAGCATATCCCAAAGTGTTTGAGAAACCCTCTGCATTGAACTGGATCACCGCCAAATTGCTGGAAAAGCAGAGCGGAACCAGACATACCTCTTAAAGAGGTAATATTTGAGGCAGGTGCCTGCACAGAGACTGGAGCAGCAGCAGGCACACCCTTTCCCACGTTTGTACCTAAACAGCCACAGTGGAAGGATCCAGGTGAGCAGTGCGAATCAGGAGTCTCTGTAACACTATGGCAAACTGATCTGTGGTGATCCTGCTCATTCAATCTTTCAAAAATATCACCACTAGGTGGATTGCCTGAATCTTCTGAATTCATGGCCTGCGCCTACTGTCAGGAACCATGAATCAGAGGGAGACAGAAATTCAGTAAAAAATCACACCTTTTAATATAGTGGTAAAAATGGTACAACTAGTAAACATAGTCAAACCATAAACAGGGTGCAGTAATCAAAGCGGGTAGTCAGTGCAAGCCAGTTAATCAGGAAGCCAGAGATCAGCATAGTTGGAGACAGCAAACAGGTTCAGGAGCCAGAAGGGACATGAGCCAGACAAGTCTTTAACAGGAACACAGCAGAGTATCTTCAGATATGTTGACCAAGGCGAAGGCATAAGAGAAATGAACCAGGCATTTTAAATAGCCAGAAGGGGCTGGCTAATAAGCATGAAATGATCACCATGTGAGTTACTGTGGAATGATGAGTGCTGCCAATTAACTGACAGCTGAGCTCTAAGAAGGGAGGGTAGAGCCCAGTTCTGACACCTTGATGACAAATTGTGTGCAGAGATTACAAAGAAATTTCAGGCTAAAATATTTTTGGACCCCAGATAGCAAGTAATTGAGCTGCAAGTTTGAAAATGACTTGCTAAGCTATTTTTAGACTTGCCAGGCTTCACAAGTTTGATCCACAATTGCAGTAAGTCCGCATTACATGACTCCAGTTCAACTTTCTTTGCAAACACACTGCAAGTCTGCTGAAAGTTCTGGTTCAGTTATGTTGTGCAATAGTCATCCCACCACATGGATCACTGTGGCTGAATTTTTATGCTGTAGACTTGCAGAGCTCTTGCTGTAGACTCACTACTGTAACTTTGCACTTGCTAGAGACTTGCCATGCAAATGTGTTACAAATTAGAAAAGTGTAAACTAGAACTACAGTAGTGCTTCAAGTGCTCTGCAAGTCTACAACTTGCCAGTAAAAATGTGCAGCATGTTAACAAGACTTACAATTAAACATGTGACGTGATTGTAGCCGTATTCGTGCAAATGTGACAGATAAAATTGAATTAAAACTTTTTTTATTTGCACTAACATACAATTTTTCAGGACAAGCTTTCGGGGTGTTACCCCTTCTTCAAGGTCCAAGCAGTACTCAATTAAACGTGTCAAATGTGTAACAAGTTATCCTTGCTATATGCTGCCAAATTCTATGTTAAGATCCACACTTCTGCTATATGGAACAAGAAGCATGTTTATACTTATATAAGATGGAACTATGAACAGGCCTGTTTTACTATAAAAAAAAATTTGGTCCCAGACCACCAGGACAATGGGCTTTAGTTATAAAGCTGTATTTCTCTCCCAAAGCCAAGAGGCTGCATATTTTAAAGATGAGAGATCAATTATCATTATGAGGAAACTGCAAACATAAATCTGAACTGCAGCTCTTTAGTTTTGGATAGAGGGGAGAGGTATTGGGACACTTGCCAGGTTTCACTGCTTTCAGTCTGCATCAAGGGCCAATCATCGCAGGTAGTTGCTTTATGGGAGATTGCATGCAAGGGGCAGTGATTAGCTGCAGAAGCTGTCAGCCTCCCTTTGGTTTCAATGGGGCTGCCACCCACAGCTAATCACCGGGGACTCCTGCTGGGTCTCCCACATATAAATCTGTAACGGCCCATTTCCAAGTGTGAATGGAGCCTAAAAAAAGAAATCATTTATGTCTAGTCTCGGCAATCTGCTCTTTTCCATCCTCCTGTGCACTGGCTCTGTGTTTACGTTGCACATTAGAAAGCTGCCAAGTCACTGCTGGGAAGAGGGAGCAGGATGAGCTGAGCTGAAATGAAAATGTAAATCCTTTTTTTGCTGTGTAGTTTGAAGGTTAAGATTTATCTAAAGCCCAAACTTTATTTTTTACTTTTAGGTTTGGATAGATTAGGGAAAACGTAAGAAACATTCACCGTTTATTATGTGTTCACATTCGCAAAGTTAACAGTACATAAAAAATATATTTCTTAACTTTCAAGTTATTTCTGTGGAGCAGGATGATGCACAAGGCTCTATGGGCAGAATAACATGTTTAACAATACACTATAGGGAAATTTTATGCGCAATAGCATACAATGTACCATCTAAGTCTTTATGTATTGTAAACGTTGGGGGTAATTAACTCTTGTGGCAGATGCGTTTTTTGTGCAGTGAGTCAACACCAAACAGGCATATATCGTTAAGGGCCTGGTAGCCCACGTTTATTAAAGGAGAAAAAACGAAACAAAAGTCCATTCAGGAATCCCACACAGGGGTTTAAACGTTAGTTAGCGACAACTGAAAAAACACAGCCCACCTGGCTACTCTTTAATAGCACTGCGGCTACAGGTACTGGTTCCTCAAACCATCACCTCCTCCAGACCCATGGTCCTGGATGCACACGGCTCCGAAGCCTTCCAACGCGTACAACGTCTATCCTCACACAGAGACAATAACAGCCACTGCTCCAACTTCCTTCACCTTCCTTCCCCTCATCTGCTCTCCCCAGCCCTTCATTTAATGAGCTGTCTGCACCTGGGAAGGCAGCTTGCAGGCTGTCTTTAAAACATGGACACAGGTAGGAGATCCAGTCCCACCCAGATCTCTGAAGGATCTCCAAGCCATAGAGCCCCATGTAGCAATAGATAAAATATGAGAAAACTGCCAGCGCAGTTTTCTCTGTTTTTAAATTTACGCTCTGCAGCTCTGCAATCTGGCTATATGCAGACCCTGTGTCCACTTCAACGTGACAGTAGTCCCTACTGTTACAGTATTTAAAGGGGTTGTAAACCCTTGTGTATTAAGGGGAAAAAAACTTCTGACAGTGACTGGCCCCCCAGCCCCCCCTTTTACTCACCTGAGCCTGTTCGTTCCATCAGAGACGCACTGTACCTCTCTCCCCGGGGTTCTTGGCTCTTGATTGGATAGTTTGATAGCAGCGCAGCCATTGGCTTTCACTGCTGTCAATCAAATCCAATGATGCAGGTGGCGGGAGCGGGGCCCAGTCGGGCATTCTATGTCTATGGACTCCAATTCTGGACTTAGAAGCATGTCCACAAGGTAACCCCCAGGGAGAGTGCTTCTCCTAGGGGGTATACAGATGCGAGGAGGAGCCGTGAGCGCCCTTGGGGGACCCCAGAAGACAGTGATTGGGGCCACACTGTGCCAAATGAATTGCACAGTAACTATATGTTTGTTATTTGAAATTGAAAAAAAAAACAAGGGTTTACACTCAGATGATATCCCTTGGGATGAAACTAGTCAGGGCTGAACCAAGTGAAGCAGTCTGATTGTCAGTCGGCATTAGAGATCACTCCCCTCCTCGCAGCTTGACCAGCAACGAGCGTTTGGTGATGTGGTTAACCTGACCCGATTTGGGTAAATCAGTGAGATATGCCATTTTAAAGTTTTATACATGTGAGTGTATTGGATGACGTTTTTATTGGGCGATTAAAGATTTTTAAGCAGGATCACGCTATGTGTCTGTTTCCTACCATCTTTTTCATGTATGAACCCTGAGCCATTCAGAGACGCTGAGCAGTGATTGAGGCTGAGATTGCACCTGTGACACGCCGATATAAATTTTCTTTGCGGTAAGAGGCTACTCAAGAGGGGGTTCTCTTTTCTCACACACCCCCCTCTTTCTTCTATGAGCACAGACGTGAAGCGGTGTCTTTCCAAACCTATCATCTTGGGCTATAGTGGACTTTGTTTGAATAAGGATTGTTCAGTCCAATATTTGCATTAAAGACTGCCATTCTTCATTTAAGAACTTTTCTATTCCAAGGACAATATTCAATATTTGTATATTTATTTGTTTAAAGTTTAAATGTTGCATATGTCCAGCGCTGCCTGGTTGATTGTGATATAATTCTGACATATTCAGGTTTTATTCATTTTTTACCCAGCTATTGAAGGGTTTACACTCACTTTAACCCTTGGGAAGCACAGACAGTGTATACTGTACATCTAGTTTACAACTGCTAATGAAGATTTTCCAGCAGAATACAGACATGGTTAATTATGGTAAACATACTTTCCCTGCCACTTCCTTAACATTGCATATAAGGGAAAAGCTGAGTAAATTTTTTATAGGATGTTTAACCAAATAAAAAGGTAAACAGCAATTTTAAAATATAAGCTATGCATAGCGGTGTGGTTGCTACTAGTTACTACATCTTCTTGTCTATGTATATTCTGATGGCTGTTTACACTATGGAACTGTGGATCACCCCATATTTTAAAACCATTAAATCAAAACACAGGAAAGACAGCCAATCCTGGGAGAGTTGGACGGGAGAGGGGAGGGGGATGTGAATTGTGCACTTTACAGAAACTGTGCATGTCTGCAAGCTAGTGCACGAGATATGTAAATAACTTGTCACTCAAGAGGGGACTTTGGTCTTTATCTGAAAGTCTGTTTTATTTCACAGAACAATAAAAAGAGGATTTCTCAGCGCTGGATTAACTCTGTGTGGCAAGACTGGGCACAGATGATAGGAAATCTTATTCTCTACATTGTGACATCAAAAAAAATAATTGGGTTTACATCCACTTTAATGGTCATTAGAATAGAATTACTGTATGAGTGATTCCTCTTTGGTGTTTTAAACCAGATCTTAATCCTTGCAGCTTAGTGCCGAAATCTCTACAATCGTATTCTAGTTCCACAGATTTATGACTTGAAAAAGCAAGACACTATAAAAAAATTACCACCCAAACAGACGGCAGGTAATGGTGGGGTGGTGGAAAAGAGCATTTATGTGCTATTCAACCTTTACAGCATTCTCTGTCAGGCAGCAACCTTTTTTAACACCCAAGTCCACGACAAAATGCTCACCAGCACACTTTTCTAAAGTATTAAGACTGAAATAATGAAATAAAAACTGTAGCTAACACAGCATTTACTGTATTCGATTTATATTTGGAATTAAGTGGATACCTGTTTGTTGAAAGAACTACTTTGTTATTGCATGGTATTTCTCTCTTTATAAAACTTGCCGTCTACTAATTACCCCCAAATGCCATTTGACATGTACATTTATGAACAGTATATTTACTAAACAATTGTGCCATAAGCCCCAGTTTACACCGGTGTGACTCGTCATGCAATTTAACAGGTCCAAATCACATGACAAGTCGCACACTTTTGTCGGCAATGAAACTGTTCAAATTAGTCCGACGCCAACTTTGCAGTGCCGCAACGATTTAAAAACAGAAGTTCCTGCACTATTTTTTGGCAGCCTAGTGTGGTGTCTTTAAGTGCAACCTCTCGTAGGCGTAGAGGACACCCACTCATCCGCAGCCTGGTATTTTCCATTGACCCTCCCGTTCCGCGTGGTTTTCTGGGGGGGGCGCTTTTTCTCGGTGATGGGGTCTGTGGTGAACCTATGGTTTCAGTTTTTTTTTACATTATTCTTTAGGTAAACATACTCACCTACACCAATATGGCGAACAATGAAAAAACCTGCATCATGCCACTCCTGACCACTGGAAGCAAGCAAGCAAGCAAGCACCAAGGAAGGCCTGTCAAGGCCAGCTTGTATAGATGGTGGTGCCAGATAGAGATCCATCCTCCATCCACATCTCTCCCCCACACTGTTCTGGGGGAGAAGATTTGGACAGCTGCACAGGCTCTCCATCACCTGTTCCAGAGTACAGGTATGTTCGCTAAGGAGATACAGAAGCTGGGGCAGAGGCAGCTGATCTTGAATCCCTGAAACTCCGAATGTCAAGAACGCGGTGACATACAACACGTATGACGAGCCAAAATCAACGAAGTTTAATAGGCAGTTCAGCTCTACTGCTCGATTCTGAGCATGCACATTTTTTTGCGCGTCGTAATTGCATACAGACGAATGCAATTTGCGATAGGAATTTTTCCTGTCACGAAAATTGAGATCTTGCGCTATTTTCTTGGCAGGAAAACTGACAGAAAAAGTGCAATGGAGCATACACATGGTTGGTTTTCCTGACAAAAACCTCACATTGCAGTTTTCCTGTCAGGAAAACCGATCGTTCATACGAGGCATCAGCCTTCCTGCTGAAGCCCCAATCCCAATGATTGCTATAGATATCTTGTGCCTACCATACCAATGCAGTGATTGGTGTTTATCTAGTACCTACCATCCTAGTGCAGTGATTAGTGTTTATATGGTACCTACCATACCAGTGCCAGTGTTGCCAACCTATCAGATTGAAATTTACTCACACAACACCCAAAACTTAGTGGCACAGCCACGTTTTTACTGACTTTTCCAAAAATTACAGTTTTAGATTAGATTAAATTAGAGTATTTAGGCTACACACAAGTACACTATGCAATTAGCAATATGATTTCAGGTAGATAATAAGGCAAAAAACATACACACACACACACACACACACATATATATATATATATATATATATATATATATATATATCACCCCTTAAAATTTCCACTCGCCTACTAGCATTTGGCGAGTGGATTTTAAGCTGGGGGCGAGTGAGGACAGGGCGGCATGATCAATCTCCCTCCAATCTGTGCCTACACTAAGGCCCCGTGCACACGAGCAAATAGATTTGTTCAAATCGGTCGGACCTATCGGGCGGACGGATTCCCAGCCGACAGATTTTAAAGCATGCTTTAAAATCTGTCGGCTGGCCGAATCCGTCTGCTCGCCCGTACACACGATCGAATCTGTCTGCTGGGACGGTCGGGCAGACAGTTTCCAGCAGATAGATTTGATCGTGTGTACGCGGCCTTAGAGTCCCTATGAGATTGGCGGCCGAAGAAGAAAGGTGCATGCTCAGGAAAAGTAGTCTGGTGAGCTGCACACAGGCAGAGCAGTACACAAGTGCTCTCCTTACAATTCTCATTAAGCCATGGCACCTAACAGTATGACCTCTCTGAGCCTGCCCCCCTCCCCCCAACCAATGTAGCTGGAGAGCAGAAAGTAATGAGTGAGGTGGAGGATTGCGAAAATTGCGACTCCGGTGCAGCGCTCACTAAAAGTTGCCCTGACATTAGAGTGGCAGCCTTCCAGTTTGTGCAGTTTTTTGTAAGTGTCCAACAGTTCAGCCTGAGCACTGTGAACAGACTGGTCTCAATGTGTGCTGTGTCAGTGTGCGCTGTGCTATGGTGTCAATGGCTATGCAGTTGTGTGGATCTCAGCGCTGGATTGTACTCCCTCCCGCTGTGCTGCAGCTCCTCTCCTCACTGCCAGCCTGAATAAAAGGGGGAGGGGGGGACATGCAAGCGTGGAGGCGCACACACAGGCTCCTGGTGATAAGATGAATAGGAGAGGGAGAGAGAGAGAGGATGGATAGGAGTTGCAGAGGAGACAGCAAGAGAATGGGGAAGAGACCCAGTTCTAGTGCCCTGTCCCTCTGGTCTGCCCCCGATGCCCTGTCCCATATTGTTAAAGTTGTTGTTGGTAATATTTAATTTTGTAACTTGATTCTGCATAAAAAAATTAACACTGTCATTCCATGAGATAATCTACGAGGGTGTTTATGGTGCAATTAGGCGCAGGGCAGTGTATGAATTAGGTGGGGCAACTGGTGGCGAGTAACTCTTGAGGCCTGGCTAGTAGCTCAGGACTTGAAATTTTGAGCCCTGTATATATTTATATAGTAAGTAGCTCAGGGACCGGCCTCAGGAGGGCAAGAAATTAGAATAGACCACACACACACACATAAAATTGACTCTCACAGTGACACAGACAGCAGTGTGAAGCAGCACAAATGATAATAACACCTCACTGACATGACATGTCCTCTCCTGAGTTATAGTGACAGTCTCTACCCAAGCCAAGTGGTCCCTTCAGTCTACTCCAGTCTATACAGCACTGACAGTCCCGGTCCCAGCCTGCCTTGCTCCCATACCGCAGACCCGCAGGCTCTGGCCGCTCTGCTTGGCTCCATTGCACCATGACATCACTTAACATGCCACCAGAGCTGCCCGATCACACCGTAGCAAGCACTCGGGTGGTTCCTGCCAACTCCGGACCAAGCTGAGCGTAATAGCCATATTTCATACTGGCAACCTTTTACTGGCATTTACTGGCAGGAAAAAAATTGCCTTTTTTTGTACTGGCGATCAATAAAAATACTGGCAGTTGGCAACACTGCCCAGTGCAGTGATTGGTATTTATATCTGGTGCCCACCATCCCAGTGCAATTTTTGGTGTTTATCTGGTGCCTACCATTCCAATGCAGTGATTGGTGTTTATCTGGAGCCTACCATTCCAATGCAGTGATTGGTGTTTATCTGGAGCCTACCATTCCAGTTCAGTGGTTGGTATTTATATCTGGTGCCAACAATCCCAGTGCAGTGATTGGTATTTATATCTGGTGCCTGGTGACATCAGAGGCTATCAGCCTAATGGCGTGGCACATGCTCCATAAAAAGTGCTAGGTCAAGTCAATGAAAAGAAAACAAAAGGACAACACACTGCCCAAGGAAGCGGTTTCGATCATAACAAAGAAATTGCTGGCAAACGTTTTCTAAGGTTACTGCACTTTTCACCTCATCACTGCTCTATTGAAGCATATAGGTGTCTTCATTCATGTGACTGAAAATACAGGCTGCAGCTAAAAAAAGCCAGGTTGTATATCTGCTGCAATCTGTGATTAGAACTGTTATATTGCAGTATTTAACACTACAAAACACTATAAAGTTCTCTAAAGAACAATATAAATGCAGATGTGTAAAACATCAACTTTTTATAGCTCACTTAGAAGTATTTAATTATTTATCATAAAGAAAGCAGGGATGTTTTAGATCAAGATGAAAATGTAAAAAAATATATTATAAAAAAACAGCTTACAGCACTACAAGAAGCCTAATGTTCTCCAGAAGAGACTGCAACTGTATTCAACAACCATATACCTCAGGCAACAGAAGTGCTTGCAAAGTAACGATATTTCAGCATTTACTCCATCATATTGTATATTGTAAAAAGATTCTTACAGAGAACTGATAACGTGGATTTGTCTCATAGTCCAGCGGCACAGCAACTCGCACACGGATATCTGCCTTTCCTTGGACAGAAGTTGGAGAAATGATGAAATGGTTGGAGTTGTTTCCCACCAGGTAAACGTCAAAGGCACTGTTCATACCCTGCGTAAGAATATTAAAACAATAATTTCAGATGATAAACGAATAGCACATTGTATAGTCAGTAAACATACTAGTCAATATGATTTGCAGAAATTCATTTATACACATTACCACTACTACTTGAGTTCTGCTTGGTTACATTTTACCTTAAATATTTTTCTTCTATAAATGCATTTTCCACTTTCCATGGTTCCTTGCTTACTACCAACATCCTTAGGTTCCTGAGACACATATCCAGAAAGCAGTTATGTAAAGGGAAATAGTGGCACAGAACATCTCTCACTGACAGGAGGGATTTTCCACTCTTTAGTATAACAGCAGGTATTTTATGCCTTATTTTAGTGTTTTACTATTTCTACGTTACGCACAGTGCGTTCGAGTACAGTCAGTCACATCACTTATTCTTGCAATGGATGTTACAAGCTCTTGTCCTTAAAAAAACCTTCAAGATCATAACCACAAGTTACCAGTATTGTATTGAAAATTGGTAGAAGAGAGGCTACATACAGTAAATACATGAAAAGCATTATAGATGCATGTAGTTTGTCATCCCAAAAAATTCTAAACTGGTCCTACTCATTAAAATTACATGAAGATATTAATTTGGTATCAAACCTTTGTTATTGATTTGATTCTAGGGGGACCTGATTGAGGTGGGAGACCCAACTTAAACTATCCAATCCCCCATTTAGATTCCCTGTCAACAAATTTTGCCTTAACCACCCAAATATTACCACAATGTTTTGTTTTTTGAAGACACTGCTAGACATTTTGAACTGCAGTCCTCCCACCTCTTGGTAAAATGTTGTTTCAGACATATTTAGATCATTACCTCTCTAAGTAAATGCTAAGTGTTGTATCTGTGCATTATACGCAGATACAGCACTCTACAAAGTAGACATATATGAGGTTGATTTACTAAAACTGTAGAGTACAAAATCTGGTGCAGCTGTCTGTGCATGGTAGCCAATCAGCTTTAACTTCAGATTGTTCAATTAAAAAAACTAGAAGGCGATTAGTTTATATGCAGGGCTGCACCAAATTTTGCACTTTCCAGTTTTAGTAAATCAACCCCACAGTATAACTCTTGGGTCTAGATTACCGCGTATACTAAATTATATGCTGACCTGAATAAAAGCCGAGGAACCTAATTTTACCAAAACTGGGAAAAAGTATTGACTTGAATATAAGCCTAGGGTGTCCATCTGCATTCCTCACTTTGCCTCACTGTGTCCATTTGCCCATGCCTCACTGTGCCCATGCCTCACTGTGCCAATGGCTCACTGTGCCAATGCCTCAGTGTGCCAATGCCTCAGTGTGTTCATGACAAGACTTGCGTTTAACATGGGAGTATATAGAAGGGGTGCCTGGTTTAAAAAAATTGGTACTCCCCTGCCGTGGGTTCCCCAGACAGCAAACTTGTAGAGGAGAACTTGGGCTACATGTGTGCCAAGTTCCAGGTCCAGAGAACCTACGGCCGGCCACTATCGGGTCCCCAAAGTTACCGGAGAAATTACTATTTTACATGGGAGTCTATGGAAGCGGTGCCCGAATTTGAAAAATTGGTGCTCCCCGGGCACAACAATCTTTATACGGTATATACGGTACCTAAGATTTCATAAGGGGACAACAATTAAAGTATGCGTATAAGGTATAATGTTCTGTGCAGGGCAAGGTGACATACTTTTTTTTAAATAATACATAAAATCATCCAAAGCCAATCCTTAACTAAAGGCAAAACTTTTACTTTCTGGAAAGAGTGAGGAGGGATAAGTACAATTATCGTTTTTTTTACTGCTGTCTGTGCCCCTGTTATGGAGCTTTACCCTTTCTATTTACCATTATCACAAGAGAGAAAATAAAAGAAAATACATTTTGACTAAAATGCAATTTTAGTTTTATGCTGTGTAAACACGATCGGAATTTCCGATGGAAAAAGATGGACTTTTTCTATCGGATATTCCGATCGTGTGTAGCCCCATCAGAGTTTTTTCATTGGAAATTCTGACGAATTCCATCAGAGTTTAGATATAGAACATGTTCTATTTTTCCGTCGGATTTCCGATGTGATTTGGTTGGGCAAAGCCCGAACACGTGTACGCGGCATTAGTCATCTAAATTGTTTTAGTCGGATTTTCCTTCAGTACATTTTAGTCTACTAAAATCGCCAGCATCATAAACAAACACAAATATTACTTTTTGGCAAACAGAAGTGCAACTTTAAGATATATAAAAAGATATATATATATATAAAAAAAAAACTGTTATGCCATTGCAAATATTACCTGAGTATACAAACTTAACAGTTCTCTGTTAACAATGAAAACAAGTAACATTTTTATAAATAAAACCAAGTTTCATAAACAAGAATATTGATTTTTGACCAATGTTAACGTCAAATTTCAATTTAGTTTTGGTCATATTCTTTCGAATAAAATGCCATTTTATTTTTAGTCATATTTTAGTCATCTGAACTAAAACTGAATTGTATTTCTGTTTAGGTTTCCTCACTGAAAACACGCAGCTGGCGAAAATATTAACGCTGCTTGGTGACGCTGCTTTGGAGGGATTTCCTCTCAATTCCTGTTTTGGCAAAATATCCTCACTGGGATATGGTCAGAAAACAGGAGTTATAACCCTCTAATTCTATCCAAAATAAAAACTAGGAACTTTGACTTACCTGTAAATTCCTAATATTGAAGTATGGTACAGGACACAGGACTGGTATTCATAGACCAGGGGCTATATGCCACTACCTTTAATTGATTGGACACTGGCAAACACTATGGGGTAGATTTTCTAAAACTGGTGCACTCAGAATCTGTGTTCAATAAGCTTGTTCAGTTAAGCGTTGGCAATAACACCTGAAAGCTTATTGGCTTCTCTGCAGAGTTGCACCAGATTTTGCACTTTTCAGCTTTAGTAAATAACCCCCTATGTATTTCAACACTAAAGTTGTTAAAGCAAGCAACTGTTCAATTAAGCAGAGAGAAATAGGGGGCCTTGGGCCAGCAAGTTTCATCCGTTTAGAAGAGACAAAGGCATATCTGCCAGAAGTCTGAGTACAGTATGTCTGTACAATGTTCTTCTAGGCCATTATGATGCTAAGAGAAACACATATCCCATTGCCATCTCTATCTTGTACATCAAACAAGGGAGGATGTTCAGGAGAGAAAAGGCATAAACCGGGTATTTAATCCAAGGAGTCACCAAAGTGTTTAATGCAAAGCCCAGTGAATTCCTGGACTTGGATACAAATATGTTCAGCTTGTTGTTGAGCCTTTAGTCCACCTTTAGTATTCCCCCACCTTGTGTAAGATCTCAGAGGTGCAGAGACCACTATCCCAGGTTTAGGCATTGGTGACTTAGGAAATATGCCTGCCAACTGTCCACTCAGAACATGGATTGCTAAGAGAGATGCCACTCATGCTATTTAGGACTACTAAGCTTCTAGTGCTCCCTCAATGATTTATGTATGCCAACAAAGAAAAATTCTGGATAGCTGCATTTCTGAAAAAGAAGTGCAGTCATCCAGAATATTTCTGTGTGGCTCATACGTGGTTGGCGAGACAGGCTAGCACCCTTACACAGGCTGGCAAGTTCCCCTCATTATAAATTGAGGGGTTAGAAATGCACATACTGTTTGCTAGAACTGCATGATTCTGAATAATATAGGAACTATTTTTTTGCTTGGAATAAAGATCACGATTCTCTCCAGATTTTCAGCATAACTTCATCTTTCACATTATACAAAAATTGGGCTAACTTTACTGTTTATTTTTTTTATTAATTGAAGTATATTATTTCCTAAAAAATTGCTTTTGAAAGACCGCTGCACAAATACAGTGTCACATAAAATATTGCAACAATCTCCATTTTATTCTCTAGGGTCTCTTATAAAAATATGTATATATAAAGTTTGGGGGTTCTAAGTAATTTTCTAGCAAAAAATACAGATTTTAACTTGTAAGCAACAAGTGTCAAAAAAGCTTTAGTCTTTAAAGGGTAAGTTCACCTTTACAGAAAAATCTGTATGGTGAACTTACACTGGATCCCCTCCTCATTCCTGCCCCAGTTCCGCTAACCAGGAGCCTGGTGATCATCCGCTAGGAGACCACATATAGCTGCCACACCAGTGCGGGGCTTAGAAATCCTCTTGGCTTAATCTCCTAAATGTACCTTGTAAGGAGGTACATATAGGAGCATTCTAATTGGTCCGCACCATTACATGGGCAGCACCGACAAATCAGAACCCGTCCTGTCACCTCAGGGGAAGAGGAGAAAAAGTTGAACTTACACTTTAAGTGGTTAAACTGACCTCATTTACAGACTGAAGTTCATTCCTTTGATCTAAAAGAACCAAGAAATACATTGTTTCTCTTTATTGCTTTTGATAAACATTTGCCGACTGAGTTATTTTTTTCCATCGACAGCTCTGAGCAGAGAACAGCTCTTCACTTGTTTAGCATGAATCAGGAAAATGTTGTATTAAGATCGTGAGGACAGTTAAATCGTAATCACGATTTGTTTAACGATTAATCATGCAGCTCTACTGTATGCATACACTTCAATCTAGATTTGTGTTGATTTTCATTTTGCTACTTCAAAATTGGTTTGCATCAGTGCCAGACATAGTAAAACTGGGGAGTGGCTTAAATATGTGGCCATAGGCTAGGTTAAGGGCAGTGGATTTTGTTTACTTATGGGGTCTCAAAGTGTGTACATATAGAGTACATAAAGTCTATATGCAGCATATACAATTTATTAAAATTTTCTATACACTATTTACAGATAGTAAATTGTGTATACTGTTTTTTAGCAAGAAAAAAAAAAGTTATCAGCATTGTAAAAGAAAGCTTCAAATCAAAACACCTAGTCCCTTTTCAAGGGTTTATACGCTTTCCCTTTCCATTACTCTTTACAATTTATGTATACTGTACCATTAAAATGAATGTTATAATTTAAAGACTTCATTGGAAGTTTATTGGTGTATCCTTGTCTCCAGAGAAAATATGTATTGGCAGTTGTGCTAGGTAGATATGCGACATGTGAAGCACTTTAAATGCTCTCTTCAGCAATGTTAAAGCTGTAGGTGTACTCTATAATTATGGCTGCTGCAGTATGCATTGGGAAATCACAGCACTGTTCTGAATACAGATTTAAAAGCAATAATCTTTGTGACAAGGGCTGAATAAAAACCAGTGACGGAATTGTTGAATGAATTTATTGTGCCTTAAAACTGCACTACTGTCTACCATACAATATATGGCTTTAAAGATTTTTTTTATAAGTCACAATAGCTGGTTAAAAACTTAAAATTGTTCAAAGCTGTTTAGACCAAAGATATTGTTTGTTTGCAATAGCATTGCATGAATCTATCTATTTTTTTTTTTTTTTGGAAGCACCCGATTAGACCTGTAGGCCCTAATAGGCGTCCAAAATGGTGAACAGCGGGTGCCATGCTGGGCGCTGGCTGTTCACTTAGCGTTGTGTTAGGAAAGCGAATAAATCACTTTCCTAACACTGACCTGCCTCTCAGCCAATAAGGTGCTTGGGGCTGTTACCTGTCCCCTGATTGGCTGAAACAACAGGCGCTGTGATTGGACGCCTGATAGAGAGGATAGGAGAAGACATCGAGGAGCGTGGACGTGGTGGACGCCACCGTGACCCGCTGTGAGACGGTAAGTGCGGGCGATGCACACTGGTGGCATTTTCTGGGGCACAGTAGTGGAAATTGATGGGCACACTGTCAGAAATTGATGGGGCACAGTAGCGGTCAATTGATGGGCACACTGGCAGCAATTGATGGGGCACACTGGCAGCAATTTATGGGTACAGTAGCTGGGTTTGATGACACCGTGGCAACAATTTATGGGCACAGTGGCTGCACTTGATGGGCACAGTGGCTGCACTTGATGGGCACAGTGGCTGCAATTGATGGTTACAGTAGCTGCGTTTGATGACACCGTGGCAACAATTTATGGTCACAGTGGCTGCACTTGATGGGCACAGTGGCTGCACTTGATGGGCACAGTGGCTGCACTTGATGGGCACAGTGGCTGCACTTGATTTTTTTTGTTTATTGTGCCCCCCAGCCGCCACTGTAGACAACACTAGCTTAGGTGCAAACTGGAACTACCTTCATTGTAAATTCAGACATAATATATACCACACAAAATCAGGTAAGAGCTTGATCAAATTATTCTAAACATATAAAAATCCTACACAAGTTTGGTAACAAGGTATGCAATGCTAACCACATCTCCAAGAGGGATAGCAGACCAACAAAAACTATAGGTGACTCAATTACCAAAGGGAATCCACACCTAGGAGGCACACAATGGGGAATTATACCAGGAGAGAAAGACACCTTTAATAAACAGATTATAGCAGATGCCCCCCAGCATCAGGTTGTTTTGAGCTGATTATAATAGCATTTACTCTTAGTCTAGGAGGGGGTGAAGTAGTCATTGCTGGTTTGGGTACAGAGGCCTGAAATCTGTATCCAAGTTCTAGATTCCCAGAGTCTGTGTGTCTCAGGGAGACATAGACCTGAATCCAAAGTAAAACCACTTCAAAGGTCCCCCAGGCACACCCCTCCCAAAGAATAGAGCCCCCTTTAAAAGCCAGGGCCCATAGTCAGTAGGCATGAAGCTGCCCTGTAGTCTACCCCCTCCAAACGCCCCTGTCCTGGTTGGGTCTATCACAGAAAACTTCAGGCTAATGGGCTACTTCAAGGATGGCATGTGTGGGAAAAGTAAAATAAAAAAAAATTTGACCATGCTACACAACAAAAGTATTAGGACAGAAAAGGGTCGTCAAAATTTGTTCATGCTACCTGGATACAAAATAAAATTGTGAGTAGCAGGAGTCTCTCATGAGTTTTAAAAGTAGTGAAGACTGCGCAAAACTCAAGTACCTGTTTAGAACTTGTACTTAAATTTGGCTGGTGCTGTGCCACTTTTAGAATGCATGTGAGACACTTTTGAAAAACTGTCTGAGCCAGTTTCTATCTGTGTACGCCAAAATAGTTGATCTTAATTAGCATTACATGTGGCGCATTTTGCGTAAGGGAGTTTAACAAGACACATGGCCACTCAATAGAATTTGAAGAAAAGAGGTTTAACCTTAAACTGCGTAGAGCGTTCTTTACTGTGAGGCCGCGTACACACGATCAGACCGGTCCGATGAAACTGGTCTGGAGACCAGTTTCATCAGACCAATTCGATAGTGTATGCGGCCTATCAGACCAAAGTTTTAAAACTTGCTTTAAAATCTCAGATTCGATGATTAGTACGCAAAAGCATCGGACCAAAAACCCGCACATGTTCAGAATCAAGTCGACGCATGCTTGGAAGCATTGAACTTAGTTTTTTCAGCACGTCGTTGTGTTCTACGTCACCCCGTTCTGGTCTGATCGGTTTTTTGGTCCGATGGTGTGTACACACATCAGACCACTTCAGCCTGGACCGGTCTGATCATGTGTACGTGGCCTAAGAGCGGCAAGTATGTGGCATTCCCTTCCACAGGTGGTGGTTTCAGCGGGGTTATCGATAGTTTAAAAAACTATTAGATAAGCACCTGAACGACTGCAACATACAGGGATATACAATGTAATACCAACATATAATCACACACATAGGCTGTATTTTTTCAACCTCTCCTACTATGTAACTATGAATGCGACACAACGTAAAAGTGTTGCATTCAATATGACACAATGTTAAAGTGGTGCATGTTAGAATGTGATTTCGGTACACGAGCCGCTGTCAGAACCAAAAGTGTGGCTTCATGACTTTGGTGCAATACATTAACAAAGGGGATTAATGCCAGAAAAGTGGCGCTGCAGCATTACTGAATTCCCCCATTGTGTTTTCTATTAGACACTTGTTCTCACCCATTTTGATTGCCACTGTTTAATGTACTATTTTGCTATATATATTTTGTAGGGGACCTAGGTCTCGCCTTAACGCAAAGATTTAAAAAAAACATTTTCTAGACCTCACTCATTGTTCTGTGTAATATCCTACATGTGCAGAAAGGTGGCATTTTGATTCACTTCTGAGCTCCTAGACCAGTGACCTCTTATTTACATGGCCCACACAGAGCACGTTACCCACCAGAGCTAGCTGCAACTGCTGATACAGGAACGCATCAATGAACAATTTTTCAATTATATGTTTAGGTGAAATCATCTGACACACAGGCCACATTTTTAACAGACAACTGGAAAGAGCACTCAACGATGCCACCCATTGCACACTCTTTTATATACAATTCTGTCATATTACCAATACAACTGCTTGCTAAGAAAACTTGTATGCCTATATTTAAGAAAAACTGCAATATCATATGCATAAAATGCAATTCTTCTGGCTATGTCAACAAGCGTTATGGTTCTTTTCCACTGATGAAAAGCTGCACTTCAAATTCAGAAACAAAGCTCAAGAGCTGTCAAACAACGAAATACATGTTTATAACACATACAATATATGTGAAGTATTTTATGAGCCAAAACATTTGTAATGCTTTTCAGTCACATTTTTTGACTTCTGTATTATTGGCACACTGTATAGCCAGAAAGGCAACCCCACAAATCACTACTATGCCTGCTTGGATCACTGGCTTGTTCATTGAAGTTTGAATGAGTGTTGTCACATTTTTGAGATCATCCCTGCCTACCTAGTTTATTGCTAGTTGGGTTCAATTCCCATAATCATTATCTGCACAAAAAGTTTGTATGCTTTTCCTATATATCTGATCACAATTCCCCCCACATCCTGGCAGTTTAAAGTGCATCTCTAGGCAAAGCAGAAAATTAGAGGAAATTTCCAGGTGTCTCTATTGGGAGACTTTTCCAAAAGAGACTGTGAAAGTCTGCAGTAGGGACACAGACAGCAATAAAACATGACAGAGGTAAAAATCATTCTATACTTTATCTGAAACAAAAATAATATCTTTGTACTAACCTTAAAAAAAAAAAAAAAATGTTTGTTTGTCAGGTTATACTGCGGCCTACAGGAGTTTTTAGCAAAAAAGTACTGCAAGCATGAAAATAAACACTGAGTGGAAGACATGTGTACCTCAAAAGAGTGCCCACACACACGATCATTTTTCAGCAAGAAAAAATACTTTGTTTTAAAAAAAATGTCATTTAAAATAATCGTGTGTGGGCTTGACATCATTTTTCGGGTTCAGAAAAACGAAAAAAAAAATCAAAAAATTCGAACATGCTGCATTTTTTAACATCGTTTTAAACTATGTCGTTTTTCGCATTGTAAAAAATTATCGTGTCGGCTAAAACGACGTTAAAAACCCGCGCATGCTCAGAAGCGAATTATGAGACGAGAGTGCTCGTTCTGGTAAAACTACAGTTCATAATGGAGTAAGCACATTTGTCACGCTGTAACAGACAGAAAAGCGTGAATCGTCTTTTACTAACACGGAATCAGCTATACTGCAGTCTTATGTGTTTTAAGTCACCACGCTTTGCTAGATAATTTTTTAAAAACGATGGTGTGTGGGTAATGTCATTTTAATGATGAAGTTGGAAAAACTTTGTTTTTTCTACATGCTGAAAAACTTATTTTTTTCATGCCGAAAAATGATCGTGTGTACGTGGCATTAGACATTCACAATATCCAAAAGCAATCCAATAGAGAGGTGAGCAACATAGCAACAACGGGTAATAAACTAATAAAAAACAACAGAAAAACTGAGAACTCTGAGCTTCAACACCACCGTGACTCTATGCAAACCCACCACCGTGACTCTATGCAAACCAAAAAGGTGCTTGCAGGATACAGCCATCAATTCAGAAACAATAACTTTATCTTCTCGCATAAGTGATGGCTACAAGAAATACCACCTTTTGGAGGGAGTAGAGAGAGGGAAAAAAAATCTCAAATAGGACTGTGCTAGGAGACAAATCTGTCCAGTTTGTTGTTGAACCCAGACACCAAGAGGTCCACAACCGGCAGCCCCCCCCCCCCACCTGAGACACAGGTCTTTGTTCAGGGACCACTCTCCCTGGTCAAGGTTCTGTTGTCTGCTCTCTGACTGAATCCAAGTCAGATTTTCCACCAAGATGATTTATGCAGAGATAGCCAAATTGTCTGTTAAATCTAGGATGTTTGTCGAAAGACATGATTGCCCCACTGATCAAGTCCCCTGCACTAGCAACAGGCTGGCATCCTTCATGCGTATCTTCCAAATCATGTAAAAAAAAAATCACAGATTGCAGAAATGGACTGATAAGTCCCTAAGCCAGGGACAACTGCCCTGGAGTCAAAAGAATGGCCTGTCCTAGGATGTGATAGACTTGTTCCACAACTACAGAATGTTGTGTTGAAGGAGTCTGAAGTAAAAATTAACAAATGAGACTGCCTGAAAAGAAGGCTACCATGAGCCCCAGGACTCGGCAAAAACAGAGTGGCTGAATCCTAAACTACAGTGCTAAAATCTGACATCTGAGGCCGCGTACACACGATCGAACATGTCCGCTGAAACTGGTCCGCAGACCAGTTTGAGCGGACAAGTTCGATCGTGTGTACAGCCTATCGGACCGTCTTCCAGCGGACCAAAGTTTTAAAACATGCTTCAAAACCTGTCCGATGGAAACCTGTTCGTCGGACAGGTTCCATGGTTAGTACACAAAATCATCGGACCAAAAACCCGCGCATGCTCAGAATCAAGTCGACGCATGCTTGGAAGCATTGAATTTCGTTTTTTCATCACATCTTTGTGTTCTACGTCACGGCGTTCTGGTCTGATCGGATTTTGGTCCGATGGTGTGTACGCACATCAGACAAGTTCAGAGTTGTCTGATGAAAACGGTCCGTCAGACAAGTCTCATCAGACATGTCTGATCGTGTGTACAGGGCCTGAGAGTCTAGTGTCTCCTGTAGAAAAACACTATTGTCTATGGTGTCTAGGACTAGACCTGACAGAAGTGTCGGACCACAAACGTGTAATGTCCTACAGCCAACAGTAGAACACGTGGATAGGCCAGAATTATATGTATGTGCAAAACACATTTTGTGATGTCCACAGAGGCCATAATGTCTCTCTGGTAATAGGAAAATTATGACAACCCCAGTAAAGACCTGATCTTAAATATAAAGCCCTTTGATACCTGGTACTCAGATGGGGTTGTCACCATTAGGAATGCAGGGCTATCGAAAAGGAAACACCAGAATTTTAAACTGAGAACACTCAACGCATTGAAGAGACCAATTTAAATTCAATTTAACTTTTTCTAACATTAATCTACCAGCAGCAATTGATAGTAGAAAAATATTCCAAACAGAAAACAACAAGGCTGAAGAAAACATGTCCGCTCTGCTGAGGACACTGAAAAAAAGAGTCATGATGTATGAGGGTGGGGTTATCCTGTGCTGGCCCATTACTATTTTGTTGTCAGTGTCCATTTCTCCCATAGGCAAAGAATTCCCATGTCCCTCAGCAGACAAGAAAGAAAAATATTTTGTCTAAAGATAAACAAATTAGCTTCTGGCATTTTAGTTTGAACCTGTGAGCATATCTGGCTGTGGTACAACATTAGACTATAGGTCATTCTGGGAAAGGGACTCTTGTGTATGGTTCTATGCTTTATATAAGAAGCTGTAGTCATGTGGATATGGAAAATTAGCATTCAGATAAAGGTTATGACATCAACATTTTTCTGTGAACATTGACAACAAAGCAGAAAGATTTGAAGGTCAGTCTCTTCTTAAAGTCCTCTTTAAAAAAGTGTTCAATCAAAATGAGCCAGTGCCATGCTTATAACATCCAAAAAACTCTTTGGAGCATTACAACTTGTTCCAGTGGCGTTCAACACAGTGTACCTCCTAATGTAATGGCAGTTTTTCCAATTTTCCCCCAGAACAAACTCCTTTGAGTAGGATTGGTCAATTAAATGCCCGAGGAAGCACTAATGGGTGAGAGTGCCTGAGCGTGACAGTAAGGAGCAGCTGAGAAACTTTGAATTTGCTCTCAACTCTTCCACTTTAGCCAAAGGAACGTACAGGGCTATGAAGGCAAGATCACTGAGCTACAGAATAAAAAAGTCATTTCATGAAGAGTGAACAGGCTCCATGTATGCACAAGACAAAACTACATCAGATATATCCTGTATGCCCTTTACTTTAAACCAACACTAGTAGAAGTCTGTTTTAGTAAAATACGGTGATATTGAACAAAGTTCAACACATAAATTGTGCATTTAACACTAAGTAGATGAAACTCAGATTTGTAAATGTGTACAATAATGCTTTAATATTAAGACAGTGCAAGCCTATTCTAATGAAGTTGAAATAGTACATACGAAGTAATATTATATGGATACCCAGTGCTGTCAAAACACGTGCCTTTAAAATGAGTGTGTTACTCAAACAAGATGCAATGCTACATTTCCTCATACAAGGTGATCACTTAAAGAATCAAGTCAAGTTCTGTTTGTTGAAACTAAAGATTTTGGCCTCCCCTCTGGCATTTATTTTGATGGGTGACTTTACTGACAAATAGAGAGGCTCAAGATACAAGAAGACCGGGACCAACTCGCCTTGCATGTAAAAGGCACTCATGGGAATTTTGTTATTCATTTTGCTCTCTAATACGGAATTAAGCTATGGATCTCTCCTGGTTCTATTCCCCCATACATATGTGTGGAGTCTATTTTCTCATTTGTTGGAATCCCTGAGAAGGAAAAGATACAGCCATCCACTGGAGGATTGAAAGACCCATTTTTAACACAGGCGTATAACCCACTAGAAGTCAGTGAGTGAGGGCACATAAGGAGGGGGAGCACAGCACAGCACTTTAATTGACAACTGTTGTTACAGGAGCACACCAAGCATTTTAAAGGATTATTTATGGACACACAGAACACGGATTCAATGTTTATGATTGTTTTCTTATGCATTTGAACAACCAATTTTTATCATCTTGCATGAAAATATTATTTTTAAGTGGTCAACTTGTATGAGGAAATGTAACATTGCATCTTGTTTGAGCATCACACACATTTTAAAAGGCAGACGTTTTGACAACATTTAACATACTTCATAGGAATCTTCATCCTACACCCCAGCAGCAGTTCAAGTTCCTTCACAGCATTTGCGCCCATTTCACAGCGTGGGGATCATAACATTTAAATAAATTAAGTATTGTGTAACACTTATAAGTATTTATTAGCTCTTACAAAGAGTACTGTAAGAAAAGCCTAGTACGTATCAGAACAAAACATTTTTTGCATGCTCATAATTCCGAGTAAAGGCTCACTGAAAGATAATTAGCATGCATGCGCAAACATATTAGCGTGCTTGCTAAGCAGCGTGTGCGAACACTAGGGATGAGCTTTATGTTTTGGTCAAACATGAGATCGACGCGAAAATTGGCTGTTCACCCCTTCACGGAATAGCGAACAATTTGGGGTGTTTCTGACAAATGCAAAAGCCGTGGAATACCCTTTAAAAGTATATGGGAGAAATCAAAAGTGCCAATTTTAAAAGTTAATATGCAAGTTATTGTAATAAAAAGTATTTGGGGACCCGGGTCCTGCCCCAGGGGACATGTATCAATGCAAATACATTTTTAAAAATTGCCATTTCTTTCGGGAGCAGTGATTTTAATAATGCTTAATGTCAAACAATAAAAGTGAAATATTCCTATAAATTTCGTACCTGGGGAGTGTCTATAGTATGCCTGTAAAGTAGCGCATGTTTCCTGTGTTTATAACAGTCCCTGCACAAAATGACATTTCTAAAGGAAAAAAAGTCATTTAAAACTACTCGCGGCTATAATGAATTGCCGGGTCCCGGGAATACATATTAAAGTCATTGAAAAAAGCAACATGGGTTCCCCCCCCCCAAAAAAAATTCCTTTACCAGACCCTTCAGGTCTGGTATGAATATTAAGGGAAACCCTGCGCAAAAAAAATGGCATGGGGTTCCCACAAAAAATCCATACCAGACTCTTTAGGTCTGGTATGAATTTTAAGGAGAACCCTGCGCAAAAAAAATGGTGTGGGGTTCCCCCCAAAAATCCATACCAGACCCTTATGCGAGCACGCAACCTGGCAGGCCGCAGGAAAAGAGGGGGGGCAAGAGAGTGGCCCCTTCCTGAACCATACCAGGCCACATGCCCTCAACATAGGGACAAGGGCCCCATCCCCACAACCCTTGCCCGGTGGTTGTAGGGGGTCTGCGGGTGGGGGGCTTATCAGTATCTGGAAGCCTCCTTTTACCAAAAGGGGACCTACAGATCCTGCCCCCCCCCCATTTCACCCAAAAAGTGAGAACAAAAGGAAAAAAACACACACATAAAGTTGGGACAAGTCCTTTAATAAAATAATAATAATAATTCCAGCGCCGTAATCCTTCTACGAGTCCGACCCGCCGCTGCAAATCATACTGCCTCCATAGGAGGCTCCCGGCCGAATGACACACAACCCGCTTTTTTTATAACAGTAGGAGCTGCTGCTTGAATGCTGTGCAAAGAGGAAGTAAGAGGAGAATGCTGATCTCTTCTCCCCTCTCTTCCCCTTCACACAGGGAAGGGGGCTAAAAAATAAACATTTTATTTTATTTTTACGCTAATGCATTAACGGCAAAAACATTTTTAGGTTTAGTTACACTTTAACCACTTGCTGACTGGCTCACGCCGATATACGTCGGCAGAATGGCAATCCTGGGCAAACTGACGTACCTGTATGTCAATTCATAAAAGCAGGATAATGGGTGGGCGTGCGCGTGGGTCAGCCTATGTATACAAGACATTTCCCTGTTCTGCTTAGTAATATGACAGGGATCTATTGCTCCCAGGGAGCGGGAGAAGGGATTTCTGTCATGTTTCAGTAAGCCCACCCCCCTGCAGTTGGAACACACTTAACCCCTTGATCGCCCCCTAGTGTTTACTCCTTCCCTGCCAGTGTCATTTTTACATTATTCAGTGTATTTTTATAGCACTCATCAATGTAATAATGTCACTGGTCCCCAAAAAGTTTAATTTGGGGTCAGATTTGCCCACCGCAATGTCAGTCCCGCAAAAAAACGCCAAACACAATTGCCCCAGGGGGTGCGGTCTAAAGGAGAAAATGTGCAGCTCACCAGCTCATTTTGTCATCCCAGGTTTCCATCTAAACAATTCAACAAGAATAGTTTGCTTTAGTATAAATTAACCAATTATGCAATAAAAGCATGGGAATTCATCTGTAGAGTGAATTCCCTTTGAAGAATTTAAAGTGGTTGTAAGCCATTACAGTCCACTTTTTAGTACAGGTAAGCCTACAATAAGGCTTACCTGTAGCTACCCTGGATATCCCCTGTATCAGCATGTGCCAACATCGACGACGCATGCTCACATTCAATGGCTCATTCCTGCCGTTGCTTCAGCTGACGTGCTGTAATTGGCGGCTCCCACACACATTCCAGGAATGACGTCATTTCGGCTCCGGCCAATCACAGCCCCTGGAAACCATGATACCCGGAAATAACTCCGGGAGCGATGTCGCCGGCAGGTCCAGTGTACGGCGACCGTTGCGCAGGCTTCGATCTAAGGTGAGTAATTCATACAGTAATGAGCTAGTAAATTATGGCTACATGTGCAGGTCCAGAAGTTACTGCTAAGAAGGCCTACTGCTAAAATTCAGGAAGCTTTTTTAACCTCTTTGCATGAATCTGTCAATCTTTAGTCTTAGCAGTCAGAATAAGACCTGAAGTATCTGTAGTCACATGATGTGTTGTCCAATAACATGGGCTAAGGTGACATATTGTGGGACCATATTACCCCCTCACAATTGGCCATCATGGTACATGTTTTTCTTAGAGGACATTTTCAAACATCCTTGTTCATACTGTGCATAAGCGTGTCAGGTTCAAATGTGGCCAGCTGAACCAATCATAGTAGTAAAGAAACACAAAAACCTCCTCTTCTTCTCATAACTAAGTAGCTTGTTAATAGATGAATGGAATAAAAAAATGAATCGTTGGAATCAATGAATGAAACATTTACCCTGAACTTGCCCAGCTGACTACTGGTACATACAGGCGGCATTGGGTTCTTTCCTCCACTGCCAAGAAGGGTAATGTGGTTGCTACAACTCAATCATAAGCTGGGTGGTAAACACAGCAAGACTAAAAACTGCAAATTATTGGGGTGTTTGCAATGACCTGTCATTTTTTTGTTAATAGAAACTAAGTAAAGGTGTTTGTTTGAAATTTGGTGGTCCTTTTTTTCCTTTATAAAGTGAAAAGTAAAATAAAAAAAAAATGTACCCCCCTTCATGACCAGGCCATTTTTTGTGATATCGCACTGCGTTACTTTAACGGACTATTGCGCACTCATGCATCGCTGTATATAAGTGGAGTGTATTGACTTTTTTTCTCCCACAAATAGAGCTTTATTTTGGTGGAATTTGCTCACCACTGCGTTTTTTGTTTTTTAAACAAAAAAGATTGACAATTTTGAAAAAGAAAAATATTTGTGCTATAAATCATATCCCAAAAAATAAATTCATCAAAAATTTAGGCCAATATATATTCGGCTACAAATTTTTGATTAAAAAGCGTATATTGATTGGTTGGCGCAAAAGCTATAGCGTCTACAACAGGGGTCTCGAACTGGCGGCTCTCCTGTTGCAAAACTGCAAATCCCATGAGGCATTGCAAGGTAGAAGCATGACTCCCACAGGCAGAGGTATGATGAGACTTGTAGTTTTGCAACAGTTTGAGAGCAGCCAGTTTGGGACCCCGGTCTAAAAAATATAGTATATATGTATACATTTATATATTTTTTACTAGTAATGGCAGCAATCAGTGACTTATAGCAGGACTGCCATATTGCGGTGAACAATTGGACACAAACTGACACTTTTTGGGAACCAGTGACACCAATACTGTACTAATGACACTGACTGGGAAAGGGTTAAACATCTAGGATGACCAAAGGGTTAAATGTGTGCCTAGCCAGTGTTTTGGCGTACTGTGCGAAGTGCTTTTACTAACGTAAGTCATGTTTTTTGTTCCCTGCTTTACTGAGAAAAAAATCCATTACATCCCCACTTACAGGACAGAGCTCTGCCTTGTTTACAATCATGTCATGGGTATTTTCTCAACGAATGGTGGGTGCCGATGGCACCCATTGATCGGCATCAGCTGTGTATAATCACAGCACAGCTACAGTGCCACCTAGTGGCCAACCCCTTCACTGCCAGTGTCATTTTCACAGTAATCAGTGCATTTTTATAGCACTAATCGCTGTAAAAATGACAATGGTCCCAAAAATGTGTCAAAAGTGTCCGATGTGTTCGCTATAATTTCGCAGTCACAATAAAAATCGCTGATTGCCGGCATTACTAGAAAAAAAAAAAAATTAATAAAAATGCCATGCTATTTTGTAGATGCTCTAACTTTTGCGCAAACCGATCAGTAAACACTTTTTGTGATTTTCTTTACCAAAAATATGTAGAAGACAAAATTGTTGCTCTATTTTTGTTTATAGCGCAAAAAATACATAGGTGATCAAATACCACCAAAAGAAAGCTCTATTTGTGGGGGAAAAGGACGTATTGTCAGTTAAAGCGACGCAGTGCCGAATCACAAAAAGTGGCCTGGTCTTTGACCAGCGAAATGGTCCCGGGCTGAAGTGGTTAAATATGTAAAAATCTGTGACGGTAGTAGAAAATATCCCCGTCAAGCATTCCCTTCTTCTCTAATAAAAGAAAATCACCAAATATTCCACGAGTAGGAATATCCCTGGAATTGCCGAATAATCCACACATGAGCCAAAGCTTAATGCTGTATGTGACGAGACCCTTGCTCGCCCAGGCCCTGCTCTCCCGGCACTCCTCTGCTTTCATCGGATCAGATTGCAGATTGCAACATCTGATGGTCCAGTCATCCAAGATTCCAGGATCCAACCGACAGCTTGGTGCCGATCGGACTCATCAAGAACACACATCAAGCAAGTTGTATGCATGTTCAAACCGGACACTTTATTGAAAACACAGCACACTTTTATACAGGATTTGGAACATCCCGCCCCCAACAACCGCTTTCTTATTGGTCCTTTTTAAAGTCCAGGCAGTCTCCCATCAGGTCCTCCTTAACCATGCAAATGAGGACTTGAAAATGACACAGCAGAGATTGGTCAGAAAGGTTTGAATAGAAAGACTGTTATGTGTATTGAGACTAAAGCCCCAGGGGGGCAATCAATGCACACAATAGCCAGCCACAGAACAATGGAACCGTCTGGAGAGTTGAGACAGGGCAGAAGACATTTACACCTGATAATCAAAAGGCTTTAGATAGGGTTATCACACAATGGACAATGAGTATATCTTCTGAGTAGTGTTGCTCAAGAATATTCGCATTGCGAATATTCGTTACGAATATTGCATATTCGAATATTCGCGAATAACTCGAATATCGCGGTGAATATTCGCTATTGCGAATATTCGTATTTTTTCAAATTTATTTTTAAAACAGATCACATCCTAGTGATCTCCATCGACGTCTAAAAGCATTGCTGGTATGATTAGAGACCCTGAGCCGAGTAGCTGAGGCGATCCTTTTATGTTGCCGAATATTCGCAATGCGAATATTCGTATTACGAATATTCGCAAATACTTTCTCTGCCCTTTTTTTGCATCAGAGCCAATCAGCGTTCTCCTACCACAGTTGTCAGAGGTTAGCAACCTCCATAGCAACCAATAGGAACCTGCCTGCACGACCATTATATAAGATTACTCCCAGCAGTATTTCAGTGCAGATTCACAAGGTGGCTAGAGAGAGTGGAGTGTTTCTGTGTGTTTTTCCTGTGTATTGCAATCTTAGAGCTTAGCATTGTGCTTCCTATAGTGCTTTCAGTTCTGAGTTTCCTGCTTCTAAAACCAAATGCCTTTTTCAAAGCAAAAGACCCAACAGCTTTTCTAAAAGCTCAGATTTGTGTTGTTTTGTCCAGGTTAGTGTAGCTTAGTGTTAGATAGATTTCTGTGTAGTTAGTGTAAGTGTACATTTCTTTAAGGTAGCTTAGTTTAGTGTGTGTTTAGTCTCTGTGTTTTGTGTATAAAAAAAAAAAAAAAATAGCTGTAGTTTAGTCATATAAGTTTGTGTAAGTAGAGTTAGTGTTTAGTGCATATTAGTTTAGTAATCCAGGAAATGATCTCCGTTTTCGCGTGTTGTTCGCGCGCATGCGCATGTGCGGACGAGAATTTCGCAATCAATTTCGCATTCGCATTAGCGAAATTTCGCAAATTTATTTTTTTATAAAATATCACGAATATTCGATATTAACGAATATTTCACAAATATTCTTCTGTTATATTCGTGAAATATCGCGAAATCGAATATGGCGTATTCCGCTCAACACTACTTCTGAGTCTATTGACCTGGTTAGGGTTCAGAATAAAATCTCCTGTAATATCTCAAGACATCCTGGAATATGAACTATCCGTAATGTCCCATCTTCTGTAATACATGAATTAGGATTTCACGTAGAAACACTTCAGTATTTCATGGTCCATGACAACATCCTTCTGCATTTTTCTAACCTACATTTCACAGTATGTTTGAATTCTGTAATTACATTAGCCTTAATAATTTAACATTATTAACATCTGTAATTATCTTGCTTTATAATGTTACCCCAGAGACTGATTTACAACCTAAATTATCCCTTATTTATTTTTCTGATCTCCTGCTGGTTGTTCCCCCTTCTTGCCTACAGATACAAATGCCTAAAAAAAAACCTGCTGGGAAAGAATCCCACATTTCAAAGTTTATCTGCCACCCACAAAAAGAGCCAGGTTTGATGGGATTAAGAAGTACAACTCATTCATCTTATCCAGTCCTCCAGCAGGAGCTTGATCACTACTCTTTGTGTCTATATATGGAGGGAATTAGGGGGTAGTGGGCTGCAAGCACTGTTAAAATGATTAACATAATATTAGCTGTTTCCTTGGATACAAAATGAGGCAATAGTAACCAATACAGATATAAAACAAAGTTTATACTCGTAATATCTGGATTTTGGGCAGCTAGATCTCCTAATGAAAAGGAGTGAGCACTTTTTAAAATACAAGCCTGCATATTTTGTATAGAATTAATAGTTTTGTATGGCTTTGCTACACTTTAAATGGGATGAGCTTCGAACCAGCCATGTGTCAGGGATGAGGTTAGAGCCGTCATGTGGCAGTGCATTGGAAGCTGTTGTATGGAGAGGATAGGGGCAGCTGACAAACTGCAAGGAAGAAATTAGGGTCAGTTAGCAGTCTGCACTTGACTTTTGTTAATTGTTCCATGCATTGGTTTTATTTATTAGGACAACGATCCTGAGCTTCCCTGCTGTGAGATGCTTTGAGTAAAAATGCCCTCGCTTCTGCTCTCCCTACCTACCTCCTGGTAGTGTAGATCAGATCCAGAGGGCAGGGGAGTGAGACCCAATAAAAACATCAGAAAGGACTTGCTGTGCAGAATTCGTAGATCATGGAAATTGTAGTTCTTTAAGTGGTGCTGAACCATACTTGTTAATGGGGGCTACGAGACTGTGGACTTCAATTTCCAAAAGTTGAGGCACCTGAAGGAGGAGAGCTTCTCTGTTTCCCCAGGCAAATTGTTGGAGATCGGGGCCAGTCCAGAGAGGAGAGTGAAGTCTACAGATGTATTGTGGGGGTTTGTGCTCTGCATCCAAGAGGATGGAGCCAAGGAGGTAGGACAGACCTGTTTTGGAGCCTACCAAGCTGCCACAGAGACTAAGCTTGAGGGAGAGGGATGCTACATTTTCAGGACCGGAGATAAAAGACTGCAACCTATGTGAGAATAGGAGTGGTAAGCCTGACTACACATCTCAAACTCCCACCAAACCCAGTTAATTTCATTGAGACTGCTATTACTCTGCTGCGTATCTACATTTACCACTAATACTCTTAAAAGGACAGTGCACCACCTAAAGAGGACCCCACCGAATTGCTGGTCAAGGTTAACTACTAGGCACTGGGTACTTTACGACATCTTAGTGGAGTACCTCATGAATTAAGAACACATACTCTCATCCGCTGCTGGGTTTCTATACATAGTATACACACATGAACCCTCCTATTCTTCTGAGTTAGCTGATGCAATTCTAGGTGCACTTGTTATAGTTCAATCTAAATTTCCTAAAGTCTTTTGAGTGCCCATTAGTCATTCATCCATTATAGTGCTCTTAAGTCTTAAGTATAATTATCTGTTTATTGATTTATGCCTCATTCAATTGCAGTACCTTAATACAGTTCATTAATTTACCTCCAAGGTGCGTGTGGTCTATTTCTGTCATTATTATAGAGAGGTGACTTACTGAATCATAAAGAGGAGCTCCAGGCTCCCCCCCCAAAAAAATTTAGTCAACAGGTACAAATCCTGCATGGTTTTAATGTTATATTGACAAGGCCTTTTTGTTAAGTTTGGGGTGCTTAAAGAGGAGCATTTGCTTGTTGCTGACCACCTGTTCTCGGAGCTGCCTTTAGTTTACAGCATGTGCCTGTATCTAAACCCCTTATTCCCTTGGCAAAAATAGTCAAGAATACGCAGATTAGGTCTAATGTGCCCAATTAAAACTATGCTGCTGTTGGACAATTTTACACAGCTCTAACATCTGTGGGGTGATGTGTTTAATTATTGTATGAATTGGCTGCAGCTTATGTCGCCACATTGCAGCTAGAAATGAAAGAAACAGGATGTTTTATTTACAAAGCCTGTTCCCATTTTACACATGAAACATTTTTCAGATTTGTGTCAGTTTAAAAACTACAGCATGCTTCAATTTTCTTCCTTCTTACTGGATTGTGTTTTATAGTATGTACGCATAAGCAACTTTAATTTACAAATATTTTATTGCCCTTTAAATACCTTTTTTGACCCATGCTTTTAGACTCCATTCAGTCATTATTATATTTATTCTTATTGTAGTTACCCATTAAAGTATAACTAAAAGCAAAACTTTTTTAGTTTTGATTAGAGTGGAGAGGGATTAGAAATACCTGTTAGATTTATATTGCTGTCTTTACCTCTGTTAGGCCCCATTTACATCATGTTTGCTCCCACTTTGCAATTCTGTGTGTCGCATTGACTTGAATTGGCTGCCCTATGTGCATTTGCCACTTCATAAGAAGCTGTTCCTTTTCAGGTGACAAGTATTACGCGATTTGTTAAGCTGCAGTTTGCTATGATTGCTTTGCTATCCTGTTGCTCAACAATCGCAGTAGAATTGCATTGAGTTTCGGATGCCATTGAAGGATAATTCTTCTCGTTATCCCACGAGATGTGAACGAGATCCCACGAGATCCCTAGGAAGATTTACCCTTTCTAACTATTCTACCAAAACCAGGTACATGTCAGGCATCGGGGGACGTCACAACGGGGGAAAGACAGTATCAGGCAAGATCATACTTGTTTTGTTTTCAGCGGGTAACTGGTGATGAGGAATAGTGTTGCTCACGAATATTCGCATTGCGAATATTCGTTACGAATATTGCATATACGAGTATTCGCAAATAAATCGAATATTGCGGTGAATATTCGCTATTGCGAATATTCGTATTTTTTCAAATTTATTTTTAAAACAGATCACATCCTAGTGATCTCCATCGACGTCTAAAAGCATTGCTGGTATGATTAGAGACCCTGGGCTGAGTAGCTGAGGCGATCCTTTTATGTTGCCGAATATTCGCAATGCGAATATTCGTATTACGAATATTCGCGAATACTTTCTCTGCCCTTCTGTGTTTTGTGTATATAAAAAAAAAAATTAGCTTTAGTTTAGTCATATAAGTTTGTGTACGTAGAGTTAGTGTTTAGTGCATATTAGTTTAGTAATCCAGGAAACGATCTCCGTTTTCGCGTGTTGACGAGAATTTCGCAATCAATTTCGCATTCGCATTAGCGAAATTTCGCATTCGCATTAGCGAAATTTCGCATTCGCATTAGCCAAATTTCGCATTCGCATTAGCCAAATTTTGCCAAATTTTTTTTTTGATAAAATTTCACGAATATTCGATATTAACGAATATTTCGCGAATATTCTTCTATATATTCGTGAAATATCGCGAAATCGAATATGGCGTATTCCGCTCATCACTAATGAGGAAAAAGACAGCGGCGGCGAGGAAGAAGACAGCAGTGTGGGAGAAGAGAACCCCGGGAGAAGACGACGGTGGGAGAGACGTCGGCAGGAGAAGACGGCTCAGGGAGAAGACAGCACTGGAAGAGACGGCAAAGGGAGAAGACAGAGCTTTTTTTTTTTACATTTTTGGCATGGAAGTGTTTCCATCAAATCCATACCAGACCGAAGGAACTGGTATGGACTGGGGGGGAACCCCACGCTGTTTTTTCCGTGAATTTGTTTAGCTGCCTAATTAGCTTTTTTACAATCAGCTGGCAGCAGGGAAACCTGCTGACTGCTGATGACTTCCAGACCTGCTCCTAAGCAACCAGCTATATACAGTAAATAAAATAAAAAAAGACACAAATTGCATAATGCAAATCACACAAAAATGCAGTACTTGTGTTCTGGACATTGGTCCATTGAAGCCTATTACATAAAAAATGCTGCATTTAGCAGGGAAAAAAGTCCCAAACCCTTTCCAAAAAATCAGAGGCAAAAAAATGCATTGATGTGAACGTGTTCCATAGGAAACCATGTTAAAAAAATTCCCTGCATTTCTGCAAAATGCAAAAAGCATAAAAAAAAACGCATTCGTGTGAATCAAGCCTTACTGTTGTAATTGCTTTAATAAAGAACCAATGAATGTTTGTATCCTCTTTTCTCATGATGGTTTACTATGAGGGAGTTCAACCCATATTGAGTTATAATTATGCAACATGCTCTGTTTGACCATCCTATTCATTTAAGTGGTCAACATTGATAGATGAGTGAATTACTATTAACTAATGTGGGATCAGAGAAGATCGTGTGGTGTACACTAAAGAGTTGACTAAAGGCATATCACTGCAGAGTGGACTTTGCTACACACTTGACTGTGGTGGACATTTAACACGTTTCCCTGAAAATAAGACCTACTGTGATTTTTGGGGAGGGCGGCAATATAAGACCTATTTTAAGGTGGTTGTGGAATCCTGGAATGCAGTGGTATGTGAAGTGGGCTGTTTGTGTTTCTGTGGTCCGTTTGTGCTGGATGCCTTCGGTATAGTGACGCTCAGTGCTCAGCTGGCCTCCTGTTGCTTTCTTCCTCTTCTCCCAGCTGTCAATGGGAGATTCCCCCCTGCAGTGATCAAAGCAGGGAGGAGATCTCTGGCGGGTCATGGAAGTGCCAAGCAGTGCTCAGCTGATCTCCCGCTGCTCTTCTCTTCTGCCAGCTGTCAGCGGTTGATCTTAGGCCCCCCTTCTTCTGCAATGCTCTGGCGGGTGACGAGAAAAGTGCTAGGGGAAATCATTTGTCACACATGGATTACAGAAAGGTACAATTTTCATTGTGTGATACTGTAATACAGTGCATTCTGAAGTTTTGCAGCCACTTTTACTCAGTTCCACTTGGGATTTCTAACAGACAGGGAGGTAGATGGGAAGAGAAGACCGCACAGGACAAGCTCTTCCACAAAAATAAGTCCTACTGCGTCTTTTGTTGCCAAGAACTAATATAAGATCCAGGCTTATCTTCAGGGAAACATGGTAATTGCCATTTGCCTATATTTTGGACTTTTTTGAATTTTTTTTTTATGGAGGATACTTTTACATTATGTGTGTACAGTTGAACCTCGAATTACGAGCATAATCCTTTCCAGAAGAATGCTCATAATCCAAAGAACTTGCATGTCAAAGCGAGTTTCCCCATTGAAGTCAATGGAAACGAAAATAATTTGTTCCGCATTTACTTCAATAGGATGCAATACCACATGCAGTGAGAGGTGGGGGATGCCGGAGAGCATCAGAAACGGCCGGAAAGACCTGAGGACACGTCGGCTGACCTCTGCAAACGTTGGAAAGGCTCAGAAACTGTGTATTTCCGTGTCTTTCTAAGCATTGCCGATCGGCGCTGTTTGGCTCTGCTCGGCTCCGGCGCCCCCACAACTGAGGCCAAATGCGATACTGCAGGCCTTCTTTAGGTTGAATTCTGCTCGTCTTGTGAGACAACACTCACAAACCGAGTCAGAATGTAAAAAAAAATCAAATAAAAACGCTTGTTAAACGCGTTACTCTTAAAACAAGGTTCCATTGTATACAGTTGTGCTCATACGTTTTACATACCCTGGCAGAATACTGGAGGAACATTTGCATTCATCAGTCAGGAAGCTGCACATGGGACGTACTTGGACATTCCAACATGACAATGATCCAAAACACAAGGCCAAGTTGATCTCTCATTGGCTAGAGCAGAATAAAATGAAGGTTCTGGAGTGGCCATCTCAGTCTCCTGACCTCAATATCATTGAGCCACTCTGGGGAGATCTCAAATGTTAAGTTCATGACAGCCCAATAATTTACAGGAATTGGGAGCTTTTTGCCAAGAAGAATGGGCAGCTTTACCATCTGAGAAGATAAAGAGCCTCATCCACAAATACCACAAAATACTTCAAGCTGTCATTGATATTAAAGGGGGCAATACACGGTATTAAGAACTGGGGTATGTAAACTTTTAATCAGGGTAATTTGGCTAGTTTCTGTTTTCATTAGGATTTAAAAAGAGCAAACACAGTTGATTAATAAATGTCTTCAGCCAAACACTAACCATGAGTGAAGAAAGTTGTTGTGTTATTATCGTTTATATTCTCTGAAAAATGGCCAAGAAATCATAAATTCTGCCAGGGTATGTAAACTTATAAGCACAACTGTATATATCGATTTTATTTATGCAGTTGGTTCAATGTACAGTAAAACCTTGGTTTGCAAGCATAATTCATTCCAGAAGCATGCTTTTAATCCAAAGCACTTGTATATCAAAGCAAGACGAGAGACACCTCTACGTGTAGCAATAAGTTGCTAAATGTTGTACCTTCATTAAATGTAACCACAATGCTACACTAAGGCCTTGTACACACGATGGGATTTTTCCGATGGAAACGGTCCGACGGACCGTTTCCATCGGATATGTTCTGCCGGACTGTTTGATCCGATGGCTGTACACACCATCGGATCAAATTCCCCGCCGGCGGACAGCACGGTGACGCGGCGGTGACGTTGACGCCGCCACATCACAGCTACGTCACCGCCACGTCACCGCATCAGGAAGTAAACACTTCCGCGCGCATGCGTCGGATCCATTCACAGGATACGACGCATGTGCGGGCAGATATGTCCGCTGGTTTGCCGTACTAACCAGCGGACATATCCGACGGGCAGCTCTCCAGCGGAAAAGTTCCAAAGCATGCTTTGAAACTTTTCCGCTGGAGAAATCCGGCAAAAACTGTCCGTTTGCCCCTACAGACGAGGGGATTTTTTGGCTGAAATGGTCCGTCGGACCATTTTCAGCGGATTTATTCCCTCGTGTGTACAAGGCCTTAGAGGCTCCTCTCTTCTCTTTTATACTCAGGTGTGACATGACACAACTCTTATATCAAGACATTGCTTGTAAATCAAGGCAAAAATTTAAAAAAACCCATTTTGCTTGTCTTGCAAAATGCTCTCAAACCAAGTTACTCTCAAACCAAGGTTTTACTGTATATAGAATTTTCTGCACATAGGGACATTGTTTTTTTTCCTGCATATATATTTGATGTTGGATATATTGCAGTATATACAGTATGTACTTAATTGCATTTATACACTTTGGGCCAGATTCAGATTCAGTCTTTACGTTGGCGTATCTATAGATACACAGCGTAAAGTCTATTCTGAGCCGGCGTATCTTTTTTCTGTATTCAGAAACAAGATACGCCGGAATTCTGCTAAGATACGAGCGGCGTAAGTCACTTACACTGTCGTATCTTAGTTGCATATTTATGCTGGCCACTCGGTGGCGCTTCCGTCGTTTTACGCATAAAATATGCAAATGAGCTAGATATGCCGATTCACGAAAGTACTTGCGGCCGGGCGTCGTAGTTTACGTCGTTTGCGTAAGCGTTAGTCCGGCGTAAAGTTACCCCTGCTATAGTGAGGTGCAGCTAATGTTAAGTATGGACGTCGGGACAGCGTCGAATTGTACGTCATTTACGTTGTTTGCGTAAATCGTTCGGGAATGGGGTCGTTTACATTGACTAGTTGCGACGTGATTTCACGCATGCGCTCTGGGATACGTCCACAGACGGCGCATGCGCCGTTCAGAAAATACGTAAATTGCGTGGGGGTCATGATTCATTTACATGAATCACGCCCCCACATTACTAATTTAGGCGCCCTTACGACGGCCACTTTATGCTACGCCGCCGCAACTAATGGAGCAAGTGCTTTCTGAATAAGGCACTTGCCCATAACAGTTGCCCATAACAGTTGCGGAGGCGTAGCGTAAAGAGCATACGCTACGCCTGCAGAAATATATGCCCCTTTCTCTAAATCTGGCTCTTTTTCTTTGCTTTTTTGCTCATGTGGTTTCAGTTATTATATTTTTACACAAGGAATTTTGCATATAGGGGATAATATATATAACACTTAATTTTTTTGAATGATGATGATGTAAAAGTGTCAAAATATTGTCAGATGGCGCAAGGGGAGGTGGATAACAGAACAACTTTGGCAAATAGTCTAAATATCAGGATAGAGTGACTGAGTATTCATCAAAACATATAAAAAAGTTCATAAGTCCAAAAATGATCCAAAATGACACTTTAGCGGCAGCAATCCCAGAAGAGCAGAAGCATACTCTGTGCATAGGTAGACAAAGAAAAGACAAGTATGCGCCCAATCTAAGTGCAGTAACGTTTTAATTGGAGAAATGAAATACAAAAGAGACACAGCCAAATGGCTACTCACACATTAGAGTGGATGACAGGCATATGTAGGAGCGTGGATATAGTCATTGTCCGGTGCCTGGGAGGTGTCCGCACATGGTGGTAAGATGCTGTTGATGGAAGACAGCGAATAGGACAGCCTGGAGGTGCTTGCAGGAGCGCCGTACACAGCGGCGTGTGTCTCACGGTGGAACGCAAGGATCCCATGGATCTGAAGAAGCAGCTGGGCTGTGAAACGCATCATCCTATTGGTCCCCTGGTATTAGCCACGTCACGCCACGTCACTTCCGCTGCGACCGATCCGTGCTTGCGTTCCACCGTGAGACAAACGGCGCTGTGTACGGCGCTCCTGCAAGCACCTCCAGGCTGTCCTATTCGCTGTCTTCCATCAACAGCATCTTACCACCATGTGCGGACACCTCCCAGGCACCGGACAATGACTATATCCACGCTCCTACATATGCCTGTCATCCACTCTAATGTGTGAGTAGCCATTTGGCTGAGTCTCTTTTGTATTTAATTTCTCCAATTAAAACGTTACTGCACTTAGATTGGGCGCATCCTTGTCTTTTCTTTGATGATGTAAAAGTCCTAGATTAGAGTAAAAAATATTACAAACAGATTAAGACCTGGTTCACACTGCATTCCTGTGCAAATCACATGCGATTCTGTGCATTACGATTTGAGCCATTCAAAAAAGTTTGGGCAGCTTTTTTTGGATTGCACTGGAAATGGATCACATGGGTGTTTTCAGCCATGCGATCAGGTTCAGGCAAATGAACTGTGATTTTATTGACCTGCTTTGGGGTGGCATTAACTTTTAATTGACACTCACAGCAGATCACATGAACACTGTGCAAATGCTATGCGGTTTGGAAAATGCACAGGAATTGCTGCATCTGAAAGAGGCACAAAGGCTTTTCATTTTGAACTAGCTCTAAAAATGCTAGTTCCTAATATCAATAACTTTTGAGCTACTATCCACCGAAGAGTGGAAGAAAGATCAGATCAGATGGATGGTCAGGGAATTCGCTTTCTAAGAAAAAGTTAGTGATGCCAGTCGTTATACTCCCTTAGTACAGGTTTCTTCTTATGAATAAGCATAGACAAATGAAAACTGAAGTGAGATGGGCTACATTTTGTTGCAATGACTCTTCCTGTTTTTATGAATGAAAAAAATGTCTGCATGCTCAGTTTCCCTCCTGAGCCATAAACCTTGTAAATGTTTATATCCTGTTACACCTAGTGTCCTGCACCAACCTAAAACGATTTCACTAACGGAGAAAACCTGTGTTTACATTCCATTCAATGGCTAGTTCAAACTTTGCTAAATCAATTCAGTGTCCTTATAAAGACAGGTTCTCATTTATTTGAGTGGCGGCGTACGTGTGTATGTGCTACTTTGGTGCTTTCTAGATAAGCCACAGGCTCTCTAATCTATTGTACAGAATGACAGGAAATCAAACCAAATAGACTTGTGTCTCTTCTATCACTCTGTTCACTGCACAGCTACCTTTTAATTAAAGTCCGATCAAATATATCTGCACACGTAAAATGCCATTCCCTTTGCACTAACCGCAGGGATAAAGACGTTATAACTGAATACATGTCATTAAAATGGAGATGTTAATGTGTCCAAATGAGAGAAAATTATACTCTACTGACAACTGGCCTACCGCTTACAAATGTCCTACCGCAACAAGGGATGTTTTTTTTCAACCTTATCATGCAAATCTGCACTTCATTCCCGTTGACTGGAAACATAATGCTCATGTGGTAGCTTGCAGGTTAAGAGCATAGCCATTCTGAGCTGGTTGTTTGAAATTCTGTGCCTAGATTGTACATAGACTTGTTCTTAGCTCGATACTGCTTGGTCACACAGGGATATCAAAAGAGATAAGGTGATTTACAGAGGATCAATGAGTAAGAACCTGATTTATTAAGACCCAAATCTGACCCTGAATCTCTGGTACTTATGAAGTTTCAAGGAAAGGACAAGCCTAAACTGTAACCTCTGAAGTATACAGTGCACAGACCAGTAATGTGCTTTTTACTGCTATTTTTAATGACTAATAGGGACCATTACTCTTTGCACTTGAAAAATTAAGACAAAAAGCGAATACATTTTTTGTATAGGTAGCGGGCATCTGTTTTTCTCTCATGGCCCTGCTTTAAATTTAGAGTGTAGTCAGAGGATTAGTTACCCCTGACTGATTGGTTTTCAAATTTGGGCCTCTGTTTCAAGCCATGGCAGTACTGCAGGTAGCCACTATTGTTGTCTGGGATGACGGTTCCACCCCAGGTCGAGGGTGGCAGCAGTCAGATCAAGGTGTGTTGGGTATTCTTTCTCAGCGGCCAATCAGTGAGGATTGATCGCCTTGCTGTGCATGCTGGGGAGAGTATTTAAGGGACAGACGTCACGGGTTCTGGGTCGTCGTCGTCCCACCTTCCCTGTGCGTGGCCCTCCTGGCCGGGGTGCCTGTCCAGAGTTCCTAGCTCCGGGACCATGTTGGTCTGGAGTCGTGATTTGCCAGGTAGGCCCAGGTGTCAGACTGGGTCTACATTAACAAAGTGGTCCTGCCCTGTCCGTCCTACAGGGAGGAAGCCACCGAATTAAGTATGTGTTGTGAAGAGCACCTAGCACGAGGCTGGTACACTCAGGGGAGGCCTGAACTTCATTGAAGGGCGCAATAACACTGAAAGACTGAGCAGCGGTCGCCTGTCACTTTCCTGAATTCACAAGTAGTTACTTCAAAAAGAGATCCAGGTGTTTAATCCTAACGTGAGAGGATTCTGGATCGAACGTATCTCCACCTTTGGGAAGGTCATTGGCAGAGACTGTACCAAAGTTCCGAGTGATGCCCTGGCTGCTAGGACTAGTGAGAGAGGCCTATCCAGGGGCACAATACCCACTCTGGCTAGAGTCGTGACAAAAGTTTATGTCTGGAAGCAGGAGTGCTTCTGAATAAGTTTTACACCTGAACCCACTACCCTATTTCACCTCGTCAATCCATTGTTTGTTCTTTTACCACGTTCGGTAAATAAAGCAAGGAAAAGGGAACGCAATGTGTGGACTTTGACTCGGTTTCAGCTCTCATCAATCACCCTAGACGGCGGAGAAATAGAGGTAATATGGTACTTAAAACAAACCAGCAGCTCCTTCGGGGGTAGTGCTACATATATCCAAAGCATAAGTGAAATTTCAAAATAAATAGGTCCCTATGATCCTGAGCTCATCAAAACATTGAATATAAGTTGAGACCTCAGATGTAGATGTCCCCCATCTCACTGTATTCCCACTGGTCAAGAGATGAGCAGTGTTTAAATCCTACAGGGAGTTGGTAGCCTTTTCTGTACTGTACATTTGGCAACGCTGACTATAGAAAATAATGGCTAGGCTTATTTCCCAAGAAGTACAATGTTTTTAAGATGCTACTGACACAAAACATGTTCGATTTCTGCCTTGCAATCAACTGTCCCTTTGTCAATTCTCCGGGGCCTGCAAGGCAACTAATTACAAAACTGTAGACATCTCTGTTAAATGTTAAATGCACTACAAAATGACTCAAGGGACAACTTGTACTTGCTTCAAGACAAAATTTGGTTAGAAGTAAGAAAATTCCAGCTAGGGGAAATAACTCCATATGTCTTCTACATGCTTAGGAAAATAGTGTTATTTTATCCCTCACAAATAAGTTTGTACATATTTCAGGAGATGTTTTTTTCCCTGTATATTAATAAATAACCAATGCCTTCAAGTACCCATTCTTTAAAAATATACATCTAACTTCAGACCATATCTCAAAATGTATTACACTATGAATACTATGGATGAATTATGAATACTAAAATAATATAAATTATGAATGCTATGAAAATAATTATCCATAGTCTCAGCAGTGGCGGCCCGTCCATAGGGGGCGTTCGGGCGCCGCCCCCCCAAGCTGTAAAAAAAAAAAAAAAAAAAAAAAATTTTTTTTTTTTTTTTTTTTGTAAATGTCACTTTAAGAGTTTCCAGGCGCCGGACATGCGGCGGTCTATGGGAAGCTTCCCAGCCTGCAATCAGCTGACTGCAGGCTGGGAAGCTGATTTGCCCGTGTTTAGGGCGTGTGCAGGGCGCAAGCTGTGCGCCCGCACACACTCCCACTGTCCGGTGATTTGTTAAAATGCCCTAGTGCTGTAATGGGATTGGCCAGCGGGGACCGGAGTAGATATCACTGGGAAGTGCCATTTTAATCACTTCCGGTTTCTGTAGCGCTTGTGAGGTCAGAGGAGCGGCGCGCCATTGAAGGTAAGCAGCCACATTCCCCCAGCTAAATTCACCCCCCCCCTCCCAGCTCAATCCTTCCATGCCTGCCACCACCAGCACCAGCCGAACCACCACCGTGCCCCGCGGCATCTCTCCGCGCTAGTATTGCCACTGCCAGCCAGCCCCGTCACCACCAGCACCCCCCCCCCCAGTTGAAAGCAGGATTCCCGCTCCCCTCTCTAGGGTCCCGCCGAGCAGCACTGCACACATCTTCAGGTCTGTATGCTCGGAGCAGCACTGACTGTGAAGGAAGGGGGGGGTCCTGCTTCACTTTTCCCCCAGCTATTCACTCGTAATCTGCTGGTGAAGACAGAGACATGTGCCTGGCAGGTGAGAAGACCTCTCCTGCCAGGCAGGCAGATTACGAGTGAATAGCTGGGGGAAAAGTGAAGCAGGACCCCCCCCTCCCTTCACAGTCAGTGCTGCTCCGAGCATACAGACCTGAAGCTGTGCAGCTGGACTCAAGAGGAGAGCAGAAGGGAGGGGGGAGGGGGGACTGCTGATCGTAGTAAATGCTTCTCTCCCATTCATCACTAAATCTCTCTCTCTCACCTGTCTGTCTTATCTATCTCTCATTCTTCCCCTTAGACCTAATGTTTATCTATCTATGTATCTATCTATCTGCATATCTATCTATGTATCTGTCTACGTATCTGTCTATCTATGTATCTATCTATCTATGTATCTGTATATCTATCTATCTATCTATCTATCTATCTATCTATCTATCTATCTATCTATCTATCTATCTATGTATCTATCTATCTATCTATCTATCTATCTATCTATGTATCTATGTATCTGTATATCTATCTATCTATCGATCTATCTATCTGTCTATGTATCTGTCTATCTATCTGTATATCTATCTATCTATCTATCTATCTATCTATCTATCTATCTATCTATCTATCTATCTATCTATCTATGTATCTGTATATCAATCTATCTATGTATCTGTATATCAATCTATCTATGTATCTGTATATCAATCTATCTATGTATCTGTATATCAATCTATCTATGTGTATCTGTATATCTATCTATCTATCTATGTATCTATCTATCTATGTATCTATCTATCTATGTATCTATCTATGTATCTATCTATCTATGTATCTATCTATCTATGTATGTATCTATCTATCTATCTATCTATGTATCTATCTATCTATGTATGTATCTATCTATGTATCTATCTATCTATGTATGTATCTATCTATCTATCTATCTATCTATCTATCTATCTATCTATCTATCTATCTATCTATCTATCTGTATATCTATCTGTATATCTATCTATCTATCTATCTATCTATCTATCTATCTATCTGTATATCAATCTATCTATGTATCTGTATATCAATCTATCTATGTATCTGTATATCAATCTATCTATGTGTATCTGTATATCTATCTATCTATCTATGTATCTATCTATCTATGTATCTATCTATCTATGTATCTATCTATCTATGTATGTATGTATCTATCTATCTATGTATGTATCTATCTATGTATCTATCTATCTATGTATGTATCTATCTATCTATCTATCTATCTATCTATCTATCTGTATATCTATCTGTATATCTATCTATCTATCTATCTATCTATCTATCTATCTATCTATCTATCTATCTATGTATCTGTATATCTATCTATCTATCTATCTATCTATCTATCTATCTATCTATCTATCTATCTATCTGTCTATGTATCTGTCTATGTATCTATCTATGTATCTATCTATCTATGTATCTGTATATCTATCTATGTATCTGTATATCTATCTATGTATCTATCTATCTATCTATCTATCTATCTATCTATCTATCTATCTATCTATCTATCTATCTATCTATCTATCTATCTATGTATCTGTATATCTATCTATCTATCTATCTATCTATCTATCTATCTATCTATCTATCTATCTATGTATCTGTATATCAATCTATCTATCTATCTATCTATCTATCTATCTATCTGCATATCTATCTATCTATCTATCTATCTATCTATCTATCTATCTATCTATCTATCTATCTATCTATCTATGTATCTGTATATCAATCTATCTATCTATCTATCTATCTATCTGCATATCTATCTATCTATCTATCTATCTATCTATCTATCTATCTATCTATCTATCTATCTATCTATCTATCTATCTATCTGTATATCAATCTATCTATCTATCTATCTATCTATCTATCTATCTATCTATCTATCTATCTATCTATCTATCTATCTATCTATCTATCTGCATATCTATCTATCTATCTATCTATCTATCTATCTATCTATCTATCTATCTATCTATCTATCTATCTATCTATCTATCTATCTGCATATCTATCTATCTATCTATCTGCATATCTATCTATCTATCTATCTATCTATCTATCTATCTATCTATCTATCTATCTATCTATCTATCTATCTATTTATCTTTCTATCTGTCTGCCCCCCCTCCTACCCAATGTTTATCTATTTCTCCATCTGTCTATTTATCTGTCTGTATATTTATCCATCTGTCTCTATTTCCACACACTCTGTCTGTCTGTCTTTCTATTTGTCTGTCTCTATATCTATCCGTAGGACCTATTGTGGGCGAGTGACCGGGGGGGGGGGGGGGGTTATGGGGTTGGTTGGGGCTTTGATTGCGCCCCCCCAAAATAATGGAGCACCAGCCGCCACTGAGTCTCAGCATGTTTTTTATGTATTAATGTGCTCTTCTGTATTATACTGTATATGGTACATACCTGCATGTCTCACCAACGCTCATTCACCTCTCTCAACCACTGCCCTGTCAACTAATCTGTATAGCCCTTACCAGGGGCGGACTGACAACTCATGGGGCCCCCGGGCAAAAGAAGATTATGGGGCCCCTGGGTTTACAGATGGCCATTACGCCAGGAGTAAGTAACAAACACAACAACATATATAGTACAACAGTCAGGATCTCACATCAGTCCTCCCTTACAAAAAAGTCCCAACATTCTCCTTATACATCACAGTCCACAGTGTGCCACCTTACAGCAGAGCCCCACAGTGTGCCACCTTACAGCAGAGCCCCACAGTGTGCCACCTTACAGCAGAGCCCCACAGTGTGACACCTTACGGCAGAGCCCCACAGTGTGCCACCTTACAGCAGAGCCCCACAGTGTGCCACCTTACAGCAGAGCCCCACAGTGTGCCACCTTACAGCAGAGCCCCACAGTGTGCCACCTTACGGCAGAGCCCCACAGTGTGCCACCTTACGGCAGAGCCCCCCAGTGTGCCACCTTACGGCAGAGCCCCACAGTGTGCCACCTTACGGCAGAGCCCCACAGTGTGCCACCTTATGGCAGAGCCCCTCAGTGTGCCACCTTACAGCAGAGCCCCACAGTGTGCCACCTTACGGCAGAGCCCCACAGTGTGCCACCTTCCATCCTACCTATACATACAGTATATATATAAACACTGTATATACATACACAGTATATACACACACACACACACACACACACACACTATACATACAGTATATACACACACTAAACATACACACACATGGTATATACACACACTATACAACACACATACAAACGGTATAAGCACACACACTATACATACATAGTATATACATGCACTATATACACACACACAGTATACATACACACACAGTATATACACACATACAGTATATACACACAGTATATACACATATAGTATATACACACACAGTATACATATACACATACAGTATATACACACACACTATACATACAGTATATACACACACACACACATTATACACACACACACACACACACATTATACACACACACACATTATACATATACACATACAGTATATACACACACTACACATACAGTATATACACACATTATACATATACACATACAGTATATACACACACTACACATACAGTATATACACACATTATACATATACACATACAGTATATACACACACTATATACACACACACACTATACATATACACATACAGTATATACACACACACACTATACATGCAGTATATACACACACACATTATACATATACACATACAGTATACATATACACATACAGTTTATACACACACACTACACATACAGTATATACACACACATATTATACATATACACATACAGTATATACACACACATTATACATATACAAATACAGTATATACACACACTACACATATACACATACATTATATACACACACTACACATACAGTATATACACACACACATTATTCATATACACATACAGTATATACACACACACTACACATACAGTATAGTATATACACACACACACACACACTATACATATACACATACAGTATATACACAAACTACACATACAGTATATACACACACACATTATACATATACACATACAGTATATACACACACATTATACATATACACATACCGTATATACACATACAGTATATACACACACTACACATACAGTATATACACACACACATTATTCATATACACATACAGTATATACACACACTACACATACAGTATACACACACACACACATTATACATATACACATACAGTATATACACACACACATACAGTATATACACACACTATTCATACAGTATATACACATACAGTATATACACACACTACACATACAGTATACACACACACACACATTATACATATACACATACAGTATATACACACACACTACACATACAGTATACACACACACACACACACACATTATACATATGCACATACACATACAGTATATACGCACACACATTATACATATGCACATACAGTATATACACACACTATACATACAGTATATACACACACATTATACATATACACATACAGTATATACACACACTACACATACAGTATACACACACACATTATTCATATACACATACAGTATATACACACACACATTATACATATACACATACAGTATATACACACACTATTCATACAGTATATACACACACACACACACATTATACATATACACATACAGTATATACACACACATTATACATATACACATACAGTATATACACACACTATTCATACAGTATACACACACATTATACATATACATATACAGTATATACACACATTATACATATACACACACACATTATACATATACACATACAGTATATACACACACTTTACATATACACATACAGTATATACACACACACATTATACATATACAGTATATACACACACAATATACATATACAGTATATACACACACACTACACATACAGTATAGTATATACACACACACACACACATTATACATATACACATACAGTATATACACACACTACACATACAGTATATACACACACACACATAATTCATATACACATACAGTATATACACACACACACATTATACATATACACATACAGTATATACACGCACTACACATACAGTATATACACACACACACACTATTCATATACACATACAGTATACACACACAACACATACAGTATACACACACACATTATACATATACACACACACATACAGTATATACACACACTATTCATACAGTATATACACACACTATTCATACAGTATATACACACACATTATACATATACACATACAGTATATACACACACTATACATGCAGTATATACACATACAGTATACATATACACATACAGTATATACACACACACATTATACATATACACATACACATACAGTATATACACACACATTATACATATACACATACACATACAGTATATACACACACACATTATACATATACACATACGGTATATACACACACACTACACATACAGTATACACACACACACATTATACATATGCACATACAGTATATACACACACACTATACATACAGTATATACACACACACATTATTCATATACACATACAGTATATACACACACACATTATACATATACACATACAGTATATACACACACTATTCATACAGTATATACACACACACACACATTATACATATACAGTATATACACACATTATACATATACAGTATATACACACACACATTATACATATACACACACTATGCATATACACATACAGTATATACACACACACACACACACATTATACATATACAGTATATACACACATTATACATATACACATACAGTATATACACACACTATACATATACACACAGTAAATACACACACTATACATACAGTATATACACATACATTATACATATACACACACAGTATATACACACATTATACATACACACACCAGCATTTTTTACCCAAAAATCAGCATGATTGAATGCACTGCTGCCCCATCTCCTGACATGCTGGGACTTGTAGTGCCCCAGCAGCTCACAGACACAAGAGTTGGTAATACAGGAGAGGAGAGGAGAGGAGGGGAGGGGGACTGTGCCTGTGTAGTGGTGTGTAGCTAATGAGTAGGCAGGTGTAGTAGAGATTGGGGAGACATTCAGGACATGCCCTTCCTCCAGAAGTAGTGCACTTCCTACAAACAAAATCGATCTAATAGCCTCAGAGCCATGCTAGAGGTAACACATCCCCTCCCTCTCTGCTCACTGGGGTAACCCACTGACAAGGATCCATCTTGTAAAATTCAGCCAGCTTACCTTATCAGACAGTCCGTCCCACACTGCAAGCTGTGTCCCCGCCTCCCCCTCTCCTCTCCTCCAGCAGTCGGCATCTCCTGCTTCTGTGTCAAAAAAGCCGCGCTGGAGAAGGGGGCATGTGCAGCGTGTTCCTATTGGCTGAGGGGGCAGTGCAGAGGCGGGGCAGCTATAATCTCAGGAATTTCACATCAAAATAATGTTGGTGCCAGACATATCAGGAACAGATGTAAAAAAACACTGGTTTTTACATTCTGTCCCTAGTTTTACAGAGGCTGGCCACCCTGATGGGGCCCCCTAGTGGCACGGGCCCTCGGTCACTGCCCGAATGACCCAATGGTCAGTCCGCCCCTGGCCCTTACTCTTCCTTACCAGTATGGCCATGCGCCTTCCCAATTTTTCATGCTGGCTGATCACATTCACAATCATCAAGGCCCTTCCTCTCACTAGTACTCCTATTATCCAAGCTTTAGCATTCCACAAACCTGACATCACCCAAAAAAAAGGTGACGCTCATCCACCGACCACCTGTCAGACAATTTTACCCACTCTTAGACCATAATATGGTCTTTTAAACTGCATTTAGGGTTCCGAACATTCATCACCTTATCTTTTCACATCCGCCACTTTACTCACTGAAGCAAAGGCAGAGTTGATTGTAATACATTCCCAAAAAAAAAAATGTTTTTTTAATTAAATATAGAATTCAAGCATTCAGCCTACGGTAGGCTTCAAACCTATAAACATTCCTTTCACCTATAGCCTGCTTTTTGTACAGTTGTAATACATGTCTGTGGATGTGCAGTGACAGTAAATACAGAGCTACTGCCCCATCTTTCTCGCTCACTGTCACTTTCACATTCTTGTGTGCGTAATACTATGAAGTTCTGCTGCCACCCGTGGGAAGGACTGGAGTGTGGATTGGAGACTGAGAGATGTCCAGACATGTGGGGAAATACACAGGTGTGTGCATGTCTCACTGGAGCCGATTTACTAAAACTGGAGTGAGAAATCTGGTGCAGCTATGCAAAAGAGGCAAATCGGCTTCCTGTTTGTTTTTTTGTCAAAGCTTAACTGAACAAGTTGAAGTTAGAAGCCGATTGGCTGTTTCATGGGGTACAGAGTGATGCTGGGTGATTATTATATAGCTTCCCAAGAGTTGGGCTTTAACCTCGCACAGTTAAATATTTCTATGTTGTGGGGTTTTACACTGTAGTTTGGGGATGGGGGAGAGGGGGTGAAATGTTGGCATGCTGATTATTCAGAGTTGTTATACTGCCCATTTGCTGATGGAGTTATGCTCCTGATTAGGGAGTAGCAGCTGAACTGTCTATTTAACTCCACCACGTAAAACCTGCTTACATTTTTCACACCATATATTTTATTGAGCTATACCTGGATCTTTACATTTCTAGAAGAACATCTGTAGGATGTTACAAAATACTAATTCAACTAATGCCGTGTACACACGATCATTTTTTGTGATGAGAAAAAACGACGTTTTCTGTGAAGTAAAAAACAACGTTTTTGAAACGTCACTTTTCAAAGACGATGTTGCATACACACCATCGTTTTTTTCACAAAAAGCGAGGTTACGTTCACCACTCTTTTCCATTGAAGCTCGCTTCATAACTAGCTTCTGGGCATCCGCGGGTTGAAAAACGTAGTTTTAAACGACGTTTTTGCTACACATGGTGACTTTTTGTGAAACAAAAAACAACGTTTTGAAAAACGACACAAAAAATTCAAGCATGTTGGAATTTTTTTTCGGTAGTTTTTTTTAAGACAAAAAACAACGTTTTGCCCACACACGATTAATTTAAATGACGTTTTAAAAAACGACGTTTTTTTTCATCGCAAAAAACGACCGTGTGTACGCGGCATAAGTGTACAGGCTTGGAAAAATAAATTTGTAACTGGATAGAAAACTGGATAAAAGATCAAATTCAGAGAGTAGTGGTTAATGATTCATACTCTGAATGGCCTAAGGTTATTAGTGGTGTACCCCAGGGTTCAGTGTTGGGACCTTTACTTTTTAACATATTTACAGTATTAATGATATATGGGATTAAAGTAACCATTTCAGAGTTTGTGGATGACACCATCCTTACTTGATGTCTCCAACTTACAAGCTGACTTCAATGCACTGTTTAATTGGGCAACTATGTGGCAAATGAGGTTTAAAGTTGATAAATGTAAAGTTATGCATTTGGGGCTAAGAATATGCATGCATCATACATAATAGGAGGATAACAGCTGGGAGAGTCAATGGTAGAGAAGGATTTGTGGATTTTGGTAAATAATAAACTTAATAGCATGCAATGCCAAGCTGTGGTTTCCAAAACGAGCACAATCCTTTCTTGAATTAGTAGAGGTATAGACTGCAGAGAGAGAGAACATCATTTTATCACTGTGCAAATAATTAGTAAGACCTCATCTGGAATATACAGTTGAGTTTTGGGCACTAGTTCATAAAAAGGATATCAGGGAACTGGAGAAAGTGCAGAGAAAGGCAACCAAACTGATAAGAAGCATGGAGGAGCTCAGCTATGAGCAAAGATTAGCTGAACTTAATTTAATCGCTCTTGAGAAGAGGAGATTAAGAGAGGGATATGATCAACATGTATAAATACATACGTGAGTTATATAGTGAACTTGTTGTTGCGTTATTCACTTTAAGGTCCTCACAGAGGACAAGGGTGCACTCTTTATGGCTGGAAGAAAATATATTTCATCTCCAAATACAAAGGCTTCTTCACAGTAAGAGCTGTAAAAAATGTGAAATAGACTCCCTCAAGAGCTAGTTCTGGCCAGCTCAGTGGATTGCTTTAAAAAAAAGGCATGGATTATTTCCTAGATACACATAATATAACCGGATACTAATATTTATAGGTAAAATTGATCCAGGAAATATCTGATTGCCTTTTGGTGGGTCCGGAAGGAAAATTTTCCCCTGCTGGAGAAAATTAGAACATTGTTTTTTTTTTGCCTTCCTTTGGATCAACGGTGGCCGTAGGATTGCATGTATAGGATTGTATATTTTTTTCCCTTCTATTGGTTAAACTGGATGCACTTTTTTCAACCAGACTATGTAACTAAATGTTTCTGTACAGAATAATTTGTCTAAAAGTATATGTTACCAATACCTTTATCATGAGAGGTGCTGAAGTTTGCTGACTACTGTAGCTAGTAAATAAAAGGTTTGCACATTGCCTATTTTGTGTTTCCCAGAGAATGCAAAGGTTTCATTTTTGGAAATGTTACATTATCACTAAAAATAAATTAATAGTCAATGCTAACATTGCTAAAGTGAGCCATATCCCCAATAGTACTGTATAGAATGTGGACAAATAAGTAGAATAAATATTCAGAGTAACCAAACTTCTTTAAATTACAAAACAAATGTTTTCTTTTTAATTATCTTGAACTAGCAGTCCATTACTACAACATACTGCTATTTTCTTTCAAAATTATATTTACATTTTCTGTTCTATTTCATTCATGTGAGCATAAAAAGGATCAATTTGAGACTGGCTAACCTCAGCTTATCTCTGCTCTAGAAGATTGATTTTCTATCTTTATGGACAATTTGCTGCCTCATTCTCTGTATTACTAATTTTTAAGCTACCCCTGCCCTTTCCGTCTTGTCAATAAAAGGAAAAAAAACACCATCTCTCTCGTGTATGTGCGACAACTCACTCAGCATTTTCCTAGTTGGGCTTAAGAAAACTATCATGTCAGTGAATCAGTTTAAAGGCTGTTAGTATTCAATAGCACACTTTACTTTCCATGCCAGACTGACCAGCACCATCATAAAGTAAGATATAATTTATCATAAAAGGATAAACCTTATAGAGCGGTTTTAAATTTCTCTTTAATTTCCTCCTGCTAGAGGAAGTTTCACCAACTGTAGAGTCCTATGGGACTCCGCCAGTACAAAAAAAGAAGACCTGCATTATAAAACAGAGGCACTTAGGGTACCTGTACATACATACCTGCAGTATCCCCCAAAACATTGCGGACATCATAGTAATAGGCCAACAGGAATGTATAAGGATAAAAGGGAGTGGTAACCTCCAACATCACCAAAAATCTTTCTACCAAAATGTATTCAGATGTAACCCTCATTTGTGTTAATTTGGGAATGTGTAATTCATTAAACTTTTTAAACAGCAAATATAATTATCTACAGTAACACCGGTTGTTTTAAAACTGAAACTGGCCGAAAGATGAAGTATGTTACTGTACATCATTTTGTATTTAGATTAAGTGGAAAATTAATTATTTTGTGGCTTATTATTTTCTGCTAAATAATAAGATGGCAATTATGATTTAAGAAACAAGGCCTACGATGGTTGGAGTTACTAAGGTGTTCATGAGCAACTCCCTTATCAATTTTTGGAGACTGCACTTTTGGAAAAAAGTTAAGACCTATTTATAACTAAGGCTTGCTTTAGACTTGCAGTTGGGGGAGGGGGGGGGGGGTAAATCTGCGGTTGAGCATGTGTGTGACTTCTGTTTTCCATATCCCTGTACATTATGTTAGCCAAGAAACACAAGTTTTTTTTTAACTTATCAACTTTCTAGGCTAACACCACCAACTGTGGATTTTAGTTTCACATCCTTGCTAGTCTAGCAATAAAGAACTCCTTATGAGGTTTATGATTGAACTGTATTTTATCCAACTTCATTGTGTGGCTGTGTGTCTTTTATATATATCCAAGATTAAAAAGTTTTCTTCCATTCAAGGATTTGTATATCGTTATCCTATGCCCTATTAGGTATTGTTTCTCTAGGGAGAATACGTTTAATGTTTGTAGTCGTTCCTCATAACTTCCTTTAGCCCCCTTATTAGCTTTGTTGTCCTTCTCTGGAAGCACTCCAGTTCTGGCACATCCTTCTTGAAGATTGGTAACCAAAACTGGATGGCATACTTAAGATGTGATCGAACCAGAGTTTTGTGAAGTGGTAGAATTATAGTTTTATCTCTTGTGTAAATGTCCTTTTTAATGCATGCAAATTGTCTTTTAGCCTTGCTTGCTGTTGCATTCTATTGCTGACTGTCATTTACTAGGACCATCATATCCTTTTTCATGCTCAATCGCCCCAGATGGTATCTCCTTAGCAGGTAACTTGTGTGCATGTTTTTAGCTCCCAAGTGGACTACTTTACATTTTCCAACCTTGAACCTAATTTTCCATACAGCTTCCCACCCCACTATTTTATCTAGGTCTTCTTGTAAAGTTGCTATATCGTGATGTGAAGTATAGCTGGGCGAACATTTTTGGTCAAGCAAAAGTCTGGCCCAAATATTGACTGTTCACCCTCGCCAGTCTGCGTGCTTGTATAGGGGTTTAGTTTGAATTTTTTTCTTTCGTTTTTTTTCAAATAGCCAGGCATTGGCAATTGCAACCGTGAGTCAATTTAAATGTGATTTAACACTTTTATTCCTTTAGAAGTGTATTTTTTGTTGCAGCAGGTTCTATACATGGTACATATGCACCACTTTACAGGCTAAGGGGACCCTTCCAGGCACTATACTTAAAGGAATTTTAAATTTTTCTTGTTTAGCTTTATCCATCGTTAGCATCATAGCTTCTTTAACCACTTGCCTACTGTGCACCTACACCCCCTTCCTGCCCAGACAAAATTTTAGCTTCAGGCACTGCGTTGCTTTAACTGACAATTGTGCAGTCTTGCGATGTGGCTCCAAAACTAAATTGATGTCATTTTTTCCCCCACAAATAGAGCTTTCTTTTGGTGGTATTCGATCGCCCGTGCGGTTTTTATTTTTTGCGCTATAAACAAAAAAAGAGCGACAATTTTGAAAAAGACACAATATGTTTTGTTTTTTGCTATAATAAATATCACATTAAAAAAAAAAAAAATGTATCTCAGTTTAGGCCAATACATATTCTTCTACATATTTTTGGTAAAAAAAAATCAAAAAAAAAATCGCAATAACCGTATAGTGACTGGTTTGCGCAAAAGTTATCTTGCCTACAAAATAGGGGATATAATTATGATTTTTTTTTATTTTATTTTTTTACTAGAAATGGCGGCGATCTGCGATTTTTTTCGGGACTGGGACATTATAGCAGACACATCGGTCACTTACAGTGAACAATGCTATAAATATGCATTGATTACTGTATAAATGTAACTGGCAGGGAAGGGGTTAACCACTAGGGGGCGGGGAAGGGGTTAAATGTGTATCCTAGGTGTGTTCTAACTGTAGGGGGAGGGGGGGTTGACTGGGGGAGGTGACCGCTTGTGTCCCTATGTACAAGGGACACAATCGGTCTCCTCTCTCACCCTGACAGGGACGTGGAGCTCTGTGTTTACACACAGAGCTCCACGTCCCAGCTCAATTGTAGGCAATCGCGTGTGCCCGGCAGCCATCGCGGCCGCCGGGCATACGCACGGTGTTCTAAGTGACACGACGGGTGCGTGCGCGCGCCCCTAGCGTCTTAAAGTGACAGGGTATCCCTTGAAACCAGGACCTCATCCTTGCTGGTTCAATGCTTTACCTCTGAGCCACTTCTCAATTGGGGATTTTTGTTTGCTTTCCAGCTATGGTGGTGCTGAATGTACTCTTCACCATTAGCTGAATCTCATTACATTCTACACCTGATTATTTTGCTCCAGCTGACGCAGCTTACCCAATAAGCCAGCGTATAAAGCCCTGCCTCACTTTGAGAGCAGGGTCAGTTCATTGTTATTGATCTCCCTGTCTGTACCTGTATAGATCTTGAGCTCCTAGACTGACCCCGGCTTTTGACCTTCTGCTTTGTACTTTGGATTGCTGCTATCTCCTGTCCTTTGACCCCGGCCTGTACCTTCGGACTTCCTCTACCGTCTCCAGCCCTTGACCCACGGCTTGTGCCCCGGACTTGTCTTTGGTTCCTGTTTGTTGGACACCTGCTGTCACCTTGATAGCTGCTGATCCTTTCTATACAACAGTAGCTTGCATCTGCTTGGGACTTCCAGATATCTTCTACATCATCTGCTACTACTACACTCAACAGAACCGCAAGTACCATATACCACCTGCTTTACCTATAGTCTGTGTTTGTAGATTGGCAGTAATACGTTGCATGTTTAAGATAACAGTCACTTCCAATCTACCTTGTCTGTATCTGAGATACTTACCTGTTCCCCCTCAGTTAGTTGCTTATGATTGAATAAGCATCTACAGTCTTTCAATTGGTTGTCCACAAGAGGTTGTGATGAATTAACCCCAAACTTTCTGTTTATTCTGAGAGAGAACTGGTGGTTGTACCTGAGAGACCTCTGTAGTTTTAAAACCAATTGCACTACTGTAATTGCATAGCAGGGATGTTACACCCGCCCGCCGTCATTTGACGGCGGGCGGGTATCAAGTGGTTAAAAACGATTGTTTTAAAAAAAAAAAATTGCATTGATACATGTCCCCCGGGCAGTACCTGGACCGCCATACCCTTTTTATGGCCAATTACTTGCATGTAAGCCTTCAAAATTGGGACTTTTGATTTCCCATGTTCAGCTACCATATACTTTAATGGAGTTTGCAGTCTGGGGCAGGACTTTTCCCCTGTTCGAGTGTTCAGCTGCGAACCAAACTGGGGGGTGTTCAGACAACTTCTATTGGAAAGTAATTGTATTTTGTATTGTCAGCAAACACTGGGATTAAAATATTTATTCCAACCTCTATTTCATTTATGCCAAATCCTAAATAATGGAGCAAACAAATATATATATAACTTAGGCCAGTCAAGACAGTTTTAAAGGTGAACAATTATGGGGAGCGATAAATGTGAATAACGAACATACGTCTAACAAGGCCCATAGGTAGTGGTCTTCCCAAGTATATGATTTTAGAGTGTCTAACACGTGACTGGAATCTCTGATGTAAGCAGGGAGATTGGCTGGAGGAAAAAAATGTATGTAATGTGGAAGTCCACTTGTGAATCTATTTGTGCTGGCTACAATGGGCCATCCTAGTAGATGTGTTAAGGATTTGTGAACTTTAGGGAGATGGTAAAAGTATGAGGTGCTATTGATGTTAGGTAATAAAAATGTTTTTCTTTTTCATATAGGACCCCAAAACACACTTTCCCCCACACCCCCTTACACCTCAAGCAAAATAATAATAAGTAATAATAATGAAACCAATACAATTAGATTTGTTACAGGCTATAATGATCAACACAAAAAAATGACACAGATCATTCAAAAATACTGGAGTCTCTTAAAACTAGACCCCCAGTTAACAAACTTACTTCCAGAGGCCCCACAAGTTACGTTCAAAAGAGTCAAAACTCACGACGCACACTTCAGACATTCGCTCATATTTCGACAATCGCACAGGGATTTTTCAGAGGGGATGTCTGACTTAATTTTTCATGGAAAACAAAGTCTGGCAAAGAAGGTTGGCTTTTCACTATCAGACAGTACATTACATGTTCATCATGCCTTGTCCAGTAATGGGTTAAATGAGGAACTGGAAACCAATAGCTTAATATAAGAATTGTCTCCCCCCCCCCCCTTCAATCATCTTTCACCATAACAACTTTCTTGACTGACCTAAGTTATAGTTATTTGTTTGCTTCATTAATTAGGATTTAGCAATATATGCATATGCGTTTGTATTCCATCATAGTGCGCATATAGTCAGTAGTGTGTCCAGTTCATGTTTGGTGGAACACACACGCACTACACATTACAATGAATTGTAATAATCGTGCGGGTTTATGTGTGTATATATATTGTGAGGGATTAGCTCGGTAGCGGGTGTGTGTGACCTCCTGGATTGGTTAACTACACGCTGAACTGTACAAAAAGGCAGTTGAGGATGATTGAAAACAAATTATATGGTTTATTTTTCCATATTGCTGGATACACGTGCAAGCATCAAAACAGCATAAACAAAACAAAACATAAAATAAACCCTTGCCACTTGGGGCGTCTACCTTCCCAACACAGGAACCTACCTATGGAGTCTGGCACAGCCTACTGCTGGGCAGACACTGCTGGTCCTACAGCAGAAAACAAAAAGTCTCTTTGATATTTCTCACACAGAAATATCCATCAGCACCTCACCTCTTCAGTACTGTTTGTGACTGATCCTTCACTCACACAGCCTTAGGATGCAGCAATCAGTCGTCATCCCTAGGCTGTCTTTATATGGGCTTTAATTGCTTAATTCTGAACAGCTGAAACCTTTTAACGCCCCAAACCTCTCTGGCCATCTCTGCAGCCGACGCCCAATAGTAATTGGTGTATTGTCTAAACAAGGCAGAAAAGTATCTCCCGTCTGGGACAACACACACACAGATTTACCTGACTTCCTGTCACAATATATATATATATATATATATATATATATATATATATATATCCACACACACACACTACAGACCAAAAGTTTGGACACACCTTTTCATTCCAAGAGTTTTCTTTATTTTCATGACTATGAAAATTGTAGAGTCACACTGAAGGAATCAAAACTATGAATTAACACATGCGGAATTATATACATAACAAAAAAGTGTGCAACAACTGAAAATATATGTCATATTCTAGGTTCTTCAAAATAGCCACCTTTTGCAGCAGACACATCTCTAGAACAATTGTTAAGAGGAGACTGTGTGAATCAAGCCTTCATGGTAGAATATCTGCTAGGAAACCACTGCTAAAGAAAGGCAACAAGCAGAAGAGACTTGTTTGGGCTAAAGAACACAAGGAATGGACATTAGACCAGTGGAAATCTGTGCTTTGGTCTGATGAGTCCAAATTTGAGATCTTTGGTTCCAACCACCGTGTCTTTGTGCGACACAGAAAAGGTGAATGGCAGGACTCTACATGCCTGGTTCCCACCGTGAAGCATGGAGGAGGAGGTGTGATGGTGTGGGGGTGCTTTGCTGGTGACACTGTTGGGGATTTATTCAAAATTGAAGGCATACTGAACCAGCATGGCTACCACAGCATCTTGCAGTGGCATGCTATTCCATCCGGTTTGCGTTTAGTTGGACCATAATTTTTTTTTCAACAGGACAATGACCCCAAACACACCTCCAGGGCAATTTGACCAAGAAGGAGAGTGATGGGGTGCTGCGCCAGATGACCTGGCTTTCACAGTCACCGGACCTGAACCCAATCGAGATGGTTTGGGGTAAGCTGGACAGCAGAGTGAAGGCAAAAGGGCTAACAAGTGCTAAGCATCTTTGGGAACTCCTTCAAGACTGTTGGAAGACCATTTCAGGTGACTACCTCTTGAAGCTCATCAAGAGAATGCCAAGAGTGTGCAAATCAGAAATCAAAGCAAAAGGTGGCTACTTTGAAGAACCTAGAATATGACATATTTTCAGTTGTTTCACACTTTTTTGTTATGTATATAATTCCACATGTGTTAATTCATAGTTTTGATGCCTTCAGTGTGAATCTACAATTTTCATAGTCATGAAAATAAAGAAAACTCTTGGAATGAGAAGGTGTGTCCAAACTTTTGGTCTGTACTATATATATATATATATATATATATATATATATATATATATATATATATATATATATATATATATATATATATATATATATGCATATGTGTATGTGAACCAATAGCTTAATATAAGAATTGTCTCCCCCCCCCCCTTCAATCATCTTTCACCATAACAACTTTCTTGACTGACCTAAGTTATAGTTATTTGTTTGCTTCATTAATTAGGATTTAGCAATATATGCATATGCGTTTGTATTCCATCATAGTGCGCATATAGTCAGTAGTGTGTCCAGTTCATGTTTGGTGGAACACACACGCACTACACATTACAATGAATTGTAATAATCGTGCGGGTTTATGTGTGTATATATATTGTGAGGGATTAGCTCGGTAGCGGGTGTGTGTGACCCCCTGGATTGGTTAACTACACTCTGAACTGTACAAAAAGGCAGTTGAGGATGATTGAAAACAAATTATATGGTTTATTTTTCCATATTGCTGGATACACGTGCAAGCATCAAAACAGCATAAAAAAAACAAAACATAAAATAAACCCTTGCCACTTGGGGCGTCTACCTTCCCAACACAGGAAACTACCTATGGAGTCTGGCACAGCCTACTGCTGGGCAGACACTGCTGGTCCTACAGCAGAAAACAAAAAGTCTCTTTGATATTTCTCACACAGAAATATCCATCAGCACCTCACCTCTTCAGTACTGTTTGTGACTGATCCTTCACTCACACAGCCTTAGGATGCAGCAATCAGTCGTCATCCCTAGGCTGTTACAATTTCATAACAACATTTCCTTTTGTTTTTGGAGGTTTACAACCTCTATAAATTGGCTGCTCTATGTGTATCATTCATATTCATATTGTATCTATCATTATTAGCATATTGAGCCGGACAAATAAATACACTGTTGACAGAAAATGCATAATCCAGTCTGCATTTCATTTTCCACCTTGATATGGAACACTCTCAAAATATTTTAGTGGCGTGGCGCTGGATCAAAGTTAATCAATTGGGCAACAAACCGATTGGAATCCCCAAGCTACAAACGGAACCTATCTACAGAAGCCAATAAGTAGAGTAGATAAATATGCGTACAGGAGACCAGGTGTAGAACCTACATGAAATATGAGAACAACGCTGCTTGAAGAGTTTTAAAAAAATATGTCAATAATTAATTGATTACCTAGCTTGTTTAGAATAGAAAGAGACAATATATTTTCTCTTGAAAAAATAAATATAAGTTATAAAAAATGTAGCATGTGCAAACTGCAAAAATGCAACACAGACAACACAAATTTGCAGGGAAAGAGGTCTCATTTGGTATGGGATTGATGCTACCGGTCCGATATGTGAGGCTCATATGTAGTTTACACTGGAAAAATGTACGGGGGTCATACTTTGAATTCTCTACCAAACAAGGGTGTGAGAGCTAACATTATTAGTTGAATATCAATGTGTGTTGAATGAATTTGTTATCACAATTTAAAAGTCATTCATCGATTCATAAGTCAAATTAATTAATGGAATCAATCTGACTGCAACTGACATGTGGGCAAGAGGAAATATTTCTCCTCTTTCAATATACTGTATATTATTAGAAGCCTCACCAATAGTTCTGCTTTATTGTTAGGTGTTCAGGAGGTGATCCCTTTTTCTCAAAAACATTTTTTTTAATAGGAATTGCAGTTGCAGCAGTGCCACATTGACAATGGCTTCTGCATTTTACAGCTCCCTCTGGCTGTAGGGTAGCTTTTAGATGAGCAGTCAGGGAGTGGTAAAACAGTGGATCAACCACCTGTTTTTACTAAACCCAGTCTGCACATCATGAAAACCTCAACCTACCTAAACGGATATCAAATAACATAAAAAAACAGCAATGTGGATTACACATCTTACTTTGCGCAGCCGTGCCATTCTGCCGATGTAAATGTTTGTGACATGGGTGGCAAGCAGTTAAGATTTGACAATAAAACCTGGAGACTGATTGGTTTTATGCAGAGCTGCACCAGATTTTGCATGCTCCAGTTTTAGAAAATCAACACTATAGTAACATGAAAAGACTAGAATATTTTGCATCCACAGTTAAATGTACATCACTGGAAACTCCAGATGAAAATCTATATATAAAACAAAATGTTGATCTTGCATTAAAGAATGACTGCAACTATACCTTAAACGGGTTGATTTACTAAAACTGGAGAGTGCCAAATCTGGTGCAGTTTGTTTTTTGCCAAAGCTTGTGGCTAGACCCTACCCACAATCCTATCATGGATGTAGTCAAAAGTGAAGACCCCCCAGAAATTAATATTCTACAACATGCTACATACTCCATCAGCTAAAATAGCCTACAATGGTAAAACACGATGGGAGGGTGACATATGTAAAGCTGTTTGACCCAAACTGTCTGACAGATTACCCCAAATATATATTTTACACCGCACATACCTGACACCTGTAAGGCCGCGTACACACGATCAAATCTATCTGCTGGAAACGGTCCGAGGCTGCGTACACACGATCAAATCTGTCTGCTGGAAACGGTCTGCCAGACAATCCCAGCAGACAGATTCGATAGTGTGTACGGGCGAGCCGACGGATTTGGCCAGCCGACAGATTTAAAAGCATGCTTTCAAATCTGTCGGCTGGGAACCCGTCCGCCCGACATGTCTGCTGGTTAGTACGCTAACCAGCAGACATGTCTTCTCGCACACGCGTCGAATGGTTTCGACGCATGCGCGGAAGTGTTTTACTTCCTGGTGCGGTGACGTGGCGGCGTCAATTTTACCGCCTACGTCAGCGCGCCGTCTGCCGGTGGGGATTTTGGTTTGATCGTGTGTACACGATCAAACCAAAACGTCCCCAGCAGACAGATTTGTTCAAATCGGTCTGTCCGACTGATTTGAACAAATCTGTCTGCTCGTGTGTATGGGGCCTGACAGACCATTTCAGCAGACAGATTCGATTGTGTGTACATATCTGGATTCGACGCATGCGCGGAAGTGTTTTACTTCCTGGTGCGGTGATGTGGCGGCGTCAACGTCATTGCCACATCACCGCGCTGTCTGCCGGCGGGGATTTTGGTTTGATTGTGTGTACAGAGATCAAACCAAAACAGCCTAGCAGACAAATCTGATCAAATTGGTCTGTCAGACCGATTTGAACAGATTTATTTGGTCGTGTGTATGCGGTCTAAGAATGGCTAGATTTAATCAGGGACAACTTCCCACATGCCTGTTATGTAAACAAGAAACAGGCACATTCTACCACCTCCTGTGGCCCTGCTCATATATACAGGGATTCTGGAATCAGGTGGTGGATTTTCTTCATTAATAGAGGATGCCCTGCAAAATACAACAAAGTCTGGGATTGCTGGTTTAATGCATCGGATACATGTGTCTAGTGCTGCAAAGTATGTCTCCCTCTTTCATGTACCTCCCAGCTGGGCCCAGGTCATATACGCAGGGCATTTGAAGGAAAGCGGGGGACAGGGTGTTGCCGAGTTTCAAGTTGATAAGCAGGGGGGGCGCTGTGGAAGCATTTTGTTTTGTCAATTTGATATGTGTAAAAAATGACCATTGATTCTGCTATAAACCAGGTAGTACTGATAAGCGGGGGGGTTGTGTGTGTGTTGCTGCCGAATGGGTAGTACTTCTTCTGATAAGCGTTGGGTAGTACTTCTCCTGACTGCCTCCCCCATGTTCTTTTTAACCCCCTCCCTACCGCATACCGCGCAGCAGGAGATTCAGTTTGCTGTTCCTGGCCGGACTAAAAGGAAATGAGCACTGAGTGTGTGCACTTCCTGTCAGCCCGTCCGGGAACAGGAAACTGAATCTCCTGTACTGCACGGTTACGGTACCCAGCCGGACTGCAGTAAAAACTAGGAAGAGGAGCTCGGCCACGCTACAGGCTGCAGCAATTATAGGAAGCGGCGCGGCAGGCAAGCAGTTTCTTGTTTTGTCTGTCTTGTTCCGACGGGCCTGCATATACGCCACCTTCTACAAGTATATACCATTGCAAAAAGTATATTAATACTCCAAAAACAAAAGTATGACCATATAACAATGATCTCTGTAACTAATTTGGAACTTTTGTGCATTACCGACATATGTCACTTGTAAAATGATTGTACTGAACAAAAAGCACAATGTTTGTGCATTGGAAAATGTAACACTTTTGGGGGAAATAAAAACGTTTAATAAAAAAAAGAAGTGGCTGGGCTCACATAAGTGTGAATTGGATGCAAGTTTCCCTGCATCCAATTCGCATGACATGCAAGTGCGACCGGCTCTTAACAGAGGCGGTTTACACATGTTTGGGGCGGCCTCTATTCCTCCAATTTCCTGTGTAGGCAAACAATTTGAAATCACCCCAATGATGACAAACCGGGCAACACAAAAGAGCCTTCCCCACTGCTTCCTCCCCATCTCCACTGCCACATTTGGCACCTTTTGGGGACGGGTTTTGACAGGTACCCACTCCGACTTCCAGATAACTTTACCACAGCGAAGTCACCCGGAAGTTTTCCCACCCCTCCTCCTTCCCCCCTCCTTGGCCATTCAAGCCTTCACTGCCGGTTTCCCTTACAAGAAATGGTGAACACAGAACCCGAGAGCCGATTAAAAAATTGTCTGGGGTGAAGACACCGCTGGATTCTAGGACAGGTTTGTGTCCTGATATGAAAAAAGTCAGCAGCTACAGTATTTGTTTGAGCCTGGAGCTCCTCTTTAAGGCAAGGTATACCAAAAAAATTGAAAACCATAGACTCGTATATTAATAAAATTTGTTCTGAACACTTAAATGAAGGGGGAAGGGCATTTATCTCAGATGCATCAGGACAGCGAGCACTGTAAGATATTTGCAAGTAAATTGGCTCCGTTTGTGAGGCTTTAAGGGACCTCATATCTTAGCCTGCGACACCGTCAAAAGGAAACTCTCCTATTCTAGTTTATGAATCACAAGCATGCTTGTCTGCTTGTCCATGCCTCCACGCACAAACACAACATAACCATGTTCAATCATGTGCAGCAGTATAAATCAGCTGAAGTGGAATAAAACTATGCTGTGAAAACTGGCTGAACATTACTTGTACTGTTTGATTCACCCTTTGCATTACATTTTCCAGCTGGTCTTAGGTTAGGCAATAAAGGTAACATTATAATGATAAAATATCTTCAAGTCAAAAAACAGAGGATCATTCTTCAGTATAAACCTCTAGGAAGGCTACAAACGTCAGCACCAACTAAATGCAGACCCACAAGTTAGGCTGTGCATACAAGGACAAATGACTGGAGGCTGGATCACGAGGTCAATGGTAGGTACAAAGAGAAGTGAACATTTTTATTTAGAATTGCACTTATATTTTGCCACTACTGACTTGGCTGGATATTTTCTGTCCTTTCTTTCTATGTTTTATTGAGCAGGGTGCTCGTAATTAGCACATAATTATTCAATTCAAGTAAAATATTGTTGTCTGTAGCTAAAATATGCAGATAAGCAGATGTTTGCAATAAGAAGAGTGTGCAAGCCACTGCAAGGTGCACCTATGGTAATAACTATGATGTAGCCATTCTAGTCAAGCATTTTCCCTGTAGTATGCACTGTAAATTCCTAATGTCACAGCTGCTCCAATCAAGAATAGTACAACTATACTATAATAGAGCATGTGAGCCTATGGAGAATAAAAAACAACAAAAAAAAAACACAAAAATAAACAGAAAAAAATACAAAGACACAAAGTTACACACCACTTACCTCATCTTTATCCTGAACTTCAATATACATAGGCAATGCAAAACCCAGCTGGGCCAGTTCTGGAATGCTGACAGAGTATTCAGAGCTATTAAATTGTGGGGCATTGTCATTGATGTCAATCACTAGAATGTTGAATGTTGTTGTCACTGTAGCATCAGAAAGGGTTCGATCATCCAGCTGTTCCGTTGCCTTCGAAAAAGTAGATGAATTCATGTTAAAACCATATTAGCTATGTAATATATATATATATATATATATATATATATATATATATATATACACATACACTGTATGTATATTCAGTATATTATTGTGAAATATTGTGCACAAACTACAGTCAAGGTTACATTGAGATAACTAAGCAAATGCCATGCAGTACAGATTGCTTAGTAGACAGCACTTATGTTGTCCAGCACAGGGGTCCTTGGATTGAATCTCAGCCAGGCGACTCATCAGAATGGAGTTTGTATGCTCTCCTTCTCGTGTCAATTTAAATGAAAAAACACAAAAGATGACATCCTTCCCTGCTAGCTTTAGCAATATATGGTGATTTAGGTGCATCTCAAGCCTTGCACCCCTTTTTAGAAAAGAGGGATTCTGAAAACTGGCTGAAAGAACACAAGAAAGACGCACAGGCTTTATGCATTACCTATGGTACCATTTATTTTAATATATAAAATAAATGCAATATACTCACAATATAATCACACACCTACATGTTATTTCCTTTATTTTATAATTGTCTTGCAATGGTATATATTGAAGTTGTAGCAGACCATGCTGCTGCTTTGGAGTATAGTGGGTCAAGGGGTAGACTATGGATGAAAGAAAACAAAAATCTCTTGCTGGTAGTTTGTTTTGCCTAATGTATTTAAGCCTGATACCTATGTGGGTTTGTCAGTGTATTGCAGTAAGTTTATATATTCAAAAAAAATAATACCTCGGGTAGTGCACATGGGTGGTGCACCCTTCTAGTGTTCTTTTAGCCATACTCTACCCCTTAACCTACTATACTCCAAAGCAGCATCATAGTCTGCTACAACTATATATTGCAAGACAATTTTAAAACAAAGGCAATAATATGTAAAATGTATAAAGTTTAACTTGTTGGCATCTGTTCAGAAGTGACACATCTGTTTTGCATGGGCTAACCTCTATTTTTTTTTTTTTAAATGCCTGGTTGGCTGCCATCTTTGCATACATTATCATTTTCTTTTTCCAAAAACCATGGGAAATCACTTTTTAAAATACCTTTAAATTTAAAGGGGAGTTCCAGGCTTTTTTATGTTTATTAAAAGTCAGCAGCTACAAAAAGCGTAGCTGTGGCTTTTAATAAACAGACACTCACCTGCTCCACGTTCCCTCTCCGACCTTCCATTCATAGTGTGGGCAGCCAGCCGTGACAGCTTTCGGCTTCACGGCCGGGCACTCACTGTGAATGCGCGAGCGGCGCTGTGCTCTATGAGTGGTCAGGCGATCACCTGGGACCTGTCACATGTCCCAGGCGAACGCCTACAGGGAGGTGCCGCCGTTGGAGATATGACGTATCACCTAAGCGGTGCCTGGTGGAAGGAGGAAGTGGGACAGGAAGTCCCACTCTTACTGAAACCCCCACTTTTGGGTGGAACTCTGCTTTAAGTTTTATCCATACTTCATTTTCAGGAAATAAAATATGAAAAACCTCTGAGCGTAGAGTCTTTGAGCATTTTTCCAGAGTTTTTCCAATCGTTTTATGAACAATTTTGGCCCTTTTTTTTATGTGTAACTTGCGTGTGTTTTTGAGATTTGGCATTTTTTTTATTAGCCAATAGAAAAAAAATATTATTTGTTGCTAGGTATGTTATCTTTTTTTTAGCTTTTCTGTTTTATTTCTTTTTGAATTAGTATTATTTTTATTTTTTATTTTTTTAGGGTAAGGGGTTAGGCTGCATTCACACCTAATCGCGCGTCCTGACCCGTGAATTGCGGCGAAAAATGTGAGGCGTTTTGTACCGCGATTTGCAGCGACAAAACGCCTCGTTTTTAACCCCCCTTTTTGGAGAGGTCCATTATCTCCTATACCGAACACCGAAGACCATCTCCATAGAGGGGAATGTTAAATTTCCCCTCCAGCGTATGCGGCATCGGGTGTCAGGTGTAAAAACGCCTAGATGTGAATGCAGCCTTAGAGTTAAGGTTAGGTTAGGGTTAGGAATAGGAATAGGAGTTGGGGTTAGGATTTAATTATTTTCTAATACTTATTATTCCTTTATTGAATTAATTAATTTATTATTATTTTTGTATCTATTTTTTGTATTTATTTTACATTTATTTATATATTAATTATTACTATTAGTAGTAATAGTAGCATTAACACCTTAACCCTAATAAAAATCAATAAGTAAACCTATGTCAGGAAGCTAGTTCAGCCAACACCAATTATCATACAGATAATGCTAATTCTTCTTCAGCTAATGCTGATTCTTCTGCATTAGCTGCATGAGAATTAGTTTTAGCGAATGAGCAATTAGGTAATGACCAGTAGTTGCAGAAGAATTTGCGTTAGCTGTATGAGAATTCGTATTAGCTAAACTAGCTTTCTGACATAGGGTAATGTATTTACTTTTTGTTAGGGTTAAGATGTTACTACTACTAATAATAATAATTATGAATAAATAAATACACAAATAAAAATAATCATAAATAAATAAATTCAATAAATGAATTTTAAGTAAATGTAAATAAATATTTGACCCCTAACCCTTAAATAAAATATATAGATTACCATTATTATTATTAATAATAATAATAATGCATTTATTGTTTAGGTTTGGGTGTTTATTATTATTTCTAATAATTTATTATGTTTTAAGTTTAGGGGTTATCATTATTGATGTACAATACATATTATTCATTTATTTTATTTATGATAATTTTTAGTTATTTGTGAATTTAGTTTACATTTATTTATTCGTATACAGTATCTTTGCTATTTTATGTTATACAATTTTTTGTTTGAGCAGAAAACTGCATGCAAATGTGCGCCAAAACGCACCAAAGAGTGTGAACCATGTCCATAGAGAATAATTGATTTTCTCTCCTCCAGTGTTTTGAAGCTTCAAGCTTGAAGCTACAAAATGCTGAGGTGTGAATGGGGCCAAAGGGGAACCTTTTTGTTTTATTTTATAAAAGTTTCCTTCCTCCCTCTAAAGCTTACAACAACTATTTCTCATCTCTACCAACATTTGTAAAGCTCTATTGGAATGCAGAAAATTATCTATATGATCAAAAAAAAAAAAGAATTGCCAGTGAAAAAACTAATTTCTATTATACACATTACCATAACAAATAATGCAGATGGTTTTTCATGTGTTGTATCATTTGTTCCTAGAAGTAATAATTTCTAGAAGGATATTACATTTTCATGAGAAAACACATAAACAGCAGTCAATCTTCTCTGTCTAATAAAATATATACTGTTCATAGCTATTCTAAAAAAGCAGCAAAAGGCCACTTGCTCCTACTGTTGAACTGACAAACTGGTCTTTGTCTAGACAGGACTTGGCAATGACAGTGACAACTTCATAAGGGAAAGGTCTTCAAGGCTCGTGTTGCTTTCTGTCACAATGGTGCATGTCCTGTCTCATTCTTGGAGATGCACTTCCGTATTGTTCCCCATTCCAATTAAAGGTAGAAAACGAAAGACCTGTGCACTTCAAGTACCACTATGATGATAATAGAGTATTGAGCGAATCTTATCAGAGGTCAAGTACTGTAATTATGTGTCACTTTCTAGCCCTACAAGACTGGTGCCCCTTCTAAAACTGAAAAATGATCAGTACACCTTTGGCACAGCCTGGGACCTGCCCAATCAATGTGGCTGCTAAGCAGCATCTGATTTGTAGCTGGCTCCATAGTGCCAATGCACAGCACAGCTCGGAGTGTTTCTAACAAACAGGGCAGACTCCTATTGATTTTAATTAAAAACCTGCGACCGCATAGAGCAGAGCTGAAATGGTCTTTACAGTACAAGTGGGCTGGTGACAGAGTGGGTTCATGCTTCACTGCTCACTCAAAATGTCCTAGGCTATAAAGGAGAATCAGAAAATAAAATGTACCCTTTCCCTGATACAGTACATGTTGTTACAAAAAAAACAAAATTGATTGAATGTTATTTACATTTAAAAAGGACATAGTCACACATTGCACTATAATAAATAAAACTTTTTTTTTTATATAGATATTTCTAATTTAGCAAAAGCATTATAAAACTACAGTTTATATACAAACATAGGGCTAGATTCAGCAAGGAGTTACGACGGCGTATTTCCAGATACGCCGTCGTAACTCAGAGTGAGTGGGCCGTATCTATGCGCCTGATTCTAAAGAATCAGTTACGTATAGATTTGTGTTAGATCCGACCGGCGTAAGTCACTTACGGCATTGTATATAAGTTGCATATTTACGCTGACCGCCAGGTGGCGTTTCCGTCGATATGCAAATGAGCTAGATACGCCGATTCACGAACGTAGTTGCGGCCGGCGTATCTATTTGCGTAGTTTACGTTAGAGTTACGCCCGGCGTAAAGTTACCCCTGCGATAGTGAGGCGCAGCCAATGTTAAGTATGGACGTCGGGACAGCGTCGTATTGTATGTCCTTTATGTCGTTTGTGTAAGTCGATTCAGAATGGGGCTGGGCGTAAGTTACGTTCACGTAGTTTACATTGACTATTTGCGACATGATTTGGAGCATGCGCACTGTGATACATTCATGGCCGGCGCATGCGCAGTTCGTTCGGCGCGTTGTTTACGTCGGGTCACCATTAGTTTACATACAACACTCCTACCTGCCCTATTTGAATTACGCAGGGATACGCCGGTCCATTTACCCTACGCTGCCACAACTTACGGAGCAAGTGCTTTGTGAATACAGCACTTGCCTGTAAAAGTTGCGGAGGCGTAAATGTCACAAATCAGATACGCTATGCCCGCACAAAGATACGCTTCTCCATCCTGAATCTAGCCCATACTATAAATAAAACTAACTGGAGAGCTAAATATCTTTTAGCTCTAAAATGCTGCAGTGGTTGAATACCTTAGAATATCTAAGGTCAGACTGTTAAACTTTATATTCATTTCTAGCCTACTCCTATTATTCTGAATATTTTTTAAGTTTGTAAACATAATTTGTGAAGATCCCCACACTTTTAGCTCCTTGAATTCTGTGACAAGTACTCACTATGCCCTGTTAGTAGGCACTGTTGTGTCACATATTTCAGAGAGCCTGCCATCTGAACTATAGACATAGAAAGTAAACAGCAGAGGAGAAGCTGCAAAGCATGCAGGGTATTGATAAATACTCCTAAACTAAGCAAGCCTATATAGGGTTGTCAAAAATAACACTTGCTTTTATTGCTATTCCAATGCTGGTGTTATAAAATAACTAAGTGTTCCAATTATAGATTCAATTTAAAGTGATAATAAAGGAAAATTAAAGTGATTGTAAAGTCTTGTTTTTTTTTTAAGTTAAAAATAACAAACATGTCATACTTGCCTGTCCTCTGTTATGGTTTAGCACAGTGAAGGTCCCTCTTCAGTGCTCCTGGCCCCTCCCTCCTGTAGAGTGCCCCCTCAGCAAGCAGCTTGCTATGGGGGCACCTGAGCCAGGTCAAAGTTCCCCTTGTCCATTCAGACAAAGAGCTTCGGCCTGGCCCCATTCTTTCTCTCCTGATTGGCTGACTGACTTTAATTGACAACAGCGGGATCCAATGGCGCTGCACTGCTGTCTCAGCCAAGTCCCAGGCAGCTGAGACACTCCTGCAACATCACTGGATAGAGATGGGGCTCAGGTAAGTAAAAGGGGGGCTGCTGCACACAGAAGGCTTTTTATCTTAATGCATATAATATATTAAGATAAAAAACCTTCTGCCTTTACAATCACTTTAATAAAAAAAACATGTTATACTTACCTGCTCTGTGCAATGGTTTTGCACAGAGCAGCCCATATCGTCATGTACTCGGATCCCCTACCGATGCTCTGGGCTCCACCCCTCTGCTGAATGCCCCCAAAACAAGCTGCTTGCTATGGGGGTACTTACACATGCTTGCTCCTGAGTTCCGCTCTGTGTGTTCATGGACACACAGAACCGGCTCAGCCCCATCCCTCGCTCCTGCCTCACTGGCTGTGATTGAGCTGCTGTGTCTGAGCCTATGAGGAAGGGAAGAGCCAGGAGAGCCGTTGCTCTTGTGCACATCGCTGGATCGAGATTGGGCTCAGGGGGGGACTGGGAGCTGCACACAGAATGCATGAAGGTAAGAAAATCTTCAGCCTTTAGAACTTCATCAAAACGCATTGAGAAAATGTATTTTACAGGTCTACAATCACTAGCTGGTAGGTTGTGCCACAGACAATAAAGCAGAAAAGAGCTTCTGTTGCCTGGATTCCAATGCTTTTGTGTTTGAATTTCACATTCATTTGCTATCATTTACTTTAGAAATTAACAGAATACACATATTTAGGTGAAGATGGGTAGATGAGCGACCAAGAAGCAAAGCAGCACGCGCCCGGATGGCAATCGTATGTACACCTGATAAGTAGCCGTTATGACTGGAGAAGCTACCGACTCGTGACCTGTGATAGAAGGAAGCCCCTGCCGAATGCGTGAAGCAGCCCTGAACTCGACCAATGCCCCGAGAAAGATTGGTTCGAGCCTGCGACAACCCATATGAGAGCCTGACACGCTTATGATGAGTGGACACTTGAGGGCAACTGAAACCAGAGCTGGCCTGAGAAGCCCCTGCAATAATGCCTAACAATGAAAGCTACAACCGGACACCAGAGACGTAGCCCCGTGAGGAAACCCCCCCAACCCCTGGCCTACCCATACTTGATAGGAAAGTGAGCGGGGGAGTTGCAAAAATCTGACAACTAGCAGGAGCCTAAAGTGCTGGATACCTGATGGACATGTTGCTAAGGTAACAACAACCTAACATGTCACCATACCGACACACAGAACCCGTTCTTACCTGATAGACTTGGTTAGCAGGTTACAGGCAGAAGCACGACCCGATGATGCTGCACAAAAAAGACTTACCTTGCCACCGGCAGGACTGACGAAATTGAGCATCAGGATAGATGATATCGGTATGGAAGCTAACCCAAAACACCCCCCCCCCCCCCCCCCAAGTGTTGAAACGCCAGACCACGGACAAGTACCTAATGACAAGTTTTGCAGGAGAGCAGCCCATAGTAACAATGCTACCAAACTTGCCACTAGGTACCTAAGAGGCCCAGCCCCCCCACCTACAGCATGAAGGTAGAGAAACCAGACTAACCACCCCTGGAAAAGCTGCCTCCAGAAACTTGATTGGAAACGAAAGCATGACTGTCAGCTGAAGCCACAACACTATGAAAAACCTGATGATGCAGCGATGAGCCCCGAAAGTAGGTCTGAAAGTACCCACAGTAGGGATGTCAGAGAAACAGGGATGGGTGATTCCACCACCTCTGACAAGGAACACCCATTGCTCAGTTATGAACCAGAAGGCCTGATAGACCGGACCCAAAAAGATGATGACATGGCCGGCAGAAATGGAAGAGCAGGAACTGGGGGTGCGCTGACACAACCTAGACAAGACAGAAAACACACATGAAATAACAAACGCCCTCTGTGCCTACCCAAGACCGCTGCGCATGAATGCACCCGATGACACCCCAACCCAGTGTGACTGGCACGTGAGCCTGAGTAACCTGCCGCGCAGAGACAGGCAATATAACTGAACACTCAGGGTTGGTGTACCCACGGACTGCTGTGGGTAATCGTGTAGGTGTAATGAATGCACGTGCAACGTATGATGTATGTAAACAGGCGAGAAGATTGTGGTCAACAATCAATTAAAAACGAAACCTCAGCCCATATGAATCTGAAGACGTGACAGATCCTGAGGAGGTGAGCACTAGCTAAACAACCCAGATGCAACGTGGACAAAGTACAAAGAAACATGGTAACCACGAAGACAACGCCAAGACAAACCAACACAGACAGGATTCGTGGGGGCAGCAAAGCTATGACAGAAATCATGGGGGCAGCAATGCTATGACAGAAAATGAGGGGGACAGAAATCGTGGGGGCAGCAGAACTGCTGAGCCTGAAAACTTATGGCAAAACCTGGGGCAGAAATGGTATGGGAGACCCGCTGAACCTGATTGCTGAGCCAAAAAATATAGGACAGAAACCTGGGGCAGAAATGGTATGAGAGCAACGCCGAGGCAAAAATAAAATGACAAAACCTGGGGCATAAATGGTATGAGAGCAACACTGAGCCTGAAATGCCGAGGCAGAAATGCAATGACAGACAGAAATGACAAAACGTGGGGGCCGTAGTGCCCAGACAGAAAACGTGGGGGCCATAGTGCCCAGACAGAAAAACGTGGGGGCCGTAGTGCCCAGACAGAAAAACGTGGGGGCCGTAGTGCCCAGACAGAAAAACGTGGGGGCCGTAGTGCCCAGACAGAAAAACGTGGGGGCCGTAGTGCCCAGACAGAAAAACGTGGGGGCCGTAGTGCCCAGACAGAAAAACGTGGGGGCCGTAGTGCCCAGACAGAAAACGTGGGCAGAAAGCTATGGAAGAAAATGCTATGACAGAAAACCTGGGGCAGAAACTCTATGACAGAAAACCTGGGGCAGAAACGCTATGACAGAAAACCTGGGGCAGAAACGCTATGACAGAAAACCTGGGGCAGAAACGCCATGACAGAAAACCTGGGGCAGAAACGCCATGACAGAAAACCTGGGGCAGAAATGCTATGACAGAAAAACCCGGGGCAGAAATGCTATGACAGAAAAACCCGGGGCAGAAACGCTATGACAGAAACCCTGGGGCAGAACCTGCCAGTATGAGAGAAAACGCTGAGGCAAATGTAATGACGGAAACCTGAGGCAGAATGGTACGATAGAATCACCGAGCCTGAAACGCTGAGGCAAAATCTGGCAGAAACCTGGGGCAGAAAAGGTATGAGAGAAAGCTGCACCTGCAACACTGAGGCAGATATGCAATGACAAATGTTATGACAGAAATCGTGTGCCGAAACGCTAAGACAGAAAACCTGGGGGCAGAAACACATGATACTATAGCCATGGTCAATGCAAGGACAGAACCTGAGACAGAATTGTGTGAGACAAACACTGCGCCTGACACGCTGAGGCAGAAATAAGACAGAAAACCTGGGGGCAGAAACGCTATGACAGAAAACCCTGGGGGCAGAAACGCTATGACGGAAAAACCTGGGGGCAGAAACGCTATGACGGAAAAACCTGGGGGCAGAAACGCTATGACCGAAAAACCTGGGGCCAGAAACCCTATGACCGAAAAACCTGGCGGCCGAATAGCTATGACAGAAAAACCTGGGGGCAGAAACGCTATGACAGAAAAACCTGGGGTCAGAAACGCTAAGACCGAAAACCTGGGGACAGAAACGCTATGACAGAAACCCCGGTGGCAGAAATAACATGGCAGGAAACCTGGGGGCAGAAACATTATGACAGAAAAAAAGGGGCAGAAACGTTGTGCCAGGAAACGTGGGGCAGAAACGCTATGACAGAAAACGCTAAGATAGAAACGAGGGGCAGAAACGCTATGACAGAGGATGCGGGGCAGAACGCTATGACAGAAAACGTGGGGCAGAACGCTATGACAGAAAACGCGGGGCAGAACGCTATGACAGAAACGCGGGGCAAAACGCTATGACAGAAACGCGGGGCAGAACGCTATGACAGAAAACGCGGGGGCAGAACGCTATGACAGAAAACGCGGGGCAGAAACGCTATGACAGAAAACGTGGGGCAGAAACGCTATGACAGAAAACGTGGGGCAGAAACGCTATGACAGAAAACTTGCGTCAGAAACGTTATGCCTGAAACCAGGGGGAGAAACGTTTAGGACTAAAAGCCAGGGGCAGAATGCTATGACAGAAAACCATGGGGCAGAAACGCTATGACAGAAAACCTGGGGCAGAAACGCTACGACAGAAAACCATGGGGCAGAAACGCTATGACAGAAAACCATGGGGCAGAAACGCTATGACACAAACGCAGGGGCAGAAACGTTATGACACAAACGCAGGGGCAGAAACGTTATGACACAAACGCAGGGGCAGAACTCCCCTGACCTGAGTAAAAAAGGTGGACAGCCCCCCCAATGCCGCTAGCATGACCCCAGAGATGCGGGAGGGCAGCCCCCCCCCCAAGTAGACAGCATGTGACCCCTGGAAAAAATGGCAGACACCCCCCCAGCTGCCAGGGAGAAACACAGCGGGTGGGCACCCCCCCTCCCCCCGGCGTGAACACCGGGGGAAGCAGCAGCAGCAGGGAGAAATACAGCGGGCGGCGGGCGGGCGGGCATCCCCCCCTCCCCCCGGCGTGAAACCCGTGAGGAAGAGAGAGAACAAATGTGCGGCCATGCCGCTGGTGAGGACGGGATAACCGGGCAGGCATGGAGTGGTAAGGGGATGGATGAGAACTGACAGGGAGGAGGAGCGGGGCGCCCCCGCAATACGCCGGTGTGTGGCTGGAGGAGTGGGAGGGAGGAAGGATGGCCCCGTGTACCTGGCGAATTGCAGAGCTCCCCTGTGTGAGCCCGCAGATAGTCCGGGGTGAAAGGCAGCTCCCGCTCCCCCCATACCGCCTGGTACTCAGGGAGAACCTGGTGGGACAAAACAACATGTGGAGCCGCCATGAGCGGGCGGGTGGACAACCCCTCCCTTCTCCAAAGCCGACGGCTGAATGGCGTCTGCTGACGTGTAACACCCCCTCCAACCCAGAATCCGACGCCGACCCAGCCCAGACAGGGAGGGAGTCTTAAGTACTCTCAGACTCCTCCCACAAATTCAGGCCGGCTTGCGGCCAGCCTTCTAACGTGTTTAGAAATGTTCTCTGCATATAAACACATATTTATTAATACCAGCATGAACGGAGACTTAGAAAACATTTTATCATTTCGATATGTATTTAGGTCTGGTTCACACCTATGCAGATTGCAGTTGATGCATATCCCAGGTGCAATTTTGCGTTATTCAATTTACACATTTTTGACCCATTGCAGTCTATGGAACCAAAAACCCAAAACAATCTGCTGGTCCCAGGCCTTTTCCATAAAATGCACAGATGTGAATGTGATCCATATCAAACCATGTAAATGGACTGTAGTGTGTTTCTGCAAAACTGAAAACGCACTAAAAAACGCATTGACGTGAACCAGGTTTTAAGGTGATTTTTTTTCAGTCTTATATCTTTGACTTTAATAAAGTGACTACTTATGGGAAACAATTAAATGTATATAGGTTATGCCCTGTACACACGACCGGTTTTCTGACGAGATTCCTCTCAAACCTGCCTTGCATGCACACGTTCAGTCCAAAAAACACTCGACCAAAGCACGCAACGTCCAACACGTACGACGGCACTATAAAGAGGACGTTCCATTCAAATGGCGCAACCATTTGGGCTGCTATTGCTTAGGAAAAGTTTGGCGTGAGACGATTTGTGCTTTTCAGCTTTGTGCTTTTCAGTCCGTTACTGCGTGACGATTGTGCTATCTCCATTATGAACGCTAGTTTTAACAGAACAAGCGCTCCCATCTCATACTTGATTCTGAGCATGTGCGTTTCTTTTCCCCTCGGAAAACCATACACATGAGTGGTTTTCAAGATGAGAAAAAGACTGACGGGAAACACAACGGGAAAAAAGAGCAGGTTCAAAAAAATTTTGTGGGCAATTTTCTCGTCGGGAAAACTGCTATGGAGCATACACGCGACCAGTTTTCCTGACCGATCAAAAAAATTGCAGTTTTCTCGTCGGGAAAACCGGTCTTGTGTACGAGGCATAAGTGTGCGGCATTTTTGAAAATACAGCTAAATACAAGTGAACTATCTGTTAAAAAAAAAAAAAATGCATTTAAAATTGAATGCAAAATCAATGTGTGTGTGGCCAACTTGAGATAACTTTTTTTTTTGCAAACCGCAGAGTTTGTCTTGTGCATGAAATTGTTTAATCTTCCCCTTAGTATTCCATAAACTGAGGCCAATTCAAGCACGGTTTCAAAGTAAATGTAGAAAAGGTTTCTAAGTGTGAATGAATTTCAAATAATGAGGATGATTTTAGAAATGTGAGAGAAACATGGAGCTACTAAATATGACATTAAAGGGGTTGTAAAGGTAAATAAAAAATAAAAAATCCCTAAATAGCTTCCTTTACCTTAGTGCAGTCCTCCTTCAAAGCAAAATGGAAGGATGAGGTAAGTGAAGGAGGACTGCACTAAAGTACAGGAATCTATTTAGGATTTTTTTTTTACCTTTACAACCCCTTTAAATTATTTGTTTCATTAAATGAAACCTAACTGGTTGCTATTGAAAAAGCTCTGCTTTTTTTTCTTTTGTTTAACTCATTTGCTGCCAGAGCTGTTTTTGCATTTTTTTGCACACGTTTAAAAATGTTAAGCCTGAAGATTACATAAAACCCCAACCATTATATGTTTTCTAAAAGCAGACACTAAAATAGTAGTTCAAGTTGTGTATGCCACATGATATTAGCGCAACAGTTTAGGAAATGCAAAAATTCTGTAAAAAATACACTTTTAGGGCACACAAATGCAATACCATACTAATTATTTGTGAAATATAAAAGATTAGTTTGTGCCAAGTAAATAGATACCCAACATGTCAAACCTTAAAATTGTGTGTGCCTATGAAACCGTGACAAACAGTTGACTTGTCAAATATATACAGTGCCGGTGGCTGCTACTGCCCCGGTGTGTGTAAGACTCCCTGCTACCACATACGCCAGAGGCAGTAAAAAGGTTAAAGTGTTTTTAAACCCTAAAACAATAGTGATTAATGTAATAGTGCACCTCACATTATTGGTTGCTTGTGTTACCATTTCTGTCTCCAGTCTTTTGTTCACCCTTAAACTTTTTTAAATCACCTCCGATTTTTACGGCAACTATGTACCGCCTTGCAGGTTTTTCCTCAAGACCCAGCATAGCCTCCCTAATGTGCACACTCCTCTTTAGGGAAAGATCTTGATGCAGGGACATGCCATGCACCCACAGCATGTGCAGCAGCAGGAGAGCCCTGGCTGGAAGCTCATTCATTGTGAAAAACTTCACAACAGCCAAAGCATGTGTTTGGGGGTCAAAATAAAATAAATCACATTGCAAATGCACCTAGCAAGATGACATTAGAGGAAAACAATTACCAAATGAGGGCTTAATACTACTTTCAGTTTTTATTGTTCCACTTGGTTCTTGCTGTAAATTTTTTAGGAAATTCTTAAAAGACAGTCTCAGAGAACTCTACAAATCTGCCCTATTCAAACTCTATAAAGCAGTTTCAGACATCCATCTCCATCTGGCATTGGACCCAGCATATTAAGGCTAGACTTCTGCCTAGTGGGAGAGATGTATCAAAAGTGTGCTTTCATGTCAAAAATTGGTGCTAGGTAGACTGAATTATATACACTGTAGACAAAAGACATGTCAGAATGGCATTCCATTTAAAGATTCTTAAATGTTATGGCGATGGAAGAAAATTATAATTTTATAATTTTAAAAGCGGCTATTATTTTGTGAGCAATGATTTTAATAACGCTTAACGTGAAACAATAAAAGTGAAATATTCCTTTAAATTTCGTACCTGGGGGGTGTCCTTAGTATGCCTATAAAGTGGTGCATTCCCATGTTTAGAAAAGTCCCTGCACAAAATGACATTTCTAAAGGAAAAAAAGTAATTTAAAACTACTCCTGGCTACAACGAATTGTCGGTCCCGGCAACACAAATAAAAGTAATTGGAAAAAAAAACAGCATGCCCCCCCCCCCCCCAAGTCTATTACAAGGACCTTTGGGTCTGGTATAAATATTAAGGGGAACCCCGAACCAAAATTAAAAAAAAATGGTGTGGGGGTCCCCCTAAAAATCCATACCAGACCATTATCCGAGCAAGCAACCTTGGTAGGCTGCAGGAAAAGAGGGGGGGGGTGAGAGATTTTTCAATGACTTATCTGTATTGCCGGGTCCTGACAATTTATTATAGCCACAAATAGTTTTAAATTACTTTTTTTTCCTTTAGAAATGTCATTTTGTGCAGGGACTGTTCTAAACACAATAAACATGCGCTACTTTACAGGAATACTATAGACACCCCCAGGTACGAAATTTAAAGCAATATTTCACTTTTATTGGTTTACATTAAGCATTATTAACCACTTTTCTACCGTGGGTGTTTTTCAGATTTGGTGTTTACAAGACTAAAACATTTTTTTTTGCTAGAAAATTACTTAAAACCCCCAAACATTATATATATATTTTTTCTAATAATCACCATTTTATTTGAGACTAAAATGGCGATCATTGCAATACTTTTTGTCACACCATATTTGCGCAGCGGTCCTACAAGCGCACTTTTTTTGGAAAAAAATCACTTTTTTGAATTAAAAAATAATACAGCAATAAATTTGGACCAATTTTTTTATTTATTGTGAAAGATAATGTTACGTCGAGTAAAATGATACCCAACATGTCAACCTTACAAATTGCGCCCTCTAGTGGCGTGGCGTCAAACTTTTACCCTAAAAAATTCTACAGGTTGCATTATTTGAGATACAGAGGAGGTCTAGGGCTAGAATTATTGCACTCGCTCTAACGATCGCGGTGATACCTCACTTGTGTGGTTTGGACACCGTTTTCATATGCAGACCCTACTCAAGTATGCATTCGCTTCTGCGTGCGAGCTCGTCGGGACGGGGCACTTTAAAAAAAAAATTTGGTTTTCTTATTTATTTTTATTTAGTTTATAATTTTTTACACTGAAATAAAAAAATATAAATAAATTATCACTTTTATTCCTATTACAAGGAATGTAAACATCCCTTGTAATAGAAAAAAGCATGACAAGTCCTCTAGAATATGAGATCTGGGGTCAAAAAGACCTCAGATCTCATATTTAGACTTAAAAGAAAAAAAAAGAACAAAAAAAAAGTAATTTTTTCAAATGACTGAAAAAAATATGTTTCTTTAAGACGCTGGGCGGGACTGACGTTTTGACGTAATTTCCGCCCAGCAGAGGTATGGGGACGGGCGAGGGAAATTTTTCCCTCACTCGCATCCCCACTGAGCAGACGAGCGGACCCGATCGCCTCCGCTGCTACCGACAGCTCTGGTAAGCGGCGGAGGGCGCGGGAGAGCGGCGGGAGGGGGGGGCCCTCTCCCGCCGCCGATAACGGCGATCTCGCGGCGAATCCGCCGCGGAGACCACTGTTATCTTTTACACTAAAGATGGATAGCTCGGTTGTGGCAGCAGCTGCTGCCGTTACCGAGATATCCATCTTTAAAGTGCAGCCGTAAAAACACATACGGCGGTAGGGAAGTGGTTAAAATCACTGCTCCCGAAAACCTTTTTTTTGCATTGATACATGTCCCCTGGGGCAGGACTCGGTCCCCAAACACTTTTTATGACAATAACTTGCACATTAACCTTTAAAATTTACACTTTTGATTTTTTATGTTCGTGTCCCATAGACTTCAACGGTGTTCGCATGTTCGAACTATTTTTTTGCCTGTTTGCGTCTTCTGTTTCAAACCGTACCGGGGGTGTTCGGCTCATCCCTACTCATACCAAATTTCGATAATTCGGTCCTTCTGCCTTGGTAGCCGATTAGCTGATTCAATATATCACTCACCCATTCATTTATTGAAAGTCATATTATGCATTGTACTGGTACCTGGATCAACCTTGTGGACTTTGTCTTTCTACTTTTTTCACCTCTTTAATTTCTCTTTTTCCCTATTTTAATTTCACAGCTCTTTACCAAAACACACCTGACATGTACACCCACAATTCATTTGTAATAACTACTAGACATGTGCAGACTGGAATATTTTGTTTTGTTTTTTTTGTTTTCGTCTGGAAAATAAATTGATTTAGTTACTTTCGAAAACCATACATTTCCGGTCGAATATTCCGCCTACAAGAATTCTAATGTTGTATGACTAGTAATAATGTCGAATCTATTCTCTATAATGTCGAATCTATTTTCTCATAAATCAAAATCTATTCTCTGTAATGTTGAATCTATTATTTCTATAGTGTCGAATCTTTTCTCTATGATGTTGAATCTTTTCTCTATGATGTCGAATCTTTTCTCTATGATGTCGAATCTTTTCTCTATGATGTCGAATATTTTCTCTATGGCCTCGTACACACGATCAAATCTGTCTGCTGGAAACGGTCTGCTAGACCGTCCCAGCAGACAGATTCGATCGTGTGTTCGGCCCAGCCGACGGATTTGGCCACCTGACAGATTTCAAAGCATGCTTTGAAATCTATCGGGTGGGAATCCGTCCGCCCGACATGTCTGCTGGTTAGTACACTTACCAGCAGACATGTCGTCCCGCACCGCCGCCGAATGGATTCGGCGCATGCGCGGAAGTGTTTTACTTCCTGGTGCGGTGACGTGGCGGCGTCAACGTCCCCGCCACATCACCGACACGTAAGCGCGCAGTCTGCTGGCAGGGATTTTGGTTTGCTCGCGTGTACACGCGAGCAAACCAAAATCCTATCAGACAGATTTGTTCAAATCGGTCGGTCCGACCGATTTGAACAAATAGATTGCCTCGTGTGTAAGAGGCCTTAGATGTTGAATTTCTCTATATTTAATTTTTACTGCAACGAAAACGAATATAAAGCATTTTTTATGTCGGATCTTTCGGTTTTCGTTTCTTGTGCTTTCGTTATCATTTGTTAAAACGATAACGAAAAAAACTGATTTTCGGACGAAAAGGCATTCTAACAAAAACGAATGCACATGTCTAATAACTACTGGTGGTTTTGATATATACTATATCACTGAAGGTATGGGTATATTTACTTCCCACCATCTATTTAGGTTGTGCGTATCTGATTAATACTGATAAGATAGTTTATGTTATTCATTTATATACATAATATTGTTCAACAAAGAGCTTTACTAATTGCACCCTTGTATAAGTAATTAATGCCCTTCAACTTGTTGTGTAATAAAAACTTTTGACAAGGAAAGATTCCTAAAATCAATGAAAAGCAAACACTGGAAGTATCCATAATGAAGTACGAAGATTTTGCTCTCCTGCACCACAGTCTATCTTCAGTACAGTAGTTGTTTGGGATTCTCTGCACAGTGCAATTATTGTTCAATTGTATTACCTTCACTGTAAGAATAAATCCGGACATGTACAGGGGATTCTCTCGGTCTAGTTGCCCAAAGAGTGTTAAGGCACCACTGAAGTAATCCAAGGCGAATATGCTGTTGGTGTTACCTGTTGGGGAGTGAATCAAACATAAAATAAAATTGTTACCCATCTTGCAAAAAAAGGAGAGAAAAATCATAATCCATTTTTATCACTACAGATATACAGTATATATTATCATAAGTACCTAAAATATGAAAAAACACCTTATTTAAAGGGGGCTTCCATTTAGGCATTTTGAGTAGAAGGTCACTAAGGAATAGAGTTGAGCAAATGCTTCCTGCCACCACTGGTCATTGCCAAAACAATTTTTTATTAGATGGTTTGATTTTTCTTTTAGTGATATTTAATAATCACTGAGATTTTTTTTTTTCTTCCTAAAAAATAGTTTCCCTTAATTTCGAACAAACACCCTTGAAATTATCAATTTTTTGCAAAGTAGACATCACAAAGTCTAATCAGATTTTTTTCCACAATTTATGGGAAATTAAGATACATGCCAGCTTTTAGGGCTTTCAAACATGGAACTTGGTAATGGTGCACTTGATCCATGTATTGTGCATGTCATACAAAGAGGTATCAGAGGTGAAGGGGCTGATGTTTAGGTCACAAACAATGGGAGGATGGAGATGAAGAGCTTAATGATCAGAAGTGCAATTTGAGGAAGGTGAAGGATTAATATACCGTATTTTTCGGACCATAAGGCGCACTTAAAATCCTTTCATTTTCTCAAAAATCGACAGTGAGCCTTATAATGCGGTGCGCCTAATGTATGGTTGTATTGAGCATTACAGACATACATGAAAGGTTTACAGCATCCACTTACATGTAAATAGTAGAGATCCGGCATGTAGATCATGGAAATAGTCTCTACTGTAACGTCCTTCCGCACCAGATGTAAGCTGTAAAATGCTCCTATGCCCCTCTATGTCGAACCGTCCGTATAGCAGTGGAACTAGCTGGTACGGTGCCACTGTTGAAAGCAAGGCATGGAGCGCAGGGTGAACCACGGTGACGTCATTGGAATGCGACGGCATTTCGGAGCTGGCGCTTGCGTGTGACAGAAGTGTGTGCATTCATTCATTAATTTTCTATACCCGCGTGCGCCTTATAACCCGGTGCGCCTTATGTATGGAAAAAAACCTGTTAACAGGCGCTCAATGATAGTGCGCCTTATAACCCGGTGTGCCTTATGGTCTGAAAAATACGGTACATATCAGATCAGGGACAGTGTGGGTCTGCACTATACTGTAGAGGAGTCATGACAGTAGAGGGGTCTACACCAGTGTTTCTAGTAGTGAACAAACTTGTATTATTTTTGCTGTGGGTTGGCTGCAATCAGGGATTTTGCTTTCATCTCATACAGAGTTCGCTGTGAGAGTTGAACGTAAAAGCTGCAGCTTCTTACCTGCTTATGTACAATGGTCAGATGGCAAATGGTTAAGAACTTAAATGTGGGAGTGTTTGGGTATGGATGAGGCTAATGAATATGACGATGGAGGCAATTTAGCTCTAAACTGAATATTTCCAACAATGTATATGCATTTTTTGATCTTCTAAACATCTGGCAAAAGAGGGTTTTTCAAAGTTTACCTTTTGAATAAAATTGACTATGTTGACAAGGGGCTCCAGTAGGTAAAAAAACAAACAAAAAAAAAAAAACTTCAGCTTTGAAACTTTTCATTCTCAAGGCCTGGCTGAAAACCTCCCATTGTTCTGGTTTCTTCATCCTGCTTTATTGCTAGGACGCAGGGCTGTCTTTTCCATTGGGCACACTGGGAAGTTGCCCGGGGGCCCCACTTGCCTGGGGGGCCCCCATCGGATGCCCAGCGACCCCAGTAAAAAATGGTGGAGAACGGCGGGTCAGAACTGTAGAACTGTATCGTGTCTACAGTCTCTGAGGAAGAGTCTGGAGAGGAGTTAAGAGTGGGAGCGCCGCTGGGATGGGGGTCACAGGAGAAGTCAGACATGAAGAGACTATCGGATAAAACCAGAGCAGCCAAGCTGGAGCCATCTGACTGAGCCTTGCATGGTGCACCTGAGAGAAGGACAGTGATAGCACCACCAGGCCAGTCTAAAGGCGGGTGGTTGCTGATGAAAGCGGGGAGTGAATACAAAAATATTAGTGCCCCCCCCCTACCTTAGTGTATTTACTTTACGGAAGGTGGTTCCCCTTTACATCAGAGTCTGCAGGATTCCCCCTTACAGTGCTAGGGGGAACTCAGTCTGAGGACTGTGATGTACGTGGGAACTCTGATGTAAAGAGAAAGCAGTGGATTCTGATATAAGGTGGTCTCTGGTCACCAGAGCCCCCCTCCACATCAGAGTTCCCCCTTACATCATGATCTGCAGTGTTCCCCTTTACATAAGAGTTCCCTTTCACTGTAAGGGGGAATCCTGCAGACTCTGATGCAAGAGGAAACTCTGATCAGGCTGGGTTACAGTAACCTAACCTTCATGCCAATGAAGAAATTTGTAAAACTGTAATTTTAGGTACTTTTTTGCAGTGCCAATAAAAAATTGTGGTTCTGCCAGTAAATTTCATGATTTTTGGCAGTAAATTCTTGTGCGTGGTTGTGTAGACAGGGCCCCAGTGCACTGTATTGCCCGGGGGCCTATAATGCTCTTAAGATGGCACTGCTAGGACGTATCATATGTTGAGTGTTTTCCCCCCCAGCAGCACAGGAGTGAGTTCAAAATGCGCAGTGCATTCTCTTTCCCAATTTAGCAGCAGTGTTTGTGATGCTGGGGCGAACACTCAACATTCCAGTGTCCTACTAACAAGCCAGGATGGGAAATGTTATGGCTATGTTTCGGGAGTGCTGCCTACAGGTATTGCAAGTACATTAAAGTGATTATAAAAGGTTAAAAACACATTTTTAATCACTTAAACCCTGGAAGGATTTGTCCCCATAATGACCAAGCCATTTTTTGCAATATGGCACTGTGTTATTTTAACGGACAATTAAATGGGCATGCAACTCTGTACCCAAATACAATGTATGTCCTTTTTTTCCCCACAAATAGAGCATTCGTTTGGTGGTTTTTGATCACCTCTGTGGACTGACTGGGAGTACAGAAAGATCGCTGTTCCTAATCACTAGGAATGGACAATCTCTCTGTACTCCCCTGCCAGAACCGGGATCTGTTTTGTTTACATAGGCAGATCCTCATTCTGCCCCTCAGAGGAGCGATCTTCCGGTGACCGTCGCACATCGCAGCCACCGGATCTGCACATTGGCTCCCCCGCCGTGCAGGGGTGCACGTGCCTCATGCACGAAATGATGCACAGGTACGTCGTTTTACACAATAGGGGCGTCCTGCCGCAGTATATCGCAGTATATATGCAGTGGGTGGTCCTTAAGTGGTTAAAATAGCAGACATGTTATGCTTACCCGCTCTGTGCAATGGCATAGAGCAGCCACAATTCTCCTCTTCTGGTGTCCCCCGGCAGCGCTCTCAGCTCCTCCCCCTTGCCAAGTGCCCCCACAGTAAGCCACCTTATCCAGGGATGAAGTGAGTTTAAAAAGGCAAGTTATTTTACCTATGTTTGTGCGTTAATATGTTATAGTTTAAGTACAAAAGTTTAAATTTTTTCAAAGAAATCTGCCAAAGTGTAAATTCGAATAAAACTCAAGGCTAGCCATAATATGACTACTTTTCTGTAAAATACATAACGTTGACAACCCCTTACAACACACAATCACATTTTAAATACAAGGGCTGACCATTTACAATCAATCTTTGTAATCACTGCATTGCATTTCAGTTCCTGTATCACTCCATCAACAGAGCTATTGACGATAGAGATGTATTTGGCAGTAGAGATGTGAAATCAATGTTCTTCCCAATTTAATTCCATAGGGCTTCCATAAGAACATGTACCTACACTGTACAAGTTAAAATCATTAACATCTCTTTTCAATGAACTACCCACACAAGCACAGTAAATAACACACAAGCCTTGCAGGGAAAAGATGCCCGATTACTCACTTAATCTCATCAAGTAGCTTATCCGTACACGGCTTAGATCAATAGGGTGGTATTTCTTTCTTATAAAGATTGCTGCATCATTGATTTATTTCTCTCCTGAGCTTTTTCTTTGTGTGATATATACTTGCAATGCAATTTCTGCTCATACATACATTAGGTCAATTATTTGACATGTGCTAAATGCTAGACACCTGTAGCTAATGCAGAGGACACTATGACACTCGAGCAGACAACCTATGACTCTCTGATGCTCCAAGTCCCAAGCTAGAACTGCAGTGCAGCATCAGCCAAAAGGAAGCAACCATGTTATATATTTAATTTAATAATTTCATTATGCCTAATACTGCCTGCATAGAAAAACTTCAATGCAAAGGGCTACCCTTTGCTCTTAAAAAAAAATAATATTATAGTAATCCACATGGCTTCAACAGTTAGGCCAAGTACACACGATCATTTTTCGGCATGAAAAAAAAAAAAGCTTTTCAGCATGTCCTAAAAACGAATCTTTTCCAACTTCATCATTAAAAACGATGTTGCCCACACACCATCGTTTTTGAAAAATGATGAACAAAGCGTGGTGACGTACAACACGTACGACGGCACTCTAAAGGGGAAGTTCTATTCGCCTTTGGGTTGCTTTTAGCCGATTCCTTGTTAGTAAAAGACGATTTGCGCTTTTTTGTCTGTTACAGCGTGATGAATGTGCTTACTCCATTATAAATAGTAGTTTTACCAGAACGAGCGCTCCCATCTAATAACTTGCTTTCAGAAGATGACAAATCTTGGACAAATTAGGTAAAAAGGAAACTATAAATGGCAAATTTTCTACCCCAAAATGTGATCAATAAACACCATTGGCTTGCAAGCATAGATACTGTCCACCCTCTAAGGGCCTTGTCACACCATTGCATTAGATTAGAACATTTACAATACATATTTGTTGCATTTTTTTATTGTGTTACATAAATTATAATGCCATGCAAAATATGTATTACATACATTTTTTACTTTTCTTTTCATCATTTCCTGTCTTCATTTTGTGGGTTGTCTCTATTGCAAATGTGGACATGTTACTTAAAAAACACATATCATGCATATCATCTTGACCATTTTGTAATGCTTGTTTTTACAAAAATGCACAAAAAAATGCAATGCACTGCCTTGTAATGAAACACACGGAAGAGTTTCATAAATTGTAATAAAACTAGTTTTGTGTGCTTTTAGTGTGCTGCGATCCTGCACTATAGCGCATATATGTGATAGTGTGGCTCTGTGGCAGCTGGAGGTATATTTTTTAGGGGGGACGGCAAACAATCCATTCATTGACTCCCCTCAGTTGGTCTGGGCACAGGCACCCCCTGCCGCCCTGGTCGGCTAGGAAGCTTTCCCGTCATCTACTCCCCCCTCCTCTTTGGCGGGCCAATAGGATGGCTTCTCCTTTCGGCCAATCAGGTGATGGGTCTCTTGACTGGACGGGAGAAGAATCAGGAAGAAAATAGCGAATATTAATTTAAAATGGTCACACAACTTGGTGGGCTGAGGACCACCCTTTTTTGAAGCCAATTATAGCCTCAGCCTCTAATCCTGTGCTTCTAAAAAAAAAATGGAATCCATGCGTCCTGGCGCCCTGCATGTAGATAAGGGGCTGGACGTATGGATTAGAGGGACGGCCGCCACTGGTGTGACCCGTGAATAAAATAAGTGCAAGCATACCTAGAGATTAAACCCATCCCTCCCTAACTAATTTAGTTTTATATACAGCAAGGGTTAGTCAAAGTCTCTGACAAGCTTTATTGCCATCTACTTGGATGAATTTCCTTCACTTCCTGTCAGGACAGGACATGATAGGACATTTTTCCAACAAGCAAACAGAAAAACACCAAACAGGAAGCACACACACCGCTTCAGGCAACGTTCAGGTATATCCAACTCCAGGTGCAGACCCCGTCTCACCATCGTCCGTATCATAAGGAGGAAGAAAAATAAATGGTTGCACACCAGAGCCAACAGGATACTTGCTAAATAAAGTCTTTATTGTCGTATTTCAGACAATCATGCAGGATTATAGTTGACGCATTTCACACAAACGTACAGTGCTTGTTCACAACAAACAGTAATCAAGCACGGTGAAATGCATCAACTGTAATCCTGCATGATTGTGTGGCATATGAGAAAGACTTTATTCAGCAAGTATCCTGTTGGCTCTGGTGTGCGACCATTTCTTCTTCTTCCTCTTTAAACAGAAAAACACACTTAATAAAATGAAATGAAAAGAATAAAATGAAGAAAACACAGACCACTATCTGTTTGTAACTGATTGCATCTCATTATTCTGGTGACACCAACACCCCCATTTTCTTGTACAAATGTCACAGTGACAGAAAGTAAGGGATAGTCTCTACAATTGAATCAAAGACAAATAATTACAACTCTATCCTATTCTGACAAAAGTAAAAAAAAATAAAAAAATGAATGATGTTCCTTGATCACTCCTGAAGCTTAGAGATGTGATGGGGTGCAGAGGGAAAGCGATACTGGACCGTGGGAGATTGCGCTGCACACCCCAAATTGTTGTGAAAGGGAAACGTACCCCAGGGGCTTTGTGTTGCAGAAAAAAATTATGAATGATGATATTAGATTGTATCAAAAGCATTTTAATTGGATAAATATATCACAGAGAACATGTCTGTTGTATTTAAAACATGAGTGGCAGTAACAATAAGAAGAAAAAACATTCACATGATAATAACACAGCCATGAGAGCAGATATACAATAACAACATGATTATGTAGTAATTGAATCAAAAATATTGTTATAAACCGACGCGTTTCGACCTTTTCACTGGCGGTCATCTTCAGGGGGTAAAATGGAGATGCTCTAAAAAATAAAATACATTGTTTGGGTGAAATTGTTAAGAAACAACAAACACTCTCAACAAAGGAACATCTACCATATTTGAAATATTGTAAATTATAGGTATATTTGCCCCTTAACGGCTGGGGGAGGGGAAACTTTCCCATGTGCTGAATCTGTGGACCGACCGAGAACCATGTGGCCATGACCAATGCCTCCCACGACCCACGTGAAGGTGGGAAGGGCAAGAAAGAAAAACCCAGGCTGTAGGTGAGGAGACCAAAACCACAGGCCCACGAGAGGTCACACTAATGCCCCACACAAAAGGGAAAAGGGAGGTTTCCAGAGGAGGAAGCCCAAGTTACTGAGGCAAGAAACTTGAACCAAAGCAGGCACCCCAGGCTGTAAAGATATGAGGAAATATGTAATGATAGGGAAGGTAGAAAGATTTATACAATAATATCTTCATTGTTAAATGAGATATATAGGAGAGGTAAACCCATAGTGAAGTGCCAAAACGAGAAGTGAAGAAAATATTAAAAACTAATGGGAGGTGGATGAAAAAAGTGAACCTTATGTGATGTGTGATAATAAGTGGATCTTAAGAGATGGATGAGATGGATGAGTAAAGGTCAGTGTGAAGTGTGAGTTTAACAGAAACATGGGAAAAAGGGGTGAAAAGGAGGAGTGAAAGGACATGGAAGGAAGTGAAAGATGCATATGACTGTAAGCAAGCTTGGTGAGGGGGCCGTGGTGAAGGGGGAGTGTAAGGACATGGAAGAAAGTGACCTCGTGGCTATTCAATTCAGAGCCCATGTAGCCATCACAAAGGACAGACCTTAAACGGTATCCAGTTGAAAGTAAGTAATACCTTATATATATATATATGGCCTTTCACTGGAGTTCTGTTTCCTAGTCTATTCTAACTTTATTTAGTCCCCAATTTTTCCCTAGATATTTTGGGCCCTAGGCACCTCTGATTACATATCCACCAGGAACCCCCCTTTCGGGGCTCCGTTTAGATAACCAGTTACTCCTTTTTCCTTCAAGGGGAAATGGTTCCTCAACTAAAGCAGTCCAGGTATCCTATTTTACATCCTTTACACATTCTTCCTCACATCACCTTATTTTTTGTGCTATAAACAAAAATAGAGCGGACAATTAAAAAAAATATATATATTTTTTTACTTTTTTCTATAATAAATTTCCCCCAAAAATATATATATATTAAAAAAAAAATCCTGAGTTTAGGCCGATACGTATTCTTCTACATATTTTTGGGAAAAAACTTGCAATAAGCGTTTATTGATTGGTTTGCGCAAAAGTTATAGGCCCAGATTCACAAAGCACTTACGCCAACGTAAGTGCAAATTTGCGCCGGTAAGCGGAAATGTGCGCCGGCGTATCTGTGTGCCAGACCCACAAACCAACATACGACTAAAAACTGGCCACCATACGCCGACGTAGCTTACATACGCCGGCGTAGCGTGGGCGCACTTTTCATCTGGACGCATTGATTAGGCATTCAAACATGAAAATGAGGGAAATACGGTGATTCACATATGTACGTGCGCCCGACGCATGCTACGCAAGGTGCGCGCAAGTTGTACATCCGGCGTAAAGTTATTCCCCATAGATGAGGTGCAACCCGGCAACAGACATGCAAAGGTCTGCACCAGAGAACACAGAGAATTGGGCGTACGTTACATTCACGGCGTACGTGGTGATCCGGCGTAGCGCCGTAGGCAGTTGTGCCGGTGTGGTTGTGAGCATGCGCATAAGGGTGCTGTTTCATGCGTCCACATCGCTGCAACGGCACGGCACATGTGCAGTTCATGATTCGCCAGGCGTAAAAGACTGCACCATGCTCGGACCATCATTTGCATGGGGTCACGCCCACTTCCACCTACGCCGGCCTGCGCCTTCGAAAAATAGCTTGCTGAATGCAGTGCGTCAGCGTGGCGTACGGCGTTTGCGCTACGGCGGTGTAATGTGCGCCCACTCTCTGTGAATCTGGGTCATAGCATCTACAAAATAGGGGACAGTTTTATGGCATTTTTATTAATATTTTTTTTTACTAGTTATGGCGGCGATCAGCGATTTTTATCGTGACTGCGACATTATGGCGGACACATCGGACACTCTTGACACTATTTTGGGGCCATTGTAATTTTTACAGCGAAAAGTGCTATAAAAGTGCTATAAAAATGCAGTGATTACTGTGAAAATTACACTGGCAGTGAATGGGTTAACCTGTAGGGGGCGCTGAAAGGGTTAAGGGTTTCCTAGGGAGTGATTACTACTGTGTGGGGACGTGGTTTTACATTTTATATTTTTGCTTCAGTTATGCCAACAGTACGATTTTAAAGAAGTGATGCTGGGTTAATTCCAGATTAAAATTCTTACTCCTGATCATGGGGTATTGACCAAATGGCAAATACGTACACATCCAAGCTAATAAAAAGAAAAATATTCATTTTGTGTACATGTCTATGTAATAATCGATTAAATTCTACAGCTTTATTTTATTATTGTTAGAAAATAATATTAATAAAGTGGTTGTAAACCCACTTTTTGGACTTCTACCTATAGGTAAGCCTAGAATAAGGCTTACCTATAGGTAGTGGAAATATCTCCTAAACGTGCGCCGTTTAGGGGGAGATGCAGACCGCTGCAGGAGCTTCATTCTGAGGTAATACATAATAAGCTAGTATGCTATAATTGGTGCCACAGATTAAATATAAAAAGATTAAGGCTGGATTTACACTAGTGTGCTGCGAATTTCAGCTCTCTCTTTTTTCTGCAGAGAGATAAGAGAACTGTTCAGCAGATCATCTCCATTTTAGCTGCGAATTTGGATACCTGGGAGAGGGAAGGGGAGGGGGAAGTGTATTGAGCTGAATGAGAGAAATCCTGAAGAGAAATGAACACATCTGCGAATTAGATGCGTGCCCATAGAAGATAATGGTCTGAATTCGCACCTGAGCCGCATCGCAATGCCTAGAAAACGCACACTTTTTTTTGGCAAAGCGCAGTGCGAATGCATCGCACACATGTGAACCAGCCTCATTGAAATAAATGTATTTTATAATGTTATGCGAATTGAATGCGGTTTAAGCCGCAACCAATTCACATAGGTGTGAATCTGGCCTAATACATTTGCCAGACTGACTGATTCACGTGCAATGACTTTCATAATAGGAAAATTGAATTCACCTAGGTGAGGATAATTTATTAATACAAACTTGCTATGTCAGGGCTGCACTCCACCGAAATGTCTAGTTAGCTAGATGTGGATCATGGAATCTGCAACAGATGCAATTTTTGGAGCATAAATATTCCATCAACCCTTGGGACCATTTCTCTCACTTAACCTTGAGCTCCCTTGTGTTCATGCTTCCAACAAAGGAACAGTATTCCCAAGTCTACACAATGCCAGACAATTGTATAATGGCTAAAAAGCAGTATTCATTCTAAAAGTAAACATTATAGTCCATCTAGCAAGACAATAACCGGCCAAATCCGAATCACTACAGAACTGTTTAATCCACCTGGATGAAGAGCTGCTTAGACTTATTTCAGTCATTTGGCCCACTCTTCTGGTAAAATTCAAACCCTGTCCATTGCTCTAAGAGCAAGGCAAATTAATCTCTGTTAAACCAGAAAGCTGACCAAATAAAATGCCTTTTCTGGAACATACCCTATTACAGAATAAGTCATTTGCTTAGCCTACAGTTGAGTGATGGGTTGGCAGAGTCACTAAAGCTTGAGACTTTCTCCATAAATCTGCCAAAATGTTGTGTGGATTACTTCCCAGGATTAATTACAGTGTTTGTCCTTCAAACAAAACCTTGACCTCAATCAGTGACTCAGCGGCACAAACCTCAACGTAGAACTATCATATCTTTATAAAAAAAAACATGACACACTATCCCTAGGTAATGCACTTGGAAAAGTTATGCAACAAAAAAAAAAAATCATGTTTACTAAGGTATTTTACACCGTATAAAGTGTTCTCATATGTGGGATAAGAAAGATGTAACAGTCAGGCCGCGTACACACGACCGGTTTACTTGGCAGAATTCAGCAAGAAACTCGATGGGAGACGTATTCTGCTGAGAAAACCGGTCGTGTGTACACTTTTCGGCGAGAGAACGGTCGAGGAACTTGTCGAGCCAAAAAGAGAGCATGTTCTCTATTTCCTCGATGGGCAATGGGAAAATTTGGCTCGACAAGTTTTTTGACAGCCAAACAAGGAACTCGACGGGGAAAACGAATTGCTTCGCCCGTCGAGTTTCTCGGTCGTGTGTACGCGGCCTCACACTAGGTGTAGATTTGGGACAAGACCCTCTCTGAGCTTCAGGAAATGTGTCCAGGTTTCATTTTTTAATATATGTTCTCATAGTATATATAGAATTATTGTCAAGTAAAAAAGTGGATGGTACAAATCTTTGGTTAGTCAGCCAGAACAGCTTACTAAACAGCTTACTGGGGAGGAGCAGGAAGTGAGAAATTCAGACAAAGAAAACAAACAAAAAAAACATTTAGAAGGGAAATTGAAGGAAAAGTTTAGTGAAACAACAATGCACTAGCTTAAAGGAACCCATTTAGAAAATAAAAAACAAACCTTTACAACCCCTTTAAGTTTCCTTCCCACTCTACTAAAAACGAATGCTTTTGGTGCACAGTTCTGCTTGCTTTTTTCCCTGTAAGTCACACAGACAGTTTGGTGAAATCTACCCAATAAAGACACAAACTGCAATAAAATCTTGACAAACATTAACCCTCTATGGACAAAAAAAAAAGACAGTTTTTGGCCGCAGCTCACTTTACTGCAAACTCAAATGCCAGACAGTTTCCATGAAACAACCATAGTTCATTGAAGTTGATATAATTGTGACAATTCTGTACGGACTGGAATAGCTGGTAGGTAGGACCTACCTCTATTAAGAGTGTGTACTTAAAACAGTATGTTTTGAGGTGTCATACATATTTTCATGAAAATTAAAACCATGAAAAGGTATACACATAAAGAATTTGAACAACATCTTGGCCAAATTAACCACTTAAGACCCGGACACTTACGCTGCTAAATGACCCAAGGTGTTTTTACAATTCGGCGCTGCGTCGCTTTAACAGACAATTGCGCGGTCGTGCGACGTGGCTCCCAAACAAAATTTGCGTCCTTTTCTTCCCACAAATAGAGCTTTCTTTCGGTGGTATTTGATCGCCTCTGCGATTTTTATTTTTTGCGCTATAAACTAAAATAGAGCGACAATTTTGAAAAAAATCACTATTTTTTTACTATTTGTTATAAAAAAAATCAAATAAACTAAATTTTAGTAAAACATTTAGGCCAAAATTTATTTAGCCACATGTCTTTAGTAAAAAAAAAAAAATCGTAATAAAAAAAATAGCTACCTAGTGGGAACAGCGACACTAATACAGCGATCAGAAAAATGATCGCTTAGTGACGCTGGCAATAGGGAGTGAAAGGGTTAACTAGGGCGGTGATCAGGGGGTTAAAACTTTATTAGGGGGGGTGGGGGGGCTATCCTGAACCTAACAGTAACTGTTTTTACACTGCCTGTCACACTGACACTAAATGCAGTGATTAGATCACTGCATTCAGTGACACTGTGACAGGGGGGTGGGGGGGGGGCGATCACAAGGGGTTAATATGCCTATGTGAGTGTGTGTCAGTGTTGTGTTGGTGCACACTTACTGTGGATGTCTTCTCTCATCAGCAGCGCTGGGAAACAGCGCTGCGATGAGAGATTACATCATTTCCTCCTTCCTGTGTAAACACAGGAGGAGGAAGTGACAGGCTGGGAGCGCGCTCCCATTGGCTGGGAGCGATCGCGGGGGGGGCGGAAAACACGGACATCCGCCCGCTCGTCGGCGATCGCTCCCAGAGCCAGGGGGACCGCCGCACGCCGCGGAGGGGGTCCCGATGGGACCCCCGAACCGCACTAAGGCGAGGACGTAAATTTACGCCCTTGTGCCTGTACGAGCCATGTTGTGGACGTACATAGGCGTGCGGGGGTCCTTAACTGGTTAAGCATAGGCAGCTTTGGAATTATGAGACCTTGAATGAAGGGAGGATAAACAGGGTCCAAGTGGCCCAATATCTTTTGCATGATTCCGATGTACCCTGATATCTGGACTCTTATCTCTCTAGGACTGTCACAGAGAATTGTTTTTTGCTTTTGGTAAATGCCTCATCATATTATATATATATATATATATATATATATATATATATATATATATATATATATTTATATATATATGAAATTTGTCCCCAACTTACTTGCTTCAGGGCATGCAAAAGTGAAGTTTGTTACAGTATATTCCCTAGAAAGCGCTTGCATCTGATTCATTAACCACTTAAGCCCCAGACCAATATGCTGCTAAATGCCCAAAGGTGTTTTAACAATTTGGCACTGCACTGTTTTAACTGGTAATTTTGCGCATGTTTTGCGCATTTTTTGCGCAATGTTGTACCGAAACAAATTTGCGTCTTTTTCTTCCCACAAATAGAGCTTTCTTTTGATGGTATTTGATTGCCTCTGCGATTTTTATTTTTTGCGATATAAAACAGAGAAAGACCAAAAACGTTGAAAAAAAATGATATTTTCTACTTTTTGTTATAAGACAAATCGAATAAACTAAATTTTAGTCAAACATTTAGGCCAAAATGTATTTAGCCACATGTCTTTAGTAAAAAAATTAAATTAAAAAAAAAATAGCTATCTAGCGGCAACAGAAAACCAATCGCTTAGTGACACTGGCAATAGGGGGTGAAAGGGTTAACTAGGGCGGTGATCAAGGGGTTAAACCTTAATTAGGGGGGGTAGGGGGCTACCCTGGACCTAACACTAACTGCCTGTCACACTAACTGTCACACTGACACTAAATGCAGTGATCAGTAAATATATGATCACTGCAATCAGTGACACTGTAATAGGGGGCTGGGAGGGGTGATCTGAGGGGGTTAAGTGTGCCTATGTGTACTGGTGTCAGTGTGCTGTTGTGCAACTCACTTGTGATGTCTTCTCTCCTCTCGCCGGAATGAAAATACTGCCGAGAGGAGAGGTGACATCACTTCCTCTGCCTGTGTTTACATTACAGGGCGGAGCGGGGGGGGGGGCGGATTCGCTTGGAGCGATCGCGAGGGGGCGGACAGAAACGAACAGCTGCCCCCTCACATCCCGCATCGCTCCCAGAGGCTTACCGACCACCGCATGTTGCGGAGGGGTCCTGATCGGACCCCCAAACCGAGGGAAGGCAGGGACATGCCGGCATGTCCATCTGCCTGTACGTGCCATTCTGTGGACGTATATCTACATGTGGCGGTCGTTAAGCGGTTAAGATATAGGTAATAATCAACCACAAGGCGAACCCTAAAGCAACACATAGTAGGATGCAATATATCTAATTGAATTAGAATTTACCCTGTCCACTTAATTACAGAATTGATAATTGCAATATTGACCTGATTCTAGTCAGGAGCTTGAGTGACATGCAGGAGTTATAGTACAGCAGTGTTTACTGTAAAGTAAATGTAACTCATTAACCTATGCTTGCTGCTTAAAGGGGAAGGAAGAGTAATTAATCTGAAGAATTATGGGAGGAACTATACATGGGTGAATGTACTACAAAGGTTATCATTGGAATTTGTTATAGACCTCCCAGTGTTGATGAAGAGGTGGAGACTCAGCTCCTTGCACAGATAGAAATGGCTACAAGGGCTGGGACAGTGTTAATAATGGGGGATTTTAACTACACAGGAATTGACGGATTAATGGCACTGCTGGAATAGTTTAAGAGCAAAAATGTATAAACCTATTACAAGACAATTGTATGGTCCAATTCATAGAGGCCCATGCTGGGAATGATGCTCTGCTGGACCTGGTAATCTCAAACCATGCAGAGTTTATTACCAATTTTCATATAAAATAACATCTCAGAAGCACTGACCATAACATGATTTCATTTATAGTTAGCTGTAAGTAACAAGCTCATACTGGAAATGTAAATGTAATGTAAACTTAACCTTAAAAGAGCCCATTTTTCAAGCATGAGGGCTAGACTCCAAGACTTAGACTGGGGGGGGGGGTGTAATTGGCATTGATGAATACATAACAGAAATGGGAATACTTCAACGACTGTATGCAAACTTACTGCAAAGTATATTCCCATGGGCAATAAGTTTAAGAGGCTAAAAATTAAACCTCTGTGGCTCACTGCGAAAGTTAAAAACACTATATATATATTAAGAAAAGAGCCTTTAAAAAACATTAAAAAAAGAAGGGATGCTATCACTGTTTAAATGTTACAAAGAATATAAACAAATATGTAAAAAGGAAATCAAGGACGCAAAAATTCAAAACCAACGACAGATTGCAAGATTGTAGAACAAACTGCAAAGTTTTTTTAAAATATATTAATAGTAAAAAGGTCAGGTCTGAGCATGTAGGCCATTACAAAACAATCTGGAGTGATTGACTGGGGACAAAGAGAAGGCAAATGCATTAAATATGTTCAACAGCTTTTGCTTAAAAGTGATATGGTCCATAAATATGTAGACAGAATAAATGTGGATAAACCACCTGGATCAGATGGCATCCACCCACGAATCCTAAAAGAATTAAACTCTGTCATTTCAAAGCCATTATTTACATTTTTTAGGGACTCTTTAATGACTGGAATAGTACCATTGGATTGGCGTAGGGCCAATGTGGTGCATATATTTAAACAAGGATTAAAGTCTTTACTAAGTAACTATAGACCTATTAGTTATAAAATATGGAGAAGAATATACAGTAAATTTGCCTCAACTGTTGAAGATTTTTTTATTTATTTTTTGGGGATATTTATTATAGCAAAAAGTAAAAAAAAATGTTTTTGTTTATAACGCAAACTAACTTAAACACAAAGGTGATCAAATACCATCAAAAGAAAGCTGTATTTGTGACTAGTGATGAGCGAATACGCCATATTCGATTTCGCGATATTTCGCGAATATTTCGAAGAATATTCGCGAATATTCATTAATATCGAATATTCGTGATATTTTATTAAAAAAAAAAAAAAAAAAAATTGCGAATTTTCGCTAATGCGAATTTTCGCTAATGCGAATTTTCGCTAATGTGAAATTTCGCGATTTTTTTTTTTTTTTTATCAAATATCACGAATATTCGATATTTACGAATATTCGGTATATTTTATATAAAAAAAAAGCGAAATTTCACATATGCGGTTGCGAATATTCGTTAATATCGAATATTCGTGATATTTGATAAAAAAAAAAAATTGCGAATTTTCGCTATTGCGAATTTTATTGCGAATTTTTTTGCGAAATTTGAAAAATATCGAATATTCGAAATAGCGAATATTCGCCGCGATATTCGAGATATTCGCGAATACTCGAATATGCAATATTCGTAGCGAATATTCGCAATGCGAATATTCGTGAGCAACACTATTTGTGACGGGGGTGGGGGAAAGACCATTTTGTTTGTGTACAACGTCGCATGAACGCGCAATTGTCTGTTAAAACGACATAGTGCCTTATCGCAAAAAAATGGCCCGGTCATTAGGGGGGAAATCCTTCCGGTCCTTGAGTGGTTAAATATAATGTCTAGGGGTCCCCTTCTCCCTAATGAGTATTACAAGCGCTTTCCTGAATTGTTGCTCCCCCACCTTTGTAACATGTACAATCAATTTGTATCTACAGGTACTATTCCGAAGGAATCTCTTGATGCTTTGGTGGTTACCATTCCCAAGCCAGACAAAGCAACAGACAACCCCGCCAATTACCGCCCAATATCTCTCCTAAACACAGACACCAAGATCTACGCTAAGCTCCTAGCACAGCGCCTCGCGAATGTCATCCCGTCGATCATTCACCCAGACCAAGTAGGTTTTGTGCCGGGGCGTCAGGCTTCAGATGGTACCAGGAGATTTATAGACCTGATACAGTGGGTGGAAAACAGTCAAACGCCTTCTCTCTTCCTATCTCTGGATGCAGAGAAGGCGTTTGATACAGTTTATTGGCCTTATATGGAAGCGGTTCTCAGTAAGTTTGGCATCTCAGGAACCTTCTTATCTGCTGTGTTGGGCTTATACTCTCATCCATCGGCACGCGTCTGGACTTCGGGTGTTATTTCCGATCCGTTTAATATCACTAATGGCACCAGGCAGGGGTGTCCATTGTCCCCCCTAATTTTTGCTATGATAATGGAACCATTAGCACAGGTCATTAGGTCCAGCACGTTAATATCTGGCATTAAAATTGGAGATGTTGATCATAAAATCGGTCTTTATGCCGATGATGTCATTATTGCCCTAACCAACCCCCTAATTTCCCTCCCCGAGGTTCAGCGTATTTTAGAGTCTTTTAGTTTAATTTCCCTCTATAAATTGAACCATAGCAAATCCCTTATGCTTAATTTAGGTTTAGACCAAGCGCAGACCCATTATATCTCGAAAAATGTTCCCTTTGCGTGGGCCCCTAACTCTTTTCTTCCCTACCTTGGGATACAACTAACATTCCCAAGCCGTATCTTACTTAGGACAAATTTGGAAAACCTCACGGGCAAGCTTTTGAGGTTCACAAAAGATATGACCCATGTTCCCGCCTCCTGGGCTGGAAGAATTGCTCAGGCGAAAATGTTTCTGCTTCCCCATATTTTATATCTGTTCCGAACTATCCCTCTCCCGATACTACAAACGCAACTGAGAAAAATTCAAGGGATTGTTAACTCCTTCATTTGGCAACAAAAAAGACCCAGAGTAAAGAAAGCTGTGCTCCTGACCCCGGTCCAACACGGCGGAATGGGTGCCCCAGACATTCTAGCCTACTATCGTGCAACAATCCTAGACCAACTCAAAACTTGGTGGTCGGACCAACACCCCACAACATGGCGGCAAATAGAAGCTACTGCACTCCGTGCAAATCCTAAACATGTCCTCGTGGATCCCAAAGTTAAAGGTATTTCCCTCCTTTACAAGATGATTACTAAGCCAAGTCTAGAGCTACTCTCCCCTTCTATTCAATATTGGTCCTCCTATATCCCTCAATCACCCCCACCTGATGTCTGGGTGAAGGCCCTCTTGACTCCACTGCGCCTATCTCATTGCATTAATCATTGGGAATCCCTTCAGAAACTTTTTCATAAATGGTACTTCACCCCGGATAGGCTGGCGAAAATTTACCCGTCCACCTCCCCCAAATGCTGGAGAGGATGTGGCGACATTGGTTCCCTATCCCATATCTGGTGGGATTGCCCGCTTCTCAAAATATTCTGGGCAGAGGTTGAGAAACTAATTTTTTCATTGTGCTGCATATCCATCCCAATGTCCCCTTTGGATCTCCTGTTGGGTCTATCAATCCCCTCCTGGCCTAGGCATTTGCGGACACTGGTCACGCACATTTTAATAGCAGCCAGGTTGGCGATTGCTAGAAAATGGAAATCGACTCAATCTCCTCTCTTAAAGGATGTCATCGGTTTACTTAACTCCCATTTCCTGATGGAATTCTCGTTCGCTAAAGCCAACCTATCTACCAATAACTTTTACCTGTCCTGGGATAAGTGGCTTACTGATCCTAGAAGTGCCCCCCTGTGTTAGCTGGCTCTCCCTTAGTGGACTCCTAGACCTTATGTGGATCCCCTTTTCTTTTTTTTTTTTTTTTTTTCTTCTTTTTTTTTTTTTTTTTGTTTTATTATACACACTGTTGATATGTTTTACAGTTGTATGTTGACCACATATATCTCGCTAAATGTTCAGTATTGATCCTTATGGTACTACTCTCCCTGTCCTGTTTCCTACTCTAGTTTTGTTTATATACAGTGCAATCATCTACTGGTTTAATTGCTGAAGTTTTTCGATACTAATCTACAAGTACATGACACCGTGACTGTTTTCCTTGATTTGGATGTAGAGCCAGGGTATGCCCAATTGGCTATGTTTTGTACACACTCCTATCTTTTCCTTTTGGAAATCAATAAATACTTAAATTTAAAAAAATATATAATGTCTAGGGGTCCCCTTAATGTGCCTGTAAAATGGTGCATCTGTAGCATTCATAGAACATGCTACAGCAAAAATGCAATTTCTAAAGAAAAAAAAACAAGTCAAATTCCGGATACAATTGCCGTCACCCGGCTATTTAAAAAAACAGCATGCTCCCCCCTCAGTCCATACCAGGATCTTCGGGTCTGGTATGGATTTTATGGGGAACCCCATGCCAATTTTTTTTTAAAATGCCATTGGTTCCCCCCCAAAATCCATACCAGACCCTGGCAGGTCAGAAAAAGGGCGAGTGAATGCCCCTCCCCCAAACCATACCAGGCCACGTGCCCTCAACATAGGGGGGTGGGTGCTTTGGGGAAGGGGTGGCTCTGCCCCCCACTCCAAAGCACCTTGTTCCCATGTTCATGTGGTGTTCCCCACATCCAATTTGCATGACAGGCAAGTGTGACCGCCTCTCAATGTAGCCGGTCACACATGTCTGGGGCAGCCACAGTCTGGACTGAAAAAGGGTCCTGTGCATGTTTGGGTCCAGTTCAGGTGTGAATTCAGCACTAAAATTCGGACCTGAATCGCACCTGAACTGATAAACAGACACGCACCGGACGCCAGACACAAACCAATGGTCGCAGATATGTGATCCCAGCCTAAAGGAAATTAAGATTCTGTGGACCTCTGTCTGTGTAGTTAGTTAGTGAGCATAAGATAGCCATATCCAATCTGCTTCTAACTTCAGCTTATACAATGAAGCTCTGACAATAAAATCTGGAAGCTGATTGGTTTCTAAGCAGATCTGCACCAGATTTTGCACACTCCAGTTTTAGTACACCCCCCCCCATTATCTATTTAAGTGAAAAAGAGATAAAGAGTCTGGGCCAGATTCAGATACATTGGCGTATTTTTAGAGCGGTGTAGTGTATCTCCTTTACGCTACGCCGCCGCAACTTAGAGAGGCAAGTGCAGTATTCACAACGCACTTGCTTTGCTTTGCGTAAGCCCGCCTAATTCAAAGTAGGAAGGAGGCGCATGCTCAGAATCACGTCGCATATACTCCCTAAGATACGTCGGCGCAATGCCTAGGACGTGAACGTAACTTACACACAGCCCTATTCACGTAGTACTACGTAAACGGCGTACACGACGTATAACTCAACAGCGTCGTTCCCTGGCCCATACTTTTGCATTACCTGCTCCTGCTATAGCAGGGGTAACTTTACCCCGGACATAAGTCTTACGCAAATTGCGTATATGAAGCGGTCTGGCGCATCTACGTTCGTGAATCGGCGTTGCTTACTCATTTGCATATTTATATTGGGAATGCTGAATGCGTCCAGCATAACTATGCGCCCACGATACGCCGGCGTAGGCAAGTTACGTTGGACGGCTGAAGCCATGTTTTTGGCCGTATCTCGCTTTGTGAATCGGCGCAAAGATGCAACGGCGCACATTTGAAATTACGGCGGCGTATCTGGAGATACGCCAACGTAAATCCTTTCTGAATCCCGGCCTCTGCCTTTATCTGCCAAAGAGGCCAAACAATGCAATTGCCATGCATTTTCTCCCCAATTTAGGAGGCATTAAATCCTGATGCAGGTGTAATTGAAAGGTCACTCCCTTTCCTATGAGGACAGTTCCACAACAACTTGAGACACTCCTAAGCATGTTGTAGTCATACACAAAAATCACCCACTTTCTGTATTATTTGGAGTCTCCAATTATAAAGTATTTCTGCAGCAGTTTGTGTCAATATTCTTTTCTACAGGGTCACAGAGAGGTCTTACCCACAGTTGTTATGGGACTTGCTAATTATATGTTTTTTTTTTTAATTATGGAGAATTTGCGGGGACGTGTGACACCATTATTTGGCTTACAATTACTATGCAAGACTAAGTTAACATTCTTGAATGAAATGGCCTTTAAATATTGTACTATCAATGATTTACTTACCATATACTAATAATTCACATCATGTGTAAAAAAAAAAATGCACACGTAATGAATGGTAACAACAGGAGATGAACCTTTTTCTCTACTGAACTCAGAAGAACTTTAAGCAATTAATTTTCTCAGCAGTTTCCGAGTCAGATGAGCTGCAGCTGTAATAAATACTTCCTAAAATATTTCTCTCTCCTCCCCAAAAATTTAAGTGGAATCAAAGCCTTGCTGTGCACAAACTGTAAAACAGGCTAATCGCTTCTGCCTTTGATGTGTTCTGCATGATTTTTTCCCATGATAGCTGTCCCTGCTGAGCTGCACCCACTGATCAGGATTAAGGCAGGCTTGCCTTTCACACTGATACATCTGGGCGTGACTGTGCAGAAGGAGTATGCTGCTGATGATAGAAAATGTAAAGAAAAATGTAGAACACCGATGACTGACTTTTCATTTTCTTCATACTGTGTTGTCTACGATTTTACAAGCAAAATGTAGCTGGTTAAAAATAGCACACCAAAAAAAAAAAAATAACTTAAAATCTCTGTAATTTTTATGCCTGTTAGTAATGCAGCTGTAAATTACTACTTTATGAGGCAGGGTTGACATATTTATGGCCACGGTTCACAGCATGGGGTCTTTTCCTGTTCACCGGTTCAGGTGTGAGTTAAGTCCTAATTTTTGCCTCAATTCGCACCTGAACCCAAACTTGTACATGACCCTTTTGGAATGTGGACCGCAGTCACTCTGGACCTGTGTGAACCGACTCCATTGAGAGTTGAGAAACACTGCCTAATGGCCCATACACGCGATCCGAATATCGGCCGATGGATCGTACGACTTTTTTCGCTTAATAATCGCAAGTAAAATAAAATAGGTTATTAAACTCACGAAAATTCTCGTACGACAGAAAAGAAAAAGATCGGAAGTGATGTCACGTGTTGTAATGTATTTGTATTGTCGGACGACGGCTGTACTGACTAAACGAAAATCGTACGATCTGACATCGTACGAGGAAAATTTTCGCGCTTGTCTGATCGAAAAATATCGGATGAACGGTCGTGATCGGCTCTCGAAAGTAGTTTTCCCCCCCAACCCGAAAATCGTACGATCCATCATCGGACGATAGTTTTCGTCCGATATTCGGATCGTGTGTATGGGCCATTAGGGAGATGCAGACTACAATAGTGCAATCACTGAGCAGTAAATGATATCACCTGTGATGTATTTGAGTTATCTTGCAAACCTGGCCTGTTAGTGGGCCCTCAGGACAGGATTGATGACCACTGGTCTAACTATATGTACTGTATATATTGTGTATTTGGTATAAGGCCTGTCATATTGCTAATTTCATATGCAGGTTATTAAAGAGGAGTTCCACCCAAATTTGGAACTTCCTCTTGTTCCACTCCTCACCCCCATACATGCCACATTTGGCATGTAATTTTTTTGGGGGGGAGTGGGGGCTTCAGTAGGAGTGGGACTTCCTGTCCCACTTCCTGCTTCCGCCGAGGGGCTGGTTAGGCGATTAAGCCTTAATCGCCTACACCAGCCCCTCCCTGTAGGCGATCACATGGGACACTGACAGGTCCCATGCGATCGCCTCTCCAATCAGCGGCGAGCCACGCCGCGCGCGCATGCGCAGTGCGGCTCGCGCATGCGCAGTGGGTGCCCGGCCGTGAAGCCGAAGGCTGTCACGGCTGGGTGCCCACAGTCGAGATGGAGACGCCGGCTGGGAGGGGGGGAGAGGAGCGGAGCCCCGGTCGGCGCGTCGCTGGAACGCAGGAGCAGGTAAGTGAGTGTTTATTAAAAGCCAGCAGCTACACTTTTTGTAGCTGCTGACTTTTAATAAACACAATTTTGGCTGGAACACTCCTTTAAGTAGACTGACTTCCTGAAAACAATGCTTCCCTTGTGTGGCTTAAACCTCAACTGCTGTCAAAGGTAATATACAGTGGCTTTCAAACTTTTTCTTTTATTACAGCACTAAAAATTATTAAAAAATTTATTTTTAATTAGAATACTTTTAAAAATGATATGTCGTATTTCCTTTTCAAACCCACAGGTGGGCCTTAAACTTATTTTCACACCTTTATCTTTATTGACCCCTGTTGGGAAAAAAAATTTCTCATAGAACTGAATTACTGAAGTTCCAATGAGAGTCATTCTGCCTAAATGAAAAGGGGGTTTTGCTATCTGTTTAGTTGTTTAGTTAACTCGGAGAGTTCCTGGAATTGTATGTAGGGAGGAGCCGAACCCCCCCCCCCCATCTATGGGACTCCAAAGTTCGAATTCAAAAGTGCTAATTTTGAAGCCTAATATGCAAGTTATTGTCCTAAAAAGTCTTTAAAAAACCCTGATCTTGCCCCAGAGAACATGTATCAATGGAAAAAAAGTTTTAAAAACGGTCGTTTTTTCAGGAGCAGTGATTTTAATGATGCTTAAATAAAAAAAATGAAAAATTCCTTTAACCACTTAAGACCCAGACCAATATGCTGCTAAATGCCCAGAGGCGTTTTTACAATTCGGCACTGCGTCGCTTTAACAGACAATTGCGCGGTCGTGCGACGTGGCTTCCAAACAAAATGTGCGTCCTTTTCTTCCCACGAATAGAGCTTTCTTTTGATGGTATTTGATTGCCTCTGCGATTTTTATTTTTTGCACTATAAATAAAAATAGAGCGAAATTTTTGAAAAAAAAATCGATATTTTTTACTTTTTGTTATAAGAAAAATCGAATATACTAAATTTTAGTCAAACATTCAGGCCAAAATGTATTCAGCCACATGTCTTTAGTAAAAAAAAATCAGCTACCTAGTGGCAACAGCGACACTAATACAGCGATCAGAAAAACGATCGCTTAGTGACGCTGGCAATAAGGGGTGAAAGGGTTAACTAGGGCAGTGATCAAGGGGTTTAAACTTTATTAGGGGGGGTACGGGGCTACTCTGGACCTAACACTAACTGCCTGTCACACTGACACTAAATGCAGTAATCAGTAAATATATGATCACTGCAATCAGTGACACTGTGACAGGGGGCTGTGAGGGGGGTGAACGGAAGGGGTTAAATGTGCCTATGTGTGTGGTGTCAGTGTGGTGCAACTTACTGTGATGTCTTCTCTCCTCTCGTCGGATTGAAAATACCGCTGAGAGGAGAGCCGACATCACTTCCTCTGCCTGTGTTTACATTATACAGGCAGAGGAAGTCACACGGCGGAGGCTCAGGGGATTGGCTGGGAGCGATCACGAGGGAGCGGACAAAAACGAACAGCCGCCCCCTCATCCCGGATCGCCTCCGCAGGTAAGACGCCCGCCGCAGATAGCGGGGGGGGGGGGTCTCGATCGGACCCCCGACCCGCAAGAATCTGCCTGTACGTGCCATTCTGTAGACGTACATATACATGCGGCGGTTAAATATTGTACCTGCTGGGTGTCTATAGTATGCCTGTGAAAACATCTTTGAGAAACCGGGCTTTGCCCCAGGAAAAATGTATCAATGGAAAAAAAGTTTCAAAAACGGTTGTTTTTTTCAGGACTCCTGAAAAAACTACAGTTTTTAAAACTTTTTTCCATTGAAACATGTTCCCTCAAGCTAGACCTGGGTTCTCAAAGATGTTTTCACAGGCATACTATAGACACCCAGCAGGTACAATATTTAAAGTAATTTTTCCTTTTTTTTTTTTTTTAAGCATCATTAAAATCACTGGGCCAGATTCACAGAGCGATTACGCCTGCGCAACAGGAGAAGCGCGGCGTAAGTCTAAATGTGCGCGTGCGTTTCGATGCACGGCATTCCCGAGAACGAGATACGCAAGAAATCTACTTTTTTTGTCCAGCGTAATTTCGTTAGACAGGCGCATCCATCCGCGCAAAACTGCGCTAGACGGACCATTGATTTGCTAGTCAAATATGCTAATGAGGGACTTACGGGGATCCACAAAAGAATGTTGGGGCAGCGCAGGCTACGCAGTGTGCGCAACAGCAAAATTTCCTGTCTAAAATTAGACCATATAAAAGCTGGTCTAAAATTAGAAAAATCGTCTACATGTCAGAGAAAGCAACACTGTTAGTGAGGAGCTGAGCAGTCACACGTGTTGCACAACAATCTGTATGCCAACATGCCAGTGGCATCCATGCTCATAGCTATACTACTGACTTTAGATGAGCAAAGAAGGAGGAGGGCACTGAGGAGGGCACTGAGGAGGGCACGGGATTTTTTTTTTGTTTTGTTTTTTTAACTTTTTATTTGCTTATATAAACTTTACAATTTAATCTAATCTAATACAATATTCTTATCTGATACAAGCCCCTCAATCTTCACTCTTCACGGGAGAGGATATACTGCACGCATAGACATCTATGGCATGAGTGATTCTGAGGTGTCTCGCATCTTCAGATTCACCCCTCATGCCATCATGGAATTAAACACAAGCTTGCAGGAGGACATCACCAGCCCAACACATGACACTACCCATGACACCCATCAGAGCCCCATCCCCACAGATTTCGAACAGAACATGTATGGGGACAGCTGGCTGGTTGGTGAGTAACATGGGTGGCAGGCATGACTGCCCCCCCCCCCCCCATGATGCACACATCACAAGGGACACATGCACTACTAACATCCTCCTGTCTTTTCCCTTCAAGGTGACTCTGCATATGCACTGGGACCCCATCTCATGCCAGCTCACATTATGCATCTTTGCACGTTAAATACACACATTAATCATGGCACAATGAGAATGCATGCATGCACACCACTGTGGTCCCTAGCACACACACCCCACATCCTCATCACATTGGATTGGCACAAGCCACCACAAATGAGGGTGACACCCCTTTTCCGGCAGGAATGTCACCCCCACATTCCCAAATCATACACAAACAGAACCAAAAAAAAATGACCAGCAAAAAAAAATAAGCCCAGCAAAAATATAATTTTACAAAAAAAACAACAAAGAAAACACATAAAAGACAAAAATCACTCTGCAAAACAGTCCCCAAATATCTCAAAGACACGTCACAAACAAACAAATAAACGCTAACAAACAACAGAACAAAAGCACCTTGCTGTATAGGGAGGGATACAAAGGGATGTACTTTTGCAAAGGAAGTGCGTTTGTGTCTGTCTATTTATGCTGTCTGCGTAGTTCTCTAATTTGCCCTAGTCCACTTCCAATTTCACTGATTGCGCCGTTCCCGAGTTGTGAGCATGCACACAGAGGTGCTGACCATGGTCTCCTTCAAGCGCGCATGCGCGAGCTGGCCGGCCCTGCATTTGCATGGGGTCACAGGTCATTTCAATGTAACACGCCCACGTCCTTCCCAATTTGTTTTACTCCGCCTTACGCCTCTGAAATAACGTTACGCATGCGCAACTTTCTGCGTAAAAGCGACGAGAATAGGGTGATTGCGCGGCTACATTGCGCAAGTCTAACGTAAAGGCGGTGCCCTACGCCGGTCCAATAATGCGCAGATGTACCTGAATCTGGCCCACTGCTCCTAAATCATGATGCTTAATAAAAAAAAAAATGAAAAATGTCTTTAAATATTGTATCTGCTTGGTGTCTATAGTATGCCTGTGAAAACGTCTTTAAATAGCACAATCACCTGCCTGCCAGTAAATTAGGAAGAACTGATCTAGCTAAACTATACAGTGTATAAATACATGTACAACACCTGGGATGTATATATATCCTCTACACACTGTAACATTAACTCACTAGCCTGCCTGCTCTATCTACCTGCAAAAAATGACACTCTCTCTGTCTCTCTCTGTTCTCTCTAACCACCGCCGCAACACACTACACAAGGCCGACCTGCAGGTTGCCTTATATAGTGTGGGGCGTGTCCTAAACCCCCTGAGCCAATTATGGCTCTCCGTTTTTTGCAAGCTGTGATTGGCCAAGCATGCGGGTCATAGTGCATGCTTGGCCAATCATCAGCCAGCGATGCCGCAGTGAATTATGGTCTGTGAAACATAACTCGAATTTGGCACGAACGACCCGCTTTGTTCGTATTTCAACGAACGATCGAACATACGATGTTCGAGTCGAACATGAGTTTGACTGGAATACAAAGCTCATCCCTAATTGTATATAATGTATTAAATGTTTATTTGTTTAAAAAAAAATACACACCCTAAAAACATATTAAGTTTACAAAATATACGCAATTAAAAAAAAACATCCAAGATAAAATGAACCCAAATCAATATAGTTAACCTTTGAACACTAAGCACCATCTTTATACAGTAGTGAAGATAGCTTTCAAATATTCTGGTGGTGAATCAATCACTGTTATTAAAAACACATGTACCAGGAAGATTCTCTTGCACCTCCAAAATGCTTTGCATGACCTTTGTACCATGGCCACCATGTTTAGAAAAGCTAATATTGGGGATGTTTGGATAAGTCAACCACTGCACAATTATTTAAGGGGCACAAAGAACTATAGTGTCAATGTATTAAACCTGATGTAGGGATAGGATAGGCAGAGCTAACAAACTGCAAATCGGTTTCTAATTTATGGGTGGGCAACACAAAAAAACATGTGCTAGGAACCCCAACTGAAACAGCAGTTAGAAGCACCTTGCCAGCATCAGCATAGGCTTGAACACTTACCTGGTAGGCTTGTACATGTGTGAACAGAAGTGGCAACTCAGCAATTTTGTGAAACTTGTAAAGATAGATTCCTGGTGCTAAAGAAAAACCAGACACACCCACAGAGATAGGCAGGAACAATAATTTGCATAATGCACCCGACACTGATGAAATTTTTTTTCTCCAATGTTTGGACTCGGTGCATAAGAGGTGCATAATAAGGCTGTAAGAGTTTACCTCTTGGCTACAGCTTTGCTTCAGAAATCAGATTATATCTTATTTTTCTAAGGGTCATCGAAAATTGTAGTTTGACGAAAACTTTCCCGACGAAAATGAATGAAATCATAATGATTTTCGGTCCAGATTTGTGGAATTTGTCCAACTAAAATCTAGTGGAACCAATTTCCTTCAGAAGTCACTTAATTAGTTAATAATTAGTAAAGAGTCCACCGGTGTGTAATTTAATCTCAGTATAAATACAGCTGTTCTGTGAAGCCCTCAGAGGTTTTTAAGAGAACCTCCATGAACAAACAGGCTCATGAAGGCCAAGGAACACACCAGACAGGTCAGGGATAAATATGAAGATAAGTTTAAAGCAGGGTTAGGTTATGAAAGAAATATCTCAAGCTTTGAACATCTTTTGGAGCACTGTTCAATCCATCATCCGAAAAATGAAGAGTATGGCACAACTGAAATCCTACCAAGACATGGCCGTCCACCTAAACTGACAGGCCAGACAAGAAGAACATTAATCAGAGAAGCAGCCAAAAAGCCCATGGTAACTCTGGAGGAACTGCAGAGATCCACAGCTCAGGTGAGAGAATCTGTCCACAGGACAACTATTAATTGTGTACTCCACAAATCTGGACTTTATGGCGAGTGTCAAGAAGAGAGCCTTAGTTGAAAGGAAGACCTTCAGAAGTCCTGTTTTCAGTTTGCCACAAGCCATGTGGGCGACACAGCAAACATGAGGAAGAAGGTGCTCTGGTCAGATGAGAATTGAACTTTTTGGCCTAAAAGCAATACACTATGTGAGGCAAAAAAATGCACATCACCCTGAACCCCACCGTGAAACATGGTGCTGTCAGCATCATGTTGTGGGAAGATGGATGGAACCAAATACAGGGAAATCTTAAAAGAAAACCTGTTAGGCCCCGTACACACCATTAAATAAATCTGTTTAAATCGGTCTGACAGACCGATTCGATCAGATTCGTCTGCTGGGCTGTTTTGGTTTGATCGCTGTACACACGATCAAACCAAAATCCCCGCCGGCAGACAGCACGATGACGTGGCGATGACGTTGACGCCGCCACGTCACCGCACCAGGAAGTAAAACACTTCCGCGCATGCGTCAAATCCATTCGATGCATGTGCGGGCAGATATGTCTGCTGGTTAGCGTACTAACCAGCAAACATATCAGACGGACGGATTCCCAGCAGACAGATTTTAAAGCATGCTTTAAAATCTGTCTGCTGGAAAAACCTGTCAGTCCGCCCGTACACATGATCAAATTTGTCTGCTGAAACGGTCTGTCAGACCGTTTCCAGCAGATAGATTTGATCGTGTGTACGTGGCCTTAGAGTCTGCAAAAGACTATAGACTGGGGCATAGGTTCCCCTTCCAGCAGGACAATGACCCTAAACATACAGCCAGAGCTACAATGGAATTGCTTAGATCAAAGCACATTCATGTGTTAGAAGGACCCAGTTAAAGTCCAGACCTAAATCCAATTGAGAATCTGCGACTTAAAAATTGCTGTTCACAGACACCCTGACAGATGCATTCTATGCATTAAGGTGAAAAAACTTTCGAGAATATCAGCCTCCCCAGCCCCCCCTCCCAGTTTACTTACCTGACCACTCAAAAGTTTCGCAACGTGAATGCGCTGGCATCTTGGCTGGCTTTCCGGCTCATTCATTGGTCAATTGAAGCAGCACAGCCATTGGCTCATGATGCTGTCAATCACAACCAATGATGCGGTGCACCGGGGGCGGGGTCGAGTGATACAGTCGGCGGCTATGGCAGTCGGCTGTATCATGGGAGCGCGCCCGCAAGGACTCCACACCATGCAAGCTCTCTCGCATGAATGTGTGAAGTTCTTGCGGGGAGGACCAGAGACAGCCGCCGAGGGACCCCAGAAGATGTGGATTGGGGCCACATTGTGCAAAACGAGCTGCAATGTGGAGGTAAGTATAACATGTTTGTTATTTAAAAAATAAAAATAAAAAATGTACTTTACAAACCCTTTAAACTCACTCCATTATGTGAATACTGAAGCAAGAAGAATGAGCATTTTAAGGTCAGCTGTGCTTTTGTGAAATAAATTGTAGCTTGCAAACCGGCCCAGATTTGTCTGTATTAACATCAACGTATTGTACATAGTGTATCTCCAATGCTTTAGATATTAGAAACAAAAGACAGGGAAACAATAATTGTGCTGTTTAGTATCGTAGTTGAAGTACACTGAAGCATACACACTAAATATAAAACGTTTACGTTGCCACTAATCAGTGTATCTTACCAGAAACTATGGTGTAGACAATTGTTCTAGGACGACCTTTGTCTTGATCAATAGCTGTTAACATCCGTACCGTTGTTCCCTTTCAAAAGAAAAAAAATCAGTATTGATTAAGCTCTTAAAAACAATTTCCAAAAAATAATTACAGGGACTCTACAATAACATTAGCACATGAACATTTCATGCATTTCTAAATTCAAAAGCATAAAAACTGCCCACTTTCATTAGTCATCAAGATCCATAAAATCAATGTTTAAAAAAAACAATAAAACAAACATTTTAAAAAGTTTAATGATGCACACTGTGACTTGTCCACTGACTGCAATTGCTATGGACAAGAGACTTCAATTTCAGATTACCAACAAATGTAAGAAGGTGAAACCTTGGAAATCATGATTTTTTTTTTCATTCATTTGGTGAAAAAAGTCCTAAAGTACACTGATCACAAGAATAATGGACTAAAACAGGAACTGAAAATCTACCCATTCTCAAACCTGCCAAGGCCCACTGCGGTGTTTTCTAAGATTTAGTGAAAGAGGGTTCTCTGGCTTTGGCACTGATCTTCCAAGACCTTCTGCAACCTCTTCCTAGATTTGGATGGAGCAGATATGGATATGGAGTGATTTCTGCATGGCAGGATGCATGTCATTTGTCAAGAGGGATAATGTCAGTGATTAGAAATAGACCAGTACTATGTGATTGCAAAGAGGAATCGAAACAGATATAGGTAAAAAGGGTGATATATTTAAGAAGAGGGGGTAACACTCCACCACCTTCAACAAGCTCAGTGCAAACAAACAAAGATCCACAGTGACAAAAACAACACTAAAGACGATATTTACAGGAAAGGGGAATACCAGAATCATAAACAGGCCAGGCCGAGGTCATACACGGGGGATCAGGAAGTAGCTGCGGACGGGGAATGAACAGGAAGGAAAAGTCCAGGAGAGGGATCAGGTCAGGTCGGATCGGATCAGATCAGATCGGGTCAAAAGTCCAGGATGGAGACAACAGGCTCAGGGTCCAGATATCAGGCTCAGGGTCAGGTTAATAGATGGATACCAGGGCGAGTTCTGCTTGAACTTGCGGGTATATATAGTGGGTGTATTGATTAGGTTCAGGTCACACCTGAACGCAGCAAGGGCCAGGTGCTCCACACTGCCAGGATCCATCCGCTGGTGGAGGTCAGTACTGCGTCCCAAAGGTGATATATCAGCAGGGGGAAGTTCCCCTGACAGCTCCGAACTGCCAGGAGACCCCTGCTGGTGGGACGCAGCACTGCAAGACAGAATATAAATAGCACCAGCGGATGGAACCTTTCCTGACAGATAATTAGAAAAAGTGTTCAGGGTGCATGATTTAGGATTTGTGGCTTTTACAAAAAAAAAAACGATTTGCATTTTAGTAACCATGTTGCTTAGTCTGCTTAATTTGAATGATTTGGGTAAAAAAAGGCACATGAGTTGATAGGGCAGATTGTGATACCACTATGTCTGCATGCTTATTGAATAGAAAGGTTTACTTTAATCAGTCTTTCCCTAAAGCTTACAGTATAAAGATGCAATCTAAATTAAACAACTTGCATTTTGAAAGCGATTGTTGTGCAGATATTTCCCTTCCGATGGAGATTTCTTGAACAACGAAAAGCCTAACAATAAATCTTGACTATTAAATGCTTTAAAAGCATTTGATTAGCATATGACTAGCCTTCTCATTGTTTTCCATGTTACTACAATGCTGCTTTTCTAAGCCCTGAGCCCAGCAGCTGCTGAGGCCCAGACTACAGCTCTTGTGTCACACTAGTTTTCTCCCAGGGGCAACATCCCCAGGAGAAGAGGAAAGAACACTTTGCCCAGGCCTCCCAAATATTTATCTCTTCCTCCATCTACCTTCTGGGTTCCCCTCCCAGAGATTAGCCAAGGTCTGAAAAATATTCATAAATCAGTGGCTGACTTTCCTATTCTATTTTCTGGAAACCTCTTCCAGCAAAAGACAGCATCAATTAACTACTTACCTTGAGAAATCTTTGGAAAACCTGATCAGACCTGGAAACAGATCACCACTCCACTGAATACAGTGAATCCAAAAAACTAACATTTGGCAGGGTACTACACACATTTCAAGTGAGGACAATACTCATGGAAGTCTATGCATTTGTCAACTTAAAGGATAAGCTCACCATTGGTAACATGTTACACCTATATTCAGGGTGTAATATGTAACATGCTATGAACAAACCGGCCCACAAACCTCCTCAATTTTCACTGTGACAGCTAGCGGGGTTCTTCTTCCTCTCTGCTAGCTATAACAATGAAAATAAAAACTGATTTTTTCAGGTGTCGGATGTAGTTTTCAACAGACTACTACTACAGCACTGTTAAGCACCATGGTAGTTCATTCATGCTTTCTGTCTGGTATCTGCTTTGCCATACTGGATAGATACTGGCTAGATGTGGAAGAAGATACACTGGCAGGTCTGCTTGGAGACCTGCATGGCACCAGCGATCTGCTGATCGCTGATGCAAAGCTTCACAGGCTCCAAAAAAAAAAAAATGCATATTTTTTTACCTGCAAAAAAATTCACTTATTTAAAATCAGTTCGTTTTTCCAATAGGCAAGAAACCCATGTTCTCTCTTCTTTGAACCAGTGGGAAAAAAAATGAAAGGAATGAAAGACTGAATAGTAAAGTTTAGGATTCAAGTAAACCAGTTTTTCCCAGTCAAGAGGAATCAGTAAAGCCAATTGAGAAAAGGTATTTTGGATTCCTAGATAAAATAAATCAGGATACTATTCAGGTTCTTAAAATTCTTTAAAGGCAAGTCAAATTTGGGATTGTAATAGAACGTATTACATTTCTGGGAGCAAATCATATTACCTGCGTCTTTCTGCTTATTACACTAAGGGGTACCTTGTCCCTAAAAGACATTAAAGATGTGGATTCAAGCTGACAGGAATACATTTAAAAAAAACAAAAAACTGCCTTAATATTTGAAGGAACTAATTTATTTTATAAAAAAACATACACAGTTTTTTAGTTTCTATCTTTAGTTAAAGTTTCTCTAAATTAGGGATGGTAGATTTGTCTGTGTTAACTTTATCACTGTAAGATATAGAGAAAATGTACATATAGAGCAAGCACGAACTAGAATATATAAATAGCCAACATCATTACCGTCCCTAAAAATAATAGATATATGTTCCCAATTAAGGGATGGGGCATGGGACTGTGCGAATGCAAGTTGGGTATGTTGTATTTAGAAAGAAAAATATAAATATAATGTTCTTGACTCTATAACCGCAGCGATCAAACACTACAGACAAAGTTTATATTCATAAAAAAATATATTTTAATAAGTTAAATAACACATTAGATACAAATACAGTATAAAAGGATTGGTCATATGAGAGATTGTATTTCACCATCTTGGTATATATATGAAGTCCAACATGTTTCGCCTGTTCGGGCTTCCTCAGGGACAAATATATAAAAATACAATAATCTACAAAAGTGAGAGAACAAAAATATTATATGAATGTCAAAAAGTACAAAGTAAACAAAACCATCTGTGGTGAAGATGATACTATCATCACCACAAAAACTTGGCATGCCTATATAGACAACACACATATTATGAAATATTTTTATATATCAAAATTGAGATATGAAAATCAAATACGCAGGAGAAAAAAAGGTTTTAAATAAAATAATATATATCAAAGAAAGAAAATTATAATGTCAATTACAAGTGCATTTGAGTATGTCATGCTGCATTACCATTACCCCACATGTACATATGGATAGAACATAGCAACATACCTCACAGACACGGGCCACAGGGAGTCAGCGTCACAAGCCAGCCAGATGTATGGCTGGGAGTGGCTAAATCAGGTAAGTATTGGGTGTGAGGATCCTGCATACACCGGATGTCCTACCATGGAGCATATAAGAGCAAGGATGAACATAGTGTAATAATTGCAATTTCCTATAGATGGCGCTATGACATCAAAATAACTTAAAAAGTTGGATACAATAATATTATTATTCTATAAGGAGGGAGGGGCATACTCAAGAAAACTCAAGCTGGGCAGCCTTAGACTTAATAGTACAAATGAAAAGGAAACATTATATTAATAAATAAATAAGAGATGTTATGAATAATGTTGTAATATATTGTGTGTGCATCTACAGAAACCTATAAATTTGCTAGTATCTGATTTGGTTTAAAAAGAACCTGAAATCAAGATAGACCTAAAAGTATTACAATGAGCCAAGAGAATTAAGCTATCGGGTACAGCATGGTAAATATTTGCCCCTCCCTCCTTATAGAATAATATTATTGTATCCAACTTTTTAAGTTATTTTGATGTCATAGCGCCATCTATAGGAAATTGCAATTATTACACTATGTTCATCCTTGCTCTTATATGCTTCATGGTAGGACATCCGGTGTATGCAGGATCCTCACACCCAATACTTACCTGATTTAGCCACTCCCAGCCATACATCTGGCTGGTTTGTGACGCTGACTCCCTGTGGCCCGTGTCTGTGTCCATCGTGGAGGTATGTTGCTATGTTCTATCCATATGTACATGTGGGGTAATGGTAATGCAGCATGACATACTCAAATGCACTTGTAATTGACATTATAATTTTCTTTCTTTGATATATATTATTTTATTTAAAACCTTTTTTTCTCCTGCGTATTTGATTTTCATATCTCAATTTTGATATATAAAAATATTTCATAATATGTGTGTTGTCTATATAGGCATGCAAAGTTTTTGCGGTGATGATAGTATCATCTTCACCACAGATGGCTTTGTTTACTTTGTACTTTTTGACATTCATATAATATTTTTGTTCTCTCACTTTTGTAAATTATTGTATTTTTATATATTTGTCCCTGAGGAAGCCCGAACAGGCGAAACATGTTGGACTTCATATAAATACCAAGATGGTGAAATACAATCTCTCATATGACCAATCCTTTTATACTGTATTTGTATCTAATGTGTTATTTAACTTATTAAAATATATTTTTTTATGAATATAAACTTTGTCTGTAGTGTTTGATCGCTGCGGTTATAGAGTCAAGAACATTATATTTATATTTTTCTTTCTAAATACAACATACCCAACTTGCATTCGCACAGTCCCATGCCCCATCCCTTAATTGGGAACATATATCTTTTATCACTGTAAGACTCAACTGATTTATAACATTTAAGGAAGCAAAAAGGTAGGGTACGGGTTAGATTAGATAATTAAAGTACTTTGTTCAAATGTAAATTTTTCTTTTACTTTTATAATTGTGTCCATCATCTGGCAGTCATTCTGTGGGGGAGGCTTCAGAGTCCTGTGTCAGGGGTGGATACAAGGATTCCTATCTGTCATTTCTGCTGCTTAAGCCTTTGTGGGCTTGTCATCAGCGGGTTAAATATGGCTTTGATGTATCAGAGTTGCAATGTTGTGGAAGAATTCTTTTATAGCTCTCCCTCATGTGAGAGTTTGTCCTTTTTTGCCTTCTCCTCACTGAAGAGAGGGTGGCCTAAAGCTGGAGTCCAAGCTTAAAGGTGAGGTTTCTCTGTTTGTGAAAGGCTGTATGAGTGTTTTTTTAGGTCCCAATTCTGCATCTCCTGGGGATAGAGGGCATTTCCCATCCTTTTAAAGCTTTTTGGGGCAAAAAGTTATATGAAACTGGAAAAGAGCAACACCCACACACCTTGTTTTGTGGGGCTATTCCTACATAAGAATTCTGCATCTGGATGTTGGATGTTGTGACCCACCCAGTGACAACTAGCTTAAGGAGCTGCAGTGTTTGTAATTCAACCTCCTTTATATTCCTCTCCTACTTAACAACTTAAAGTAAAACACTGAAAACCACATTCAAGTTTGTACCTGTGTTTTTTTTTTTTTAGAGGTGCAAGATACACCCTTTTGACAAGGTATGCTTAGGAGTCATTCCTACTTTTAAGCTAAAGTCCTTCTAGGTGAAGGCACTAAACATTTTGGAAATGCAGAATCCTAAGTGTTAAGACCCCAATTAGCAGAGGTTCAAAACCTAGATGTTGCTGCAGCATTGTGTAGGGTATCCTACTTGTGTAGGGTATCCTTCTTTAACCAGAGTGCCGTGGTACCCTGGGGTGCCTTCTAAGTGCTTTAGAGTTGCTCTGGCAAAATGCCTAACACTGCCCCAGGCTGCCCAAAAACTGTTCACAAGCATGCAAGTGGATCCAGCCTGCCTTTTTGTTAACAAAGACACAGGTTTTTACTGTGCGGTATTACAACCAGCCTCTGATATCCTAACAGTCCATGACGTCATCAATCAATAAGGAGCACATCAGGTGCTCCTTGTTTGGCCATCCCCTGTCCCTCTCCATCAGCAATGGGGTCATGTTAGTTATGTGAGGGAGAGAAACTGAAGAAGAGAACACTAGTCAGTACAAGTGGGCACCCAACATTAGTCACCTCAATATTGGGTGGCCTATGTGTGTGGATGTTGCTGTGTTATGTAAAAGTATTTGTTTAGTTTTTTACATTTTAGAATGAGTGCCTCGAGAAGAGGGAATGCAGAATTAAACTGGGACCTGTGACAAAAAAGGTTGAGTGAGAAACACTTGTGTAGTTGGTCGCAGAACAGTATCATGTAGAAGGTAATTTCACGTGACCTCCCCCCCCCCCAAAACCTCCATTATATATGTAATCCAAAGATTCAAAATTTGATCTGGTTAATTTTGAGGCCAGAAAAAAATATCACCAAACGAATCTATAACATTTTGGACTTTAATCAGACAGGCATTTGGATCAGATAGGTGGAGAACCTAGTCAAAGTTTACCCACTTAAGGACCTCCGCATGTACATTGGCAGAATGGCACATACAGGCACATTGGCGTACCTGTATGTCTCTGCCTAGACGTGGGTCAGGAGTCCAATCTGACCCCCCAGGTACATGCGGCGGTTCCGTAGGCTGTGGGAGCGATCCGGGATGAGGGGGCGGCTGTTCGTTTTTGTCCGCCCCTTCCGGATCGCTCCCAGCCAATGCCCGTCCACCACCCGACCTCTTCCTGTGTAAACCGCTGCTGAGGAGAGAAGACATCACAAGTGAGTTTCCACAACACTACACTGACACAGTAACACACAGGCATATACCCCCCCCCCCCCCCGATCACCCCCCCCACCCCCCTGTCACAGTGTCACTGAATGCAGTGATCATATATGTACTGATCACTGAATTTAGTGTCAGTGTGACAGTTAGTGTGACGGGCAGTTAGTGTTAGGTCCAGGGTAGCCCCTGTACCCCCCCTAATAAAGTTTTAACCCCTTGATAACCGCTCTGGTTAACCCTTTCACCCCCTATTGCCAGTGTCACTAAGCGATAATTTTTCTGATCGCTGTATTAGTGTCACTGTTGCCGCTAGGTAGCTAGTTTTTTTTTTATTGCAATTTTTTTTTACTAAAGACATGTGGCTGAATACATTTTGGCCTAAATGTTTGACTAAAATGTTGTTTATTTGATTTTTCTTTTAACAAAAAGTAAAAAATATTGTTTTTTTTTCCAAAAATGTCGCTCTATTCTTGTTTATAAAGCAAAAAAATTAAATCGCATTAGTGATCAAATACCATCAAAAGAAAGCTCTATTTGTGGGGAAAAAAAGGACGCAAATTTTGTTTGGGAGCCACGTCGCACGACCGCGCAATTGTCTGTTAAAGCAATGCAGTGCCAAATTGTAAAAAACGCCTCTGGGCATTTAGCAGCATATTGGTCCGGTCCTTAAGTGGTTAAACACTTTTTCAAATTGAATAGTTTGTATGATGTGCCAAAAGTTATCACATTTTAATCACAAGCTCAGAATCAATGAGGATGTGCCATGTGTCAAGCACAAAGCACCGAAAAGCCAACTGTTTTCACAAAGCTTAACTAATGGGAGGCGATAAAGAAGTTTATCCCTTTGTTAAAGGCTTTTGCAGTAGCAAGATACCTTGTTACTCTAATGCCCACATTGGATCTTATCTAGACACATCTCTACTTATGTTTAATATGCAAGGCTGTTGACCTGCCAAGTATAAACTTAGAGAAATCTGTATTAATTAGACAGGCTACAACTTGATTTAATTAACTGGCAAGGAGCTTTGTGAGAATCTAGATATGTTTTGAAGAGAAATATTTCTGGAATACTTTCTGAGCTTATGCATAAGTATAATTACTGCATGAAAGGCTGAATGGGACAAATTTTGTTGCTTAAAGGTGTGCTAATCAGCAAATTAAATCCAGTTGCCAGGATGATAACAAGCGTAAAGTGATTAATTCAGAAAGTTGTGTTGTGGGTAAGGGAAATTGCAGCATAATCTTATTATAGGTAATAAGGTTGGAAATGGTTCAGGAAGATGGTCTTTAAATGAAACCTTTCCTATGAGAAATACATTAGCAGCCATTGTTTACCTTTATGAAAATGCTAGTTTGGCTGCTTCCAGCATCGTTCTTTTCTGATTCATGGTTTTTAAGCAAGCATGCAGATTAGAAAGTGGTAGTTAGAGTTACTTATCTGCATTCATGTTGTGGTTCAGTGTCTCAGAAGGCACCTGCACTTCAAATCTAGCACAGGAATATGTTGGCACACAAAAGGTTAGCCAACGATGCAAAGATCCTGATGCAGATGAAGTAACTTTACAAACCAGTGGTTAGGTTTACATTTGTAAGAATGCATGTTAAGTTATAAAATAGAAACTATGTAAAGGTTTTTTATTTTGGTTGGAAAAAAAGGGATTTTTAAATACAGCTTACCTGTAAAATCCTTTTCTTGGAGTACATCACGGGACACAGAGCGGCATATTCATTACTATATGGGTTATATGGAGTACCTTCAGGTGTGGACACTGGCAATCTCAAACAGGAAGTCCCCTCCCTATATAACCCCCTCCCCTAGAGGGAGTCCCTCAGTTTTGTAGCAAGCAGTATGCCTCCCAAAATGTTTCCCCAAAAGAGGGGTGGGAGCTCTGTGTCCCGTGATGTACTCCAAGAAAAGGATTTTACAGGTAAGCTGTATTTAAAAATCCCTTTTTCTTTCTCGTACATCACGGGACACAGAGCGGCATATTCATTACTATATGGGATGTCCGAAAGCAATGCTTTAATGAGGGGAGGGAGACATCTTCCAAAGAAGGATTCAATTTAGAGGTATACTCAAATAATAATAATAATAATAATTCCAACTTAGTCAAGAAAAAACTTTTTTTTTTTTTTTTTTTCTTTTTTACAACCAAGGGTGCTTCTGATCCCGAGGATCTTAAACTGCAGCCTGTAGTACTGCCTGTCCAAAGGCAGAATCCGCATTCCTTCTCACGTCTAGTTGATAAAACTTTGTAAACGTGTGGACTGATGACCATGTCGCCGCCTTGCATATCTGAGCCATAGAGATCTGATGGTGTGCTGCCCAGGAGGCGCCCATGGCCCTGGTAGAATGGGCCTTTACCGACAAAGAAGGAGGCAACCTCTTCAAACCGTAGGCTTGAATGATTAATTGTCTAATCCATCTCGAGATGGTGGATTTTGCAGCTGCCTGCCCCTTCTTGGGGCCATCTGGTAGAACGAATAACACATCTGTCTTCCGGATCTTTTCTGTAGCTTTAAGATAGGCCTTCATGGCCCGGACAATATCCAAGGTATGCAGCAACCCCTCCTTTCTAGATGTGGGTTTTGGAAAGAAGGATGGAAGTACCAAATCCTGGTTCAAGTGAAATTTGGATATAACCTTTGGTAGAAAGGAAGGATGGGGCCGGAGAACTGCCCTGTCCTTATGCAGAACGAGATATGGTTCCTTACACGATAAGGCTGCTAATTCTGACACTCTCCTGGCCGAAACTATGGCGACCAAGAAAACCAACTTTCTTGTCAGTAAGACTAAAGGAATCTCAGCCAACGGCTCAAAGGGTTGTTTCTGTAGAGTGGACAGGACAAGATTTAAGTCCCATGGACAAATTGGTGACTTGACAGGAGGATTAATACGCAAGACCCCCTGTAAGAAGGTCTTTACCAGCGAGTGGGTGGCCAGCGGCCTCTGAAACCACACTGACAGAGCTGAGATCTGTCCCTTGATTGTGCTTAGTGCCAGGCCTTTATCCACTCCTAGCTGGAGAAAACTTAACACCCTATCAATAGTATATTTGCGGGAATTCCATCTTTTGGATTCACACCAGCCTACGTAGTTCCTCCACACCCTGTAATAAATCACCCTGGAGACCGGCTTTCTAGCCCTAATCAGGGTAGGAATTACCTGCCTAGACAGACCTCTACCCCTGAGAATCAGGGATTCAGCCTCCAGGCCGTCAAATTTAGACGCTGTAATGTAGGGTGGAGGATCGGGCCTTGTGAGAGTAGGTCTGGTTGTAGAGGAAGAGTCCAAGGGTCTCCCACTGCCATCTTCAGGACTAGTGAGTACCAAGTCCTCCGGGGCCAAGCCGGAGCTACTAGAATGACTGGCTTGTGCTCCACTCTGATCCTGCGCAACAGGCGAGGGAGTAACTGTAGCGGAGGGAATGCATATAGAAGTTTGAATTGATGCCAAGGGCAAACCAACGCATCGGTTCCGCAGGCCATAGGATCCCTCGCTCGAGACACGAACCTGTCTAGTTTCTTGTTGAACCTGGATGCCATTATATCTACGTCCGGCATTCCCCACCTCTGGCAGATTGTCTGAAAGACCTGGGGATGCAGAGACCACTCCCCTGGCAACAGACTCTGGCGACTTAAGAAGTCTGCCTGCAGGTTGTCCACTCCGGGAATGAATATCGCCGAAATGCAGGGTACATGAATCTCTGCCCACTGAAAAATCAAGCTCACCTCCCTCTGAGCGGCCTGACTCCTGGTTCCCCCTTGGTGGTTTATGTATGCCACCCCCGTGGCATTGTCTGACTGGATTCTCACCGGGAACCCCTGTAATCTGGAGGTCCATGCCAGAAGGGCTAGGCGAGCAGCTCTGATCTCCAAGATATTGATGGGGAGCTGCCTCTCTGCTTTCACCCAAGTTCCCTGGCGAGAGAACCCCTCGAAGACCGCCCCCCAGCCTGCCAGGCTGGCGTCTGTGGTAACTACCTTCCAGACAACAGGGCTGAAGGATTTTCCCTTTAGAAGATTCTGAGGGTTCAACCACCAGGCCAGGCTTTGTCGGACCCTTGATGATAGCGTCAAAGGGGACTCTAAGGCATGTGCCCTCTTGCCCCAGGCTGCTAGAATGGCTGCCTGTAGGACGCGAGTGTGGATCTGAGCGTATGGTACTGCCTCGAACGTGGCCACTAGCTTGCCTAGTAATCGCATACACAGGCGAATAGTTGGTTTTTTCTTGCTTAGAACCAACTGAACCAACCCCTTGATAGCCTCGATCTTTACAAGGGGCAGGAACACCCTTTGCTGTTCTGTGTCTAACCTCATGCCGAGGTATTCCAACTGCTTTGTAGGCTGGAACGCTGACTTTCCCCGGTTTAGGACCCAGCCGAATCCTTCGAGGTACCGAACCGTGAGGTTTACTGCCTGTTGCAGACCCGGCCGTGAGTGATCTATGATTAAAAGGTCGTCCAAGTATGCTAGGACTGTGACCCCTTGGATCCTTAAATTGGCCAGAACTGGGGCTAGGATCTTCGTGAATACCCGGGGGGCGGTGGCCAGCCCGAAGGGGAGCGCCCTGAATTGGAAGTGTCGCTGCCCCACCGCGAAGCGTAAAAATCTTTGATGCGACTGAAAGATTGGTACATGAAGGTAAGCATCCTTTATGTCTATGGAGGCCAGAAAATCAGAGTTAGTCTTACCGGAAACTCTGTTTCCAGGAGTCTTCCAGGACAGCCCTTGAGAGATGGAGCTCCTCCCTGGACAGGAAACACATCACCTCCAGCTTTTTAAAAGGCGGTCCCTCAGGCATCTGGTCAGTTTTACTCCAAGAACCGAAGGACAGAGCTGAAAAACAGTTAATGACATACATACATATTATCCATGCATATATACATACCCACATAAATACCTACCTTAAGCATAGGGTGGGAACGTGCTGTCCTGGAAGACTCCTGGAAACAGAGTTTCCGGTAAGACTAACTCTGATTTTCCCAAGGCGTCTTCCAGGACAGCCCTTGAGAGGATGAGCAAGCACTCACCAGATTAGGGTGGGACTACCGCCTGCAGGACTTTCCTCCCAAAGGCCTGATCTTGGCTACTTAGGACGTCCAGTCGGTAATGTCTAATGAACGTGGACATGCTTGACCACGTAGCGGCCTTACATATTTGTTCCGGGGTAGCGCCGGCTCTCTCTGCCCAGGACGTGGCTAACGCCCTTGTAGAGTGAGCTTTCAAACCTTGCGGAGGATCCAAGTGTAGGGCTTTATACCCTTCCAAGATGGCCAATTTAATCCATCTGGCTAGAGTCCCTCTTGAAGCTTGTTTTCCTTTTCGATTACCAGAAAAAAGAACAAACAATGCATCTGATTTTCTAAAGTCTTTAGTTACTTCCAAATAGACTAAAAGACATCTTCTGACGTCCAGCCAGTGTAGCTGTTCTTCTTTGCTATTTCTTGGTTTATTGCAAAAAGAAGGAAGTATAATGTCCTGACTCTTGTGGAAGGCAGAGGCGACTTTTGGCACAAAGGACTGATCTGTTTTTAGAATAACCTTATCCTCCAAAATTTGCATGTACGGATCCCTAATTGAGAGCGCCTGAAGTTCGCTGATTCTGCGGGCAGAAGTCATAGCGATCAAAAAAATTGTCTTTAAAGTAACCAGCTTTAAGGATGCCTCTGATATCGGCTCAAAAGGCTCTTTAATGATTGCTTTCAACACCAGAGATAGGTCCCACGTCGGTATCTTACGGCATGGGGCCGGGCGTTGTTTGGCAATTGCTTTGCAAAATCGACTAATAAGCGGGTCTTTTTGTAGGGAGCGTTGAACATAAACTGAAAGGGCAGCAATTTGAACCTTAATCGTGCTTAAGGCCAGTTTCTTGTCGATGCCTTCTTGTAAGAACTCCAAAATCGTTGGGGAATCATGTTCCCTCTTTCCATTCTCTTTTAGCCAGAGATTGAATTTTTTCCAGTGTTTCAGATAAATCGCTCTGGTAACTGGTTTGCGACTCTGTAACAGAGTTCTGATTACTCTATCTGATAGACCCTTAGACTTCAGGATGTCTATCTCAGAAACCAGGCCGCTAGATTCAGAAAGGCCGGATTGGGGTGCCGAACCGGACCTTGAGTCAACAGATCTTGACTGCACGGCAACATCCATGGTGGACGATCCGCTAACGCTAGTAGAAGCGAAAACCACGCCCTTTTTGGCCAAAAAGGGGCTATCAGGATAAGGGAAGTCTTTTCCATCCTGTACTTGGCCAGGACCTTCGGCAAGAGGTGCAGAGGTGGGAAAGCATATGTCAGGGAGAATGACCATGCGCTTTGAAGGGCATCGACTGCCACCGGCCGATCCCTGGGGTTCAGTGAGAAAAACTCTGGAAGCTTGGTATTCCTCCTGTTGGCGAACAAGTCGACCTCCGGAAGACCCCATTTGGACACTATCTTGGCAAAGACTGTCGGATCCAGAGACCATTCTTCTTGAGAGACTGATTGTCTGCTCAAAAAATCGGCTAGATTGTTTTGCGTACCCTTGAGATGGACAGCTGAAAGTGACTCGAGATTCTCTTCTGCCCAAACAAAGACTTCCTTTGTTATGCCCATCAGGGCGGGATTCCTGGTCCCTCCTTGTTTGTTCAAATACGCTACAGTAGTTGTATTGTCCGACCTGATCTGTAGATGTTGATGCTTGAGCCGCCCTTGGAATGCTGCGATCCCTTTGGCTACGGCTTTTAACTCCCGATAATTTGAGGAGCGTTTCTTTTCTAGATGATTCCAGGTGCCTTGTGCCATCTGACCTTCTAGGTGGGCTCCCCAACCTTGGTTGCTGGCGTCCGTGGTCAAGATGCGTGTCACAGGTGGGTTCCACAGTAGACCTCTGTTCAGGTGGTTTTGGTCTCTCCACCACCAGAGAGCCTGCTTTGTTTTTTCTGGCAGGTATATCTTCTCCTCTAAGTCTTTTCCTGTGAGATTTTGAAGGAGAAAAGACTGGAGTGGCCTTTGGTGGAACCTGGCCCATCTGACTGCTGGGATGGAGGCTGTCATGAGGCCTAAGACTGACATTATCTCCCTTACTGTGACCGGGAGATTTGTCTGCAACCGAGCTACTCGTTGATTTAGATGATCGATTTTTTCTTGTGGGAGAAAGGTCCTTTGTTCTGTAGAATCTACTATGTAGCCCAGGAACAGGATTTCCTGCGTGGGAATGAGGATTGACTTTTCCCTGTTGACTATCCAGCCTAACTGAGTCAACCACTGCTGAACGACCACTAGGTCCTCGAGTAGCTTTTGTTTTGTGGATGCCAGGAACAACAGGTCGTCCAAGTAGGGGACAACTGTTATTCCTTGGAGTCTTAGAGGGGCCAAAGTTTCCGCAAGGATTTTGGTAAAGATCCTCGGAGACGAGGAGAGACCAAAGGGGAGGGCCTGGCTCTGATAGTGGAAAATCTTTTCCCCTATCCGGACAGCTATGCGAAGGAACCTTTGGGAGCTTAGTCTGATAGGAATGTGAAGGTAGGCATCCTTCAGATCTATCTTTGCCATGAAGCAGTTTCTCTGAAGTAAATTCTTGACAGAATAAATGGATTCCATCCGGAATTTTTTGTATCGAATGACTGTATTCAGTGGTTTCAGGTTGAAAATCAGGCGATACTTCCCTGATGGTTTTCGTACCAGAAAGACGTGCGAGTAAAAACCATGGCCTTCTTCTTGTTTGGGGACTGGTATTAGGACTTTTTGATCTACAAATTCTCCTATGAGAAGCTGTAGTGCCTGTGCCTTTACTGGGTCCTTTGCCAGCTGTGTAACCAAGAATCTTGTTGGTGGCAACTGACTGAACTCCAGGGCATAACCCTTTCCTATAACTCCCCTGACAAAGTTGTTGGAGGTCAACTTCATCCATTGTGGAAGGAAATCCCCCAGTCTTCCTCCCACTTGGATCCTGGCCTCATTGAGATTTGGGGTTTTTATCAGGAGGGTTAAAGAGCACTTTAGCTTTTTGCTTCCCTCCTTGCGCCCCCCAGGGTCTATTTGGCTTGCCTTTCTCTTGAGTCTTCTTTTGCCCCTTAAAGGAACGAAAAAACTTCCTATTAAAAGGTTTTTTCTTTTCAGGAAAAGTCCTCTTTTTATCCGCCGTGCGTTCTAATGCTTCATCTAGCGGAGTGCCAAATAAAAGGTTACCTGAGAAAGGGACGCTACAAAGACGTAATTTAGATGTGGTGTCTCCTGGCCAAGTTTTGAGCCAAAGAGTTCTCCTCGCTGCGACTGACAGTGAAGCTGACCTGGCTGACAGTTTTACCGATTCTGCCGACGCATCTGCGATAAAACCGACTGCCTTAAACAGCATTGGAAGAGATTTTAATAAATCTTCTCTAGGAGTACCCGCTGTCAGGTGTTCCTGTAGCTGTTTGAGCCAAAACTCTAAATTACGGGCTACACATGTAGTTGCCAGGGCTGGCTTAAGATTAGCCATGGCTGCGTCCCAGGATCTTTTGAGGATAACATCTCCCCTCTTGTCCATGGGGTCTGCTAAATGTCCCATGTCCTCAAACACTAAGTCTGAGTGTTTTGAGACTTTTGACAGGGGGGCATCCAGTTTTGGGGACTGGTTCCAGACTGCCTTAGGGTCTTCCTCAAAGGGAAATCTTCTTTTCAAACCGCTAGAAAAGAAAGGCCTTTTGTCAGGTTCCTCCCATTCCCTCAGCACCAGGTCTGACATCAGCTTGTGCACCGGAAAAACTTTTTGTTTTTTCTTGCTTAACCCCTGATACATTTTATCATGACGTGAGAGAGAAGTTTTTTCTTCCTTCATCTCTAACGTTTCATGAATAGCCCCAATTAATTCATCTACCTCTTCCTGGGAGAGCTTGAATCTAGTGGGTGTGCGGGAGTCATTCTGATCATCTTCTTGCCCAGAATCTGAATGGGAGGAATCTGAATCAGGAATTCTAAGGGAAATCTCCTCATTCTCCACAGGATCACCTGCTCCTGATGCTACCGGAGTGGGAGAGGTGGGCACCTCTTGCTGTGTGGTGGCTGGCGTTGGGATTTGCGAATCAGCAATAAGTTTCCTAAAGGACTGAAAAGTTGCTTTCATCTCCTCTTTAAAAGAACCCAAAAATTTGTTAAGTGGGGAATCCTCTTCACTGCTTATCACAGTAGAAATACAGGGTCCACAAAGGCTCTTGGTATAACCTGATGCTAATCTTGCATTACAAGTGGCACACTTCTTTTTGCTAGAAGGGGCTTTAACACTGTGGTCTTTTGGATCTTTCTGGTAGGAAACAAAAGAAAGAGACATCCTCCTTTAAGAAAAGGTATCTCCAGCCTGCCATCCTAAGGTGCCCACTGAGCTAAACATAGGCAAACATTCCTATCTAGCTCCCCTTCTAAAACAGGTGAAATACACAGGAAAAAAGAGCTCTGGCACAGCCAGCCTACCTGTGAAGAGCCGGCGCTAGACTCCCCTGGCGCGTGTACAGCGTCCATCTTGTCTGTATACAGGCAGCGTTCAGCCCACGCTTGCTGCCTTTTAAAACGCCGGCTCGGCCTTCCAACCTTCCCGCGCCAGAAACCGGAACCACAGCTTCCGGCGCTCAGTGATGACGCGCATCCTGGCCTGGAAGTTACGCCCAGCGACTTCCGGGTCACGGCGTCCACCGCAAGGAAAGAATTCCTTCGCCGCTAACGCCGCCCGCCTGACGCGCGCCATCACCGCCAACTCCCTCGCCGGGCACCGGGGGAAGGAGGAAACGGGGAACTCCAGACCCAGTCGGAGGGAACCCGCGGCCAAAGGAGGAGAGATCGATCGGGTCAGTACAGCCCAGCTGTCTTCCCTCAGCCCCTGGAGATGGACTCCCTCCCGGATCCATCCCCCAGCAAAAGACGGTTCCCAGGTGACATGTCTCCTCCGACTGAGGAAACACATAAAACTGACCAGATGCCTGAGGGACCGCCTTTTAAAAAGCTGGAGGTGATGTGTTTCCTGTCCAGGGAGGAGCTCCATCTCTCAAGGGCTGTCCTGGAAGACGCCTTGGGAAAATCGTCCCTCTGAAGCGCGGCGGCTGCTGACCGGATGGATTCCATCCGGAAGGAACGAACCCTTAGGTAACCGTTTAACCTTTTTAGGTCCAAGATTGGCCTGACATCGCCGTTGGGCTTTGGTATGACAAAGAGATTGGAATAGAAACCTAGCCCTTGCTCTTGGGCTGGCACCTCTATTATTACGTCCTGGCAAAGCAGGTGATCCAAAACTGCCAGCAATGAGGCCTTCCTTGCTGGATCCTTTGGTAGCCTTGATTCTTGAAAATGAGGCGGAAGGACACCTTAGAAACTCCAGTCTGTAGCCCCATGCTGCAGGATGTTTGTCCAGCAAAACGATCCAATCTTCTCCCATCTCCGTGGGTAGCGTAGTAGACCTTCAGGCCCTGGGGTCCTATGAAGGTACCCACTGTCCTGGACCTATATAGCACCCTGGCAAACAGGCACTTATGGTTTTTACAAACTCCAAGTCCTGGGCCCAGGGTCCAGCCCTCCAAAGAGGAGCATTATAGGCAAAACCCCACGGTTTGGGGCCCGGGTACTGTCCACTTTGGCACTGAGGCTCCTTGGACAGATCCGGTTAGCCCGCCCTTAATCCCAAGGATGTGGAGCAAAGCTATTCCGTGACCAACACCTAAGACACTGGCGAAAAAACTGAGGGACTCCCTCTAGGGGAGGGGGTTATATAGGGAGGGGACTTCCTGTTTGAGATTGCCAGTGTCCACACCTGAAGGTACTCCATATAACCCATATAGTAATGAATATGCCGCTCTGTGTCCCGTGATGTACGAGAAAGAAAGGAACGGTTTTGAACCACTTTCTTAGAATTAAATTCACAGAGCCCTGGGATAGGTATCCGGAGTGCGCTGCTATGCAAATGGCAACTACAGCCATTGTAGTCAATAGACATGTGCATTTGTTTTTGTCCAAATGCATTTTAGTACTAATTTCAGGTATTTTCACGTTCGTTTTAACAAACGATAACGAATGTGCAGAGTCCGAAATCAGAAAGGTCCGAAATAAAAAAAATGCTTTATTTTCATTTTTTTGCGACAAAAGTTCGATAAAGATAAAAGATTTGATATGACGGTGACAATAGCAATCTGTGTCTATCAAATCTGCAGTCAAATGTGCCTAACCTAACTATTAGTCTAAGATTATTTGACATAGAGAGAAAAATTAGACATTATAGAGACATGAAAATTCGACAAATCAGTAAAAACATACGATCGCCACGAGCGGACATTTATGGTCAAATGCTCCACCCATAGGCTATAGAAGAATTCTAATGTTGGTTGACTAGTAATAATAATTAATAAATATAATTACTACTAGTCATACAACATTAGAATTCTACTAAAGCTTGTGGGGGGAGAATTCGATCAGAAACGTATAATTGCGGTGTCGTACAGTTTAGCTGCTTCGTCGAATCTTCTTAGAACATTCGACAGACACCATAAGCCTTTAATGACAGATTCGACCTTAATTAATTCAGATTTTCAGACAAATGCATTTTTTAACAAAACTAATTGGATAAAAACATATTTTGGAAGTAACCAAATAATTGTATTTTTCGGACGATTACGAAATTCCGAAACAAAATATTTCAGTGTGCACATGTCTAGTAGTCATGATCTGATTCAACTCCTTTTCTCCTCCATGCCACCAAATGCAATGGGTTTCCTTAAAGTGGATGTAACCTACTCTCATCTTTTTTTAAAGTAATGCCATAGTGCATTCTATAAAGGATATACATGCCTCCTGCATGTATCCTTACCTTTTAAATATCTCCCCCTTCTTTTTTTGGAGCCCCTGTTAAATTGTGGATTCAGTGAGCGAGCCTGATGTACGGCGCTCGGTGGGCAGAGTCATGACATCTCCAGACTCTCCGCCCACCTCTACACTCGCGCCTGGCAGGAATGAAAAGTGCGCACACAGGAGAAGAAGAGCGTGCTCATGGCCGCTGTCAATATATGTGCGACTGTCCAGTGACAGTCTGGCATGATGGTGTAGCGCGGACAGCTGTAAGCAAGCACGGATCCCCCTGAATGTCTTTTCCAGGGAGGGAGAGAAGGAGAAGCGGCTGAGCTAAAGCCATGCAGGGAGATCGGTGCTCACGGCTGTCCCTCCGCTGCACCGATCACCACCGTGTTCTCCTCCACTAACTCCCCTCACCTTCTTCTCTTTCCCCATTCTCTCCGCCTTATCCTCCCACTGTGTCTTCCTCCTATGTTCCCCCCCTCATCCCCCGCAGCCGGCTCCCCTCCTCTCCCACGGGCTAGGGGGGGGGTTAATCTGTCAGGATGGAGAGCGGAGGAAAGGACTGGTATATATTTAATTTACCGGTCCTTTCCTTTTCTGAATGGGACATATAGAGAGTGTTCGTTACTGAACGCTCTATGTCTTGCGATAACTGTGTGTTACTCTCCATTCATCTTCACTGTGGGAAAAGGAGTGGGGAATCTGTGACCTCACTCCCGTTCTCTGTCTCAAAGGGGAGATTGTCAGGGGTCCGTTTTGACCCCTGACATCTCACCAAAGCCCCCCAATAGAGCTCATAAAAAATAAAACTGCAATGAATATTAAAAAAAAAATTGTAGAAAAAAAGATAAAAAATAATTACTTACACTGACACAAATTGATTGTGAAAAAAAATTAAGCAATGCGATCCGATTCATGTCCAAACTGTCAGTTCGCAGTGCGATATTCAAGCTGAAATGGGGGTGTCATTACCATTGTATGACACTCACCAGCAGTTCGCATATGGCAGTGTGAACTGCCGTGCGAGTCGGGTGTGATGTGGGAACCCGCAGTGGATTCGCAGGGTTCCCAAATCACACCAGTGTGAACCAAGCCTCAAAGCATACAGCCTACCAATGTCACCTGACTGCTCCCACCAAATCTCGGTTCACACTGGTGCGATTCGGGAACCCTGCGAATACACTGCGGGTACCCACATCGCTCCTGACTCGCATGGCAGTTCACACTGCCATATGCGAACTGCTGGGGAGTGTCATACCCCATTTCAGCTTGCATATCGCACTGCGAACTGACAGTTAGGACATGAATCGGATCAAATGGGTGTGAACACCTATGCGATTCTGGTGTGGTCCAAAAAAATGGCCCTGTGCGTGAATGAGTTGCGATTTCAGCCATCCAGTTTGTATGGCCGAAATTGCATCGCACAGAAATCGAATGTGATCTAAACAGCAGTGCAGTGCAAATCACTTGCGATCTCGCACAGCGCGCTAATGTGAACCAGCCCTAAGTTCATTCAGCCTTACTGGGTGTAAGTATAAAAAGTGAGAAATCCACCCCTCCCCCACATAACACATCCTGATAATATAGGAATGTTGCATATGTGATCAGATGACCTCAGACACACACACTGCAGTATAACAATAATAATAAGATCACTGAAGCTCGGACTAAATACATCTCCCCTAATCACTTGTCTATGTATATTCTGATGGCTGTTCAGTGCAGCATTTCCTCATCACACTGAACTGTGGATCACACCACAAATTATGAAAACCTCTAGTCAAAACACAGGAAACGCAGCCAATCCTGGGAGAGTTGGAGGGGGGAGAAGAGGAGATTGAAGCTGGATTAACTGTGTGGCAAGACTGGGCACAGATGATAGGAAATCTTATTCTCTACATTGTGACATAAAAAATAAAAAAAATTAAAATTATAATAACATGCTATGGGTTTTGAAGATCCAGGAATAATCCTAGAATGCAGGCAGGCAGCTGCCTTATGGACATATAGTCAATTTAAATGGTACAAATAGCCATCAGATTCACTTTTAGGAGTATGCAACAAGTCCCTTAATATGTACTGTACTACAACTTTTTATATTCATGATCAATAAAAATTATTCTGGTAGACAACCATGTTTTACCATAAAAAGTACTGTTTGCAATTTAAAATCTGTATATAATAAAATGATAGATAATCCCTGTTAGTTGCATAGCATATATATTTGCAAAGTTGGTCTATTGAGCTACAAGCTATTTTTTTTATAAGCATTTTATTGAAATGAAACATCAGGTGCATAGGATCTATAAATAATTGTATACCGTTCCAGAAATCAATGTTCATAAAGATAAAAAAAAAATGCTTGCACATGATTGGATCATTAAGCTAAACAAAAATTCAGTCCCCACAGATTAATATTGCTTTTCTTCTGTAAATTGATAGAATATCCCTTCACTGAGAAATTACTGCACAATGCACTTATATTCCCTTTTATGTTCTTTGTGTCCCTCTGCTGTTTGAGGGACACAAAGAATATGCCTAATTACCAAGTAGTTACACTTTTTCTATTCAATACTTTCAAATACCACATAATTTTGATTTTTGTCGGTCATAGTCTGATCATTGGAGGCAAGCACACCGAGTTCCCAACTAGAGAACTGACCATGTGGTGTTCTCCTGCTTAGTGTAGTCAGTTTTTAATCAATCAAAAAGAACCTGCAGAAATGCATTAATTTCACACAAAGGAAGCAATACAAAGAGAATAGAATACTTTCTCATACAAGTACATGGTACAGCAGGCACATATCAGGAATATGAAATGTTGGGGTAACCAACACTTTAATAGAGATTTTGTCTTGCTGTCCAACACATCTGAGCCACTTCTCTTCATGTACCACATAGGTACCTTGCATAATATTTCAAACAATGCTACATGTATATTAATTTTCTTTTTTTAGTACAACACTGAAGCCCTTTACAATGAATACAGAGGCATTCACATAAATCCTGGGCCCTGTGGAAGCTTACAGTCAAATTACCTTCCATAGTTATACAGCCTCACATGTTTGGTAATTTTGGTAGAAGTTGATTTACTTGTCGGTATGTGTTTGGGCTATGGGAGGATTCCAGAGAACTGGAAAAAAACTTTTCCATGCAGAAAAGTCTCTTGATAGGAAATAAACTCTGTGATATTTGGGTGCCATTTAAGAGTAATTTGTCTTCTGTTTCTACATCCTTTAAAATCTTTTTTTTTTTGCACAAAAATAGATTAAAAAAAAAGGATACAATCTCACGAGTCCTATCTTCAATTACAGAGTTGCAGAAAAGCACTAATTTATCCAAAAACTCCATGGTGATTAAAAGAAAATGTTAATTAATACACTGTTTAAGCCACCTATTTTGGCTACTAGTCCATTTTTGTAGGTTTGCAGAGAGCCATTAATTGTGCATTTTCGTTTTTGCCAGTAAAGAAAAGGTAATGTTTGGAATTAGCTTGCTAAATCATCAGAAAGGCATGTAAGACAGTTAGGCCTCGTACACACAAGCAAATGAATCTGATCAAATCGGTCTGACAGACCGATTTGGTCAGATTTGTCTGCTGGCTGTTTTGGTTTGATCGCTGTACACACGATCAAACCAAAATCCCGCCGGCAGACAGCGCGGTGACGTGGCGGTGATGTTGACACCGCCACGTCACCGCACCAGGAAGTAAAACACTTCCGCGAATGCGTCTAATCCATTCGACGCATGTGCGGGCAGATATGTCTGCTAGTTAGCATACTAACCAGCAGACATATCGGTCCGACGGGTTCCCAGCAGACAGATTTTAAAGCAGGCTTTAAAATCTGTCTCCTGGACCATACACACGATCGAATCTGTCTGCTGAGACGGTCTGTCAGACCGTTTTCAGCAGATAGATTTGATCGTGTGTACGCGGCCTTAGACTCAGTCATTCTGATACATACATGCACTTTATCTCCTCCTCAGTGAAAGGTCACGTTAACTCAATGCTTTAGAAAAAAACTGTTTCAAAAACAGTTTAAGCTAACCCCAGGCAGAAAAAGCCTTTTTAAGGCACCTATATATTAGCTGACAAACCATTTCCCGATTTATAAAAGCAAGTGGTATAAGCACCTCATAATGACTTGGTTATAGTGTTTTATAATCCCCTGTACATTAAAACTTAGGGAGAGGGAGGAGCAGCATCAGAAGTCAAACAGGTGTAATGCTGTGCATTTTTGCTGACAAGGAAGACGCTGGCATGAGCAGAGGGATGATCCCATCTATATGCCACTCCTACTTCACTGTCAAATCACAAGGGGCAAGGAAGAGCCTGAAGCCATGTACACACGTACGGTTTGTCTGATGAAAACAGACCGATGGACCGTTTTCTTCGGTTAAATGGATCATGTGTGGGACCCATCGGTTAAAATAGAACATGTTTTAAAATGTTTCTATGGATAAAAAAACAATAGAAAAAAACGATCGTCTGTGTGGAAGTCCATCGGTCAAAAATCCACGCATGCTCAGAACCAAGTCAACGCATGCTCGGAAGCATTGAACTTCATTTTTCTCAGCACGTCGTAGTGCTTTACGTCACCGCGTTGGACACGGTTGGATTTTTGACAGATGGTGTGTAGGCAAGACTGATGAAAGTCAGCTTCATCGGATATCCGACGAAAAAATCCATCGGATTAGATTCCATCAGATATCCGATCGTGTGTACAGGGCTTAACTGTACTGCCTAACTGCATAATTGAAATTAAGTCACCAGACTGGTATAGTTCTGTTTGTAAATCTTATGACAAAATGTACAGAAATACAAATCTTTTGGCATATAAATTAGCTATCGTAAATGCATTTTACCTGTGTATAGGGATGAGCCAAACACCCCTCAGTTCGATTTGCACCAGAACATGCAAACAGGCAAAGAAATTGTTGAATTGTTGGTCCCGGCAATACAGAGAAAAGTAATTGCCATTTTTTTTCAATTACTTTTATCTGTATTGCTGGGACCCGACAATTTATTAATAGTGTGAGTAGTTTTAAATGACTTTTTTTCTTCAGAAATGACACTTGTGCAGGGACAATTCTAAGCATGGGAAAGATTCGCTACTTTACAGGCATATTTTTGACACCCCCGGGTAGGAAATTTAAAGGAAAATTTCACTTTTATTGTTTCACTTTATTAAAATCACTGCTCCCGAAAAATTTGCCGCTTTTAAAACTTTTTTTTGCATTGATACAGGACCCAGATCCCAAAACACTTTTTAGGACAATAACTTGAAAATTAACCTTTAAAATTAGCACTTTAGAATTCTCCCATAGACTTTTACAGGGAGTTCTGCAGCTTTTCGAATTTGCCAAAAAACACCCCAAATTTTTCGCTGTTCGCCGAACTGGCGAACAGCCAAAGTTCGAGTCAAACTCATGTTCTACCAGAAATCAAAGCTCATCCCTACCTGTGTACAGTGCCTGGCAAAAGTATTCCACCCCCTTGGCTTTGTACCTATTTTGTTACATTACATCCTTTAGTTCAGTTTTTTTTTTTTTTCATTTGAATTATATGTGATGGATCAGAACACAATAGTCTAAGATGCTGAAGTAAAATTAGAAAAATATATCTATAAAACCATTTTTCAGAAATAAAAAACTGATAACTGGCATGTGCGTATGTATTCACCCCCTTTGTTATGAAGCCCAAAAAAAGCTCTGGTGCAACCAATTACCTTTAGAAGTCACATAATTAATGAAATGATGTCCATCTGTTTGCGATCTAAATGTCACATGATCTGTCATTACATATACACACCTTTTTTAAATTCCCCAGAGGCTACAACACCTAAGCAAGAGGCACTGCTAACCAAACACTGCCATGAAGACCAAGGAATTCTCCAAACAAGTAAGGGACAATGTTGTTGAGAAGTACAAGTCAGGGTTAAGTTATAAAAGAATATCCAAAACTTTGATGATCCCTAGGAGCACCATCAAATCTATCATAACAAAATAGAAAGAACATGGCACAACAGCAAACCTGCCAAAAGACAGCCTCACACCAAAACTCACAGACCGGGCAAGGAGGGCATTAATCAGAGAGGCAGCACAGAGACCCAAGGAGGAGCTGCAGAGTTCCACAGAAGAGACTAGAGTACCTATACACAGAATGACAATAAGCTGTACGCTTCATAGAGTTGGGCAGAGCGGCCAGAAGAAAGACATTATTTTCATCAAAAAACAAAATGCCACGTTTTGAGTTTCCAAAAAGGCATGTGGGAGACTCCCAAAATGTATGGAGGAAGGTGCTCTGGTCTGATGAGACTAAAATTGTACTTTTTGGCCATCAAAGAAAATGGTATGTCTGGTGCTAACCCAACACATTAAGATTGAAAATTAGACTAAAATGTGTGTTATAAAGCACATTCCAAGCCATGTAAATTAGTTTAGATAACGTTTTTGTTTTTTTATGATAAAAATGTCCTTTAGGAGTTACCGTAACAGCGAACATATTTTTAGATGTTACACAGGTATTCCCCTTTATCTGGGCTTTGACATATTGTACAGAAGGAGTCTGCTTAGATAGTTCCTTTATCCTGGGAATTTACCTAAATGCATTAAAGGTAGAAAGGATAAGGCCCCAAAATGGAACATGTCAGCAGAGGTTGACTACTGGATTTGATTGCAGCCTATCAGAGCACAAGAATTTGCAAAAAACTCCAACGAGCATCGAGTGCTCCCGCCCACACTCGGGTGTCCGTTTATGAAGCAGTGAACAGCAGTGATCCCAAGGATCACCACTGATCACAGCCCATAAACAGTTTATGAAACAGAGATAATCGAGGGGAGAAGTGTTTGAATTTGTTCTTCCGCCGATTATCTCTACACACAGAGAAGTTTCATAGACTGACATAGTAACGGCCAGTTTATTAAGCTGTGATCTGAGAGCTTCACTGGTGATCTGAGTCAGAATCCACATGTCCCGATTCACCAGCTCAGAGGTGGTGAAGCGGGGAGTGAAGAGGGAATCCCGGCGGTTCTGAGGAGGAAGGAGGAAGATTTTTAACTTCCTTCTACCTCATTCAGACCCCCCAACACTGTAACCATGTCCCCCTGTAATATTTATGTGTATACATATATATATATATATAATGTGTACATGTACATATAATGTGTGTGTGTGTGTGTATATACATGTATATATACAGTAATGTGTGTGTGTGTATTCATATATATATTATGCAGGGGGACTCGTTATTTTAATTACATTAACCACGCCGTCTTTCGGTGAACTGAGCGGTGATAATTTATCACTGCTTAATAAACTGACATCTCTGTATTTCTGTGAATTTCTGGTCCGTTCTCCACTGTTTGAAGCGTTGGTAGATCACTTCACTTCTCCAAGGGTGAAGCTATCTTCTCCGCTTCAGAAACACGCACATCTGCATGGAGAGAGTCATATTCTCCACATGTGCTGAAATAGGTTGCTTAACCCTAGGATGGGTATCCATCAGCCTCATCAATGTGAGTATATGCTTACTACACTTGTTGCCATACTTTTGACATATGTACTCTGAATTCTACCTTTAGAAAGATCTCTCTTGTGTGTCTTTATTCCTCTTATTCTCCTCGTCTTTTCTCATCTGGAGCACCACTGACTCATCTAAATGCAGTATGGGTTTAATCAGGTCACTTGTATTGGTTGGAATGAAAGAAAATACTTTCAGCTGTCATTATGATCTGATAGGATATACAGCTCTAATTAAAGTAAGGCCACGTACACACGATCAGTCCATCCGATGAGAACGGTCTGATGGACCGTTTTCATCAGTAAACCAATGAAGCTGACTGATGGTCCGTCGCGCCTACACAGCATCAGTTAAAAAACCGATCGTGTCAGAACGCGGTGACGTAAAACACAACGACGTGCTGAAAAAAATGAAGTTCAATGCTTCCAAGCATGCGTCGACTTGATTCTGAGCATGCATGGATTTTTAACCAATGGTCGTGCCTACTAACGATCGTTTTTGACCTATCGGTTAGGAATCCATCAGTTAAATTTAAAGCAAGTTGGCTTTTTTTTACCGATGGTTAAATAACCGATGGCGCCCACACACAAACGGTTTTGACCGATGAAAACGGTCCATCAGACCATTCTCATCGGTTTAAACCGATCGTGTGTACACGGCCTAAAGGGTACAGAGGCAATCTCTAAACAGTCAATATTCCTTTGGACATATTCTGGGAGTCTTAAAGTGGGCACTTTTACACACAATACAAGTAATAAGAAACACTGGAATACCGATTTGGGGTGTTATCTTTAAATGTGGAAAATAAATGCATTAAAAATGTATAAAAAAGTATTAAAAGAGTCAGACGTGCATAAGATCGTTTACTTCTGAATTTGGGCCTTTATCAATTACTTATTTTTTTTGATAAGCCTTGTAAGCCAGGCACAACATTGAGTACCATATAGGTATACTTTAGGGCTAAACAATTAATACTTGATCCTAACCAGCCTCGCCTCTCTATGCCAAAAAGAGAATACATCTTCCAGCATATTGATTTCCTCTCACCACTTTGCACACTTATAAATTCTGAGACTCGTCTATCAGTACACACTGAAGTAAGGCAAAAGAACAACTATGGGCCAGATTCAGCAAGACTTGCGCTGGAGTATTTCGATATGCGCCGCGTAACTGTCAAGATGCGCCGTCGTATCTATGTGGCTGTACCCACCAAACTAGATGCGACAGAAAACGGGCTTTCCCCCGACCGGCTTAACTTTCCGACGCCAGAGTATCGTCAGCGCATAATTTCGCTTGGCGCATCAGTCGCGCCTATTGATTTCCCCTGCAAATATGCAAATGAGGGAGATTTCCCGATTCGCGAACGGATTAGCACCATACGCTGGCTACATGCGCCGCGCGTATCTCGTCCGTCCGGCGCAAAGTTATTTCTACAAATAGCTGCTTTATCTTTACTCCAGACGGCCACAGGTCAGCAGGAGAGCAGCTACAGCAGCGTTACCGACGATAAGAGCTAGCTGAGCACCCCCACTTGCAGGACAACACCTCTGTCCCTGCTTGTCTGTCAACTTTTACAGCCATGGAGGAAGACATCATAGGTCTCCATAGCCGAGATGACGGCTGACAGCTCCTGGCCTTTAAAGTTCAGCTTTCTCCTGTGTTTGTGGGGAACGGGAGCAGCCATCTCAGAACAAAAGTAACTTCACTGCGGGGAGGGGGAACAGGATATACTTTAGTGCCGGAATGGCGCATCTACGTCCGCATTTAAACGTCCAACGGAACACATTGCGCTGTCGTTTCCAAGGAAGTGGTGCAGACGGAAGTTGTGAGCATGCGCACTGGGATGCATTGACAGTCGACGCATGCGCAGTACGTTCGCCGCGGAATCGCGCTTAGTTTAAATAATACACGCCCCGTACCCGCCTAATTTGAATTCCGCCAGCTCATTTTCGATACGCTGCCGCAACTTTAGGAGCAAGTGCTTCATGGCGTCACCGCCACGTCACCGCACCAGGAAGTAAAACACTTCCGCGCATGCGCCGAATCCATTCGGCGGCGGCGCGGCGGCGGTGGGGGACGACATGTCTGCTGGTAAGTGTACTAACCAGCAGACATGTCGGGCGGACAGATTCCACCGGATGGATTTCAAAGCATGCTTTGAAATCTGTCGGGTGGAGAAATCTGTCCGCTAGCCCATACACACGAGCAGAGATGTCTGCTGAAACGGTCCAACGGACCGTTTTCAGCGGACATATCCCCTCGTGTGTACGAGGCCTGACGCAAGATGCACCCCCGAAGAAGGTTAAAAAGGTCAAGAATAATCTTGAACAACATGTTGGTCTTTATTTTGAGTAGATCCAAAGTGCCATGGCAAGTACCTTTACCAATTGTTTTTACATCAAGATCTGTCATTTTTTTTTTTTAAACAAAGTTATACATATCAGTATTTATTTTTATTTTTAACTATTTTTTTTTTTATTTCTAACAAAGACTCCATATATATATATATAGTTCTCTCTGTACAGAGCCCTGTGTTGATTGTCAACACAGGGCTCTGGGCTGTGATTGGACTGATTAGCAGGTCCCAGGCTAAAAATGTTAAGTACTAATACTGTCAAGATCATGACTTTTGAAGAAACAAAATGCTTTTGGATCAACTGAGATAGCCAATAGATCGTATTGCATTAACTCCAAATGGTTTGTTTTCATTGATTGTAATATTTAAAGAGACATTTTCAAGTTGGCTGTCTGCAGTCCATGTTACATCATTCCTGGGCTCTGTCATATCATGAGCTTCATGCATATAAACAATGTGTGATGCAATGCATATGCAACTTCAGTTAGAACTGATGCTTGGAAAAATGCAAATCTGCTGCAGGAGTGACTGATTTTCTACTTTCAGGTAATAATTGTTTTTTAAATGGAAAGGAATTGGATGAGATACAAAACCCTTTTCAACACCATGGGACCTTCTATCTGCAGCTTCTTTCAACACTCATCTTTTTATAAGAAGTCTGTAAGTTCCATCTCAACAGCGGCAGCCATAAATCCCCAGTTACTGACCTTTGAACAGCTCAAAACTGCCAGGTCTGGTATCCACCAATGGTCTTGTAAATCACTAAAGGGATAGTGGTTTCAAAGCTTCCATTATTTCAGAGAAAGGTAATTATTGTTAAAAAAGGAGGCTCTGAATGAAAAATAAAAAAAAAACAATGAAGGGCTACAAGGCAGGAAAACATTATTGTGATACAGAGCTCCAACCTAAGAATTTATTGCACTTTAATTCACTGTTCCAGAAGGAAAGATATGAACTCCAAATCCTTCACTGGCAAACAAGACTATTTCTCCATTTAAAAGACTGGGAGAAGGTGTCTCTCTATCTGACAGTGTGCTGGTTGCCTGTCAAACACAGGAAAGCAGTTCAGAATGATAAGTGGAAGACGACCGTGCTGTTCATTTTAAAGGAAGAAAAGCAGCCAACAAACTGTTTTTTTTTTTGTACATCTCCAAGACTTTATTTAAGTCTGAAATGCATTATACGTCCTTTGGGATGTTATAAATAGTATTCCTGCAGCTCATTTCCTATGTTCTGATCAGTACCGTAAAGAATATCATTGCAAAGACAAGGGTAAATGAATCGAGTCATAGAAAATAAGGTAGGTAACACATGAGGAACCTGTCTTCATGAGACATGTGGATCAACACATAACATGAGTAAATCATTGTGAATACCCGACTTAATGCAGAAAGCTCATACTGTATTTTGCCAAACGAGCAGTAGCTTGTTAAATACATATTTGTCTTTAGAACTGTTTGGGTTTCCCAAGAACCAGCAGAACTACAGGACATAAAAGTGTCATGATTATCTTCTACCGTATACTCCTCCAGGATTTAATGCTAAAGAAAAATATAACCACTTTATATTTTCACCTAAAACAACAGAAGTCGAGGACCAGGACCACTCTGTGCAAAACGAACTACACAGTGGAGGAAAGTATGACATGTTTGTTATTTAAAAATAAAAGCTCAAAGCTTTACAATCACTTTAAGGCATGTAGGTCAAATAGACAAAAACAATATGTGTCAACATCAACTCAACTGAGTATGGCTAAGAACTTCAGTATAACAGCCAAGTCTAGACTGCACAAGTATGTGTATCCTAATAAAGAAGAAAGATAGTAAAATAAGCAGATTAGAGAGAGTGTTGTAAAAGGGAGTAGGTGAACGGATAGGTATTTTAAAGTGGAAGTGTTCTAAAGTGGATTCTGTCTAATATGGGCTGCTAGGGGCTCAATACATATAGGCCTCATGTACACTACTGCTGCTAAACGAACGTTCATTCAACAGGGCGACACCCAACAAGGGCATCATCCGGATGGCACGTGACGCCGATGCACTGACGGTTACTGCCCGTACCCCCAAAAGGGGAGGAAGGGAAGCACAGTGAGTGCATCGCTGTCCCAGGATACAGAAAAAAAAGGAGGTCTAAACAATGCGTGAAAGGGGCTAAGTGGTGTGTTCAGCAACTGAGTGGCAAGTTGAACCATAATAAATAAATAAACGTATGCCGTTTGTGTGAACAAGTAATGCACACTTAATACGGACAACCCCATATAAAACTGGCAGGGGAGCACTGCCAGTTGCCAACCCCCTTTTGGGGGTACGGGCAGTAACCGTCAGTGCATCGGCGTCACGTGCCATCCGGATGATGCCCTTGTTGGGTGTCGCCCTGTTGAATGGTTAGTATCCATCACAGCTGATTGAGTGGGTGTGTGCAGTGTCTCTTCAGCACAGGCAATTTTGCCATCTGATTGAGGGCCCCGCCCCCCACACTGTCCAGCTGACGTGACGTTGGGGGCAGTCTGGTGCAATTGCTGGATGCATTATAAAGCACCTTCCCACCTATTCAGCCAGTGGCCATTTCCATGCAGTCCCTACAGCCGTTACTAGCTGTGACCAGCCAACTCGCATTCCAGGTATCCCTTGTTAATCTCCAAGTATTTTTTATGCCTTTACTCCCTTACTATGTGGGTCACGGTTTGATGGACCTACTTATTTACTCATTACAGATATCCACCTGCACTATGAGGATACATTTTAATTCATTACTTATGGTCGCCTGCTGTCTGGGAAGGATGCTTTGTGTGCTCTGTTGTTTGCTTGCTGGTCTGCCACCTCTGTCCCGGGACGGGAATATGTTTGGTCTTAATTACTGTAGAACTTTGGCATACTATGTAAGTAACCAGAATTGATTTACTATCTTTTCTGGTGGATTTAATTTTAATACTTTGATCATTAATCAAATCTGTATTCCAGATATCCCACTACATCAGCCCCTGAGGAGTGTTTTCATATACACGAAACGCCGCGTCGGGCTTACAAAGATGTAGCTATACGCGTTTATGGGACCCATTCTGATTAATCAGTACTTTTATGATCTATTTATATTTTATATGTTATTTACTGCGTGGCTATGCTCAGCCTCTATGTGGTTATATATGTTGCCATTGACTGTCACTTTGTATTTTTATACCAACTATTGTATTAGGTATCAAATGTATGTTCTGTACTTTTGTACAAGCTAATTGTTTGTTTACCATATGTTCTATTCTTTCAATACACAAATATTTTGCTTATGGCTTGTTTTCTCATTTTTTGTCCCCATATACCCCACTGTTTCATTTAAAGTCCCAAATTCCCTTTGTTGCAATTTTCCGCATATGGGATGGAGATATAGTATGGATGTAATCTCATATAAAGTCCACACACTAGGATGGAGATACATCACAGAGGTATTCTCATTTAAAGTCCCAAACACCTCCGGGTGTCCCCCCCTTTTTTCCTTTAGGAGCAGTTGGGACTTGTTTTTAGCTGTTCTTCTCTATTTTATCTTATCAGTACATGAATACAGGGTCGTTTCCAGTGGTTTCTAGGCAGTTGAGTTTAGAGGCTTTTTGGAATGCCAAAAAATGGGTTCAGAAGCTACGTTTAGAGGCATTTCAAGCAACGAGCGTTTCTAAATGCGGTAAATCGCATTTAGCAGTGTTTCGTTTACAGATTTTTTTCATTTTTACCCATTTTTTTTTTAGAAACACAAATGCGGCTAAACGTGACATGTAAATGTGGCAAAACAGAGGTTTTAAACATAAATTAATATCTGTCAAGTTAAATCATTCAGTAGAGGTTGTAAAAATATGTGCATGAAGCCCTATACCGACATGGTGAAGAGTTGGAAACAAAAATGGCCAGCCAAGCTTATCAAAGTCCTTTTTCTGTGTCTAGACCAAGAAGCCTCAGACCGGTTACTGTTCGCTACTTCTATGAGATCAATATCTCTCCTAGTGTTGTCACCTTCCTGATGAAGAGGGATAAACCCTACCTGATCCTTATGGATCAGTGTCCGCATTAGGTCATGCCAGGAGCTTAGTAAAAAATATAGGTCTGTATTAAGGAGCGCAATCTGCCTATAATTATAGCACAACGTGCGGTCCTTTCCCAGTTTGGGAATCAGTGTAAGGAAAGAGGTTTCCATGTCTCTCTGGAGGGGGGTGCTATCTAAAAAGGAATTAAATTAGAGGGGGTGATGCGAGGGAGGAGTGGAAGGAAATTTTTATAATAGAGGTATGGTAGGCCATCGGGCCCAGGAGATTTGTTAGTTGGAAGAGGTTTAATCATAGCAGCTACTTCCTCCTCAGAGATAGGGAAGTTAAGGCTAGTTAGGGCAGAGGGGCAAATAATGGGTAGATTACAGTCTGCCAAATAAGATTGAATCACCTGGGACAGATCAGAGTGTGAAGGGTTATGTGGCACAGTTGGGTTATTATAAAGATTCAAGTAATAGTTGTGAAAGAGCTGTGCAATTTTAGTCTTTTTTTTTTTATTATTACTTAATCCATGGGAATCGTTAAGACCCCTTCCATTTTATATTTGCTTTGTGTGTACTATTGGAGAGATTTCACTTTAAAACCTAGCAGAAGTTTTAACATTCTCACTCTAAAACTAAACAAAAAAAGTTTTGGTTTTGCAATTTGTGGCTTTGCTGGGTATCCTCTGGCATTTGTGAATAAATCCAGCATTGCAAACTAAATGTTCTTATGCATACTTAATTGCTTTCAACTTTTGATACTGTTAACAACTTAATACGGCTGTATATTCTCTTTGCTTTTGGCACCAAAGGATTTAGGTTTTCCCTGGTTTCCCCTTTCTGCATAGGCAAACAATATCACTCATGTCAACACTATTATAATCAATATGTGCTCTTGTTTACTTTTCCCATCTATACCCAAAGAAATGGCAATTATGCTATCTTGGATTTTAATATTATTCAAATAATAATATTTAAATGTATGTATCAAATCCCAATCTCCCTTCTTTAGGCTCTTGTCTGTGTTTGTCTAAATGTTATCTAAACTTTAATTTCCACTTGCTTCCGTAAAACTAAAAAGTTTTTGTTTTGTTTGTTATAGCACAGAGAAGAGTTGGAGCCTTCCTGATCCTGTGTCGGCAGTGCCACAAATTTATTGTATGGGAAAATCTCTTCAATAGGGTTATAACTGTTTTAACTGTTCCCCACACTATCCCAACAACTAAAAGGGTTGATTGTAATTGTATTTTAACCTCTTCATGCCCACGCTATAGCCAAAAGCCATCATCCATGTACGTCATCCCGTGCATGAGTTGCCTGCATGGCATGCTCTGTGATCAGCTAGTCTACTGGGCTGATCATAGATAGAAGTAAGGGGCCGATCCTTTACCATGTGATCAGCTTTCATCCAAATGATCACGTGATGTAAGCAGAGCCGATCACTGGCTACTGTCAGAGGGACATCAGTCCCATACAGCTAGAGCCGCTGCCGCCTCATCTGAGCCACATGCCAATGCCGACTAGTACCACCTACCAGTGCAAATTAGTGTTGTCTATTAGTGCCCACCAGTGCCACCTATCAGTGTCCATCAGTACCACCTATCAGTGCTGATCAGTGCTGCCAATCGGTGCCCATCAGTGCTTCCTATCAGTGTCACCTACCAGTGCCTATCAGTGTCATCAGTGCCACCTGTTAGTTCTACCTATCAGTGCCACATATTGGTGTCCTTCAGTGCCACACATCAGTGCTGTCTTATTAGTGCAGCCTAACAGCGCCCATCAATGAAGCAGAAAAATTACCTGTTTGCAAAATGTTTGGTCGTTTTTTTGTTTGTTTAGCAAAAAATAAAAACCCCAGTAGTTATTAAAGCGGAGGTTCAGCCTAAACAACAACATTATGTAGTGCTGATCATCGCATCACAAACATATACCTATGTCATTGGAATAACTTGAATTAGCTGTGTAAAGTTGCACCTCCGGTTTATCCTCCCACAGGAGTAGGCGTCTCCACTCATTTCCTTGGCGCCGCAATGTCTCCTGGGAGCACAGTGTCATGCATCCCAGGAGACAATGTTGAATGAAGTCCAGCGAAATATCTCATCAAGCTGGTCACGTGACGAGGGCGTGAAAGAGCCGGGAAACGAGCATTCACAGATTCCAGGAAGTCAGTGCTTGTGGGCTTCACAATGCCCACAAGCAAAATGGCAAATGCCTACATCAGATTTTATAAGTCTCTCTTTTCAAAGAAAACGGACGGGGATGGTTTCAGGCATCTAACAAGTGAGTACTAAGTTGGGATAAAAAACCACATTGAATGCAGACTAAAAAAAAAGATTGGCCGCAGAACCTCCGCTTTAAATACCACCAAAAGAAAGCTCTTTGTGAAAAAAAAATACAAATTTAATTTGGGTACAGTGTAGCATGAACAGTCAATTATTATTCAAGTTTTGACGGCCCTGAAAGCTGAAAATTGGCCTGGGAAGAAAGGGGGTTTAAGTGCCCAGTAAGCAAGTGGTTAAACATAGTAATGCAAATAATGATTTTTTACCCATGAACATATCCTTTCACACACAGTTGCTAAAGTTTACTAAGCAGCTGACGCCTAATATGATAGGACCAAAATACGAATCAAAACAAAATGAGAGCACCACTGAAAAAAAAAACATCTTAAAACAAAGTGCCTAAAAAGTTTTATATACGGTAACTAAATGCAAAACATTAAATATATAGTACAAAGATGATGAATATCCAAGTGCTATATAATCCAAACCCAATCTTGAATTGATCCAAATATGATTCTAAATGTAAATCCAGATACATGTGGACTAGCAATCACCTTGTGCTTTGGACTTTAACTAAAACATATTAGGCAGCTATTGAACACATCTTTTCACCTCTACACTAAATTTTACATTCTTGCTAGTAAATCGTGAGGCTTCCCTAAATGTGGCAAGATCCTAAACCGTTGTCTGTGGGGACAAAGTGTGCATGACCTGGCTAATATATTTTATTATTAGTCCGTAAAGCACAAGGGAAGTTCTAGTCTCTGTGTGAAGATCAACACTACTTGAAATCACCATTTGGATTACTGCACAGTTGGGGAAAGGGAAATCACATGGGTTAATTCTAAAAGTTCCTCACTCCTAAATGAGTAGAAAAGCAAATTTTACTGTGCACTACAAATTTTGTGGTTTCATCACTTTAAGAATTGTAGCAATATTAATATTACTTGATGCAACAATCTCACTATTATTTTTTTTATTGATCGAAATGCGCCAGCGTAGATGATTCGTTTATTAAAAATCATTGATGAATGGTGTAGACAAACATACACTTTTGTACTGTATATTGGATATTTTAGAATTTTTTGTAAATGTATTCGTGCACAGATCATTATGAATTGATACGCACGGGTAATATGGCATTAGGATATTGATAATTTATGTATATGTGATGTATTGCAGATGTTTTATTTATTCATTATATATGCACCCCATCCTAGCTGCATGACTGGCCTGCTGAAGTTGTTTTTCTTTGCCACTTCATTGTTCTAGGTATTCTGATGTCCACATACAATGCAGGACCAGCAGTTCTGCAGTGTAGGACTTCGAGGGCCCATCCACAAGCTAGAGCATCAGAGAGATAAAAAGCGACCAGGGAATTAAGGATGAAGGCAAGTATAGTTGCTTATTCTGTTACTACTAGAAAAAACTTGAGCATTTAACCTTTGCATTGGGGGAAGAGTACCACTGCAAGGATTATCTTATGTTGATTAAATGTGGTGGTCTACATATTCTAAGTTTGCTTTACATAGTCTTATACATTGCTTAGAGAGGGGTGTCCAAACTTTTTCAAAGAGAGCCAGGTTTTATGAAGTGAACATTCATGTGGTTCGACCAATTTTCCTGACATTCTTTGAACCATTAAAATAAAATGCAAATTAACTAGTACACTGCCCAACAAGAATTCTCTTGCCTTTGTGGCTGTGTGTGTTGAAAAGCCTAAGGCGGACCGTTTTCATCAGACCGTTTTCATCAGACAACTCTGAACTTACACACTATCGGACCAAAATCCAATCAGACCAGAACGCGGTGACATAGAACACAACGACATGATGAAAAAACGAAATTCAATGCTTCCAAGTATGCGTCGACTTCTGAGCATGCGCGGGTTTTAGGTCCAATGCTTTTGTGTACTAACCAGGTTCCATCAGACAGGTTTTAAAGCAAGTTTTAAAACTTTGGTCTGACGGACAACGGTCTGATGGGCCGTACACACCATCAATTTGGTCTGATGAAACTGGTCTGCAGACCAGTTTCATCAGACATGTCTGATCGTGTGTACAGGGCCTAAGGGTGAGCTCAGGCGTGCTATTTGGATATACCGTATTTATTTGCGTATAACACACACAGGTGTATAACACACATCTTCACTTAAAGAGGGAAGTTTCAGAAAAAAATGTACATTTTAAATAAAGAACTGAGAAGCAAAATAAGGTTGCCCACCTGCAGCCTCCTTATTGCCATGAATGCAGCCTCCCCAGTGCCATAAATGCAGCCTCCCCAGTGCCATGAATGCAGCCTCCCCAGTGCCATGAATGCAGCCTCCCCAGTGCCATGAATGCAGCCTCCCCAGTGCCATGAATGCAGCCTCCCCAGTGCATGAATGCAGCCTCCCCAGTGCCATGACTGCAAACAAGAAAAGAGAAGAAAAAGGTGCACCATCCTAGTGTATTACCGTTATAGCAAATTTATTGGAATAAAATATCCAATACCTAATCACAACTGTGGTAGAAAGAATCACAATAAAGGCTTATGGCATGTAGACCTCAAACCACATGGAGGACATGGTCATGGAGGAAATGAAAAGGGTCACCGCCGGCTGACGTGTTTCGAAGCACAAAGCCTCTTCATCAGAGCCTGGGCTCTGACCAGTTGGAGTGTGGTTCGAGGTCTACATGCTGTAGCTTATGTGAAATAAGCCTTTACTGTGATTCTTTCTACCACAGTTGTGAGTAGGTCTTGTATATTTTATTCCAATAAATTTGCTATAAGGGTAATACACTAGGCTGGTGCGCCTTTTTCTTCTTTTTTTTGTTTGCTACTAGGATATGCCCATCCATGAAGGGCAGTAAGGCCGGTGGCACCATTGTTGGTATCATTTCCATAGACTATTGATTGTTCGACAATCCACTTGTGTGCAGGAGAGTTTGTTTTCTGTGTTGCCATGAATGCAGCCTCACCATTGACATGAATGCAGCCTCACAAGTGCTACGAATGTAGCCTCACAAATTCCATGAATGCAGCCTCACAAATTTCATGAATGCAGTCTCACCATTGCCATCAGTGCAGCCTGATTCATGCCCATCTGCAGCCTTGGAGGGGACGGGGGCGGGTTGAGTGCCAACAGATTACATACAGGAGAATATCCTGTTTACTAGGCAGCCCCTTTAATACAAAGTCCCGCCTCCTATGATAGACAGAACAGTCGTCCAATGGCAGCCCAGGAAATGGGACTTCCTATTACAGAGGCCACAGGGTAAACAGAAGATTGTCCTGTACGTAATCTGATGACACTCATCCTGCCCCCTCCCTATCCCCTCCGAGGCTGCCAGAACTGAACAATAAATATGGTATATATCTTTTGTGGCCCCTACAAAAAATCCTGAGAGACTCGCGGCGCTCGGGGATTCGTTGGGGGCCACAAAAGATATATATCCAAATAACCAGTGGGGCCGTATGAAACTGGAACACGGGACGCAATTGGGCCATGGGTTTGACTTTGAGTGAGTGTGAGTGAAAAACGTATATAGCGAAACAATGCAAACTCAATCGCCTTGGGGCGCTTGGTATCCATTTCCTACTATATGTTGCCTTCAGAATAAATGGGTGGTAATTCACTTCTGTTCGGATGCTGGTTGGTAAAGCGTTCCATAGTCTAGGTCCTTGGACTGCAAATCTTCATTCTCCTTTGGACTTGTATGTGGTCTTGGGTATCCGGAGTAGATTTTGGTTGGTAGAACGGAGAACGCGAACAGGATTGTGACATTTTAATTTTTCACATAGATATTGGGGGGCACTTCCTTGTACACATTTGTGTGTTAGGCATAGTGCCTTAAACCTTATTCTGTCTTACTGGCAACCAGTGAAGGGAACTCAGGGAGAGAGAGATTGATTCCCAGGGTTTTTTACCTGTTACAAGACGCACCATCGTATTCTGGACGACTTGTAAATGAGCAAATTGGTACTTTGGGAATCTGAGGTAAAGGGCGTTTACATAGTCGAGTCTGGAATTGATTATTGTTCCCTCCACGACTGCTATGTCTTCTTTTGGGATAAAAGGGAATGAGTCTACGTAGAAGGTGCAGCAGATGGTGGGATCCGCTGGCTACTGAGCTTATTTGTGAATCCATTGTCATTTCGGAGTCAAAAGTGACTCCGAGACTTTTGACTTTGGTGCTGGGGGTGATGGTTTGTCCCAAATTGGGTGGGGTGTCCATGTTGTTGTGGTAGGTTTCTTTTGGTTGGCGTTGAGCAGAAGAAGTTCTGTTTTTGAGCCATTAAGTTTAAGGTAACTCTCTGTCATCTAATTTTCTATCAAAGTAAGGCATTTCTCTAGTCCGAGATAATGATCCTTTTTGTTGCTGATGCGAAAGTAGAGTAGGGTGTCATCCACGTAGGAATGATAGAGTAGATTCTGGTTGCTGATGACTTTGATAAGAGGGCGGAGATACTGTAGATATAAAATAGTATGGGTGACAGGGGAGACCCTGAGGGACTCTGCACGACACTGTGTGTTTTTCAGAAGTGAAAGGACCTAGTTTCACTATTTGTGATGGGTTTTTCAGAAAGGAGGAGAACCAGAGTAGATCAGAATCTGCCACTCTAGCTACTTCGGCTAGGCGAGTCAGCAGTAATTTGTGGTCTACTGTATCAAAAGCTGCGCTTAGGTCCAGCAGTACCAGAAGGCAAGATTCTCCTTTGTCTGCTGCTTCGAGAGCGTCATCCCATTATTTGAGAAGTGCTGTTTCTGTCCCGTGACCAGGACGGAAACCCGATTTAAGTGGATCCAGTAGTTTGTGGGTGTCTAAATGATGTTGTAGCTGTTGCACTACTACTTTCTCCATTACCTTCGAGAGAATGTTTAGGCCTGTTATGGGTCGACGATGGTTGGGTTTGTGGGGTTGAGGGTGTTTTCTTTTTAAATGGGTTTAATTATGCCTTGTTTCAGTGGGGTCGGCACCATGCTTTCCTTAAATGATTGGTTTATGAGGTGCGTAATGGCCGGTGCCACAATATCGGCACATTCTTTCAAGAGTTTAGTAGGGATGATATCGTTGGGCGCTTTGCTGTCTCGCAGGGTACCGATGATATTTTTGGTGATGTCGATGGAGATCGACTTTAGTTTGAGTTTAATCTGTATGAATATTGCCTTTTTGATTTAAAGGGGAGTTGGTGGAAGTTCTCTTTTGCTGAATAATTTCACAGATTTTTTCAAATTTTGTTCTCTAGGCAGGCTGGATTCATGGTCTGAGAAACTAAGCTTAAGAGCTTGCGGGGACGGTTACAGGCTTATTGGAAAGGATATTGGAAAAGTGATATTTTTTTGCTTTAAATATTTCTTTATGATATTTCTTAGTAATTTGTTTATAAATGATGTGTTTTTTTCTCTATTGAGCTTCTTCTCCAAGCTACTTCTGCTCCTCTGTGTTCTTGCTTTAACGTGAGCTCGTTGTTAAACCAACCGGAGTTGTTTTCTCGGATGAGCGTTCTGCGTTTTGGAGCTACTATGCCTGTTGTCTGTAGTAGGGCTTTGTTGATGGCGTGTTTCCGCTGCTGTTTGATGTTGTTCTATTGTTTTTATTTTGTTCAATAATGTAGTTTTAAACAGATCTGAGTGGAGCTTCTTCTGTGATCTTGTCCAGTGTGTTGACAGGTTTTTAGATTTTTTTACGGCAGTGTTTGTCGTGATTTTAAACTTTATTGCATGGTGATCTGTCCATGGTAGGGGCTGATTTCCCAGTATGTTAATATCCAAATATTGTTTGAAGATAAGATCGAGCGTGTGACCTGAAACATGTGTGGGCCTGCATACCAGTTGCTGCAGACCTAATCCCTCCAAGTGGTCAATGCAGGCGTGGGCGATGGAGTCCTGTGAGGAGTTGGCCCAGAGGTTGAAGTCCATGAGTAGTTGGAGATGTTTGATGTTTGGGGTATAGGTGGAGATGAATTCTGTCAATGATGTAATGAGCGGGTTTTTGGTCCCGGTATAGCAGAGAAGTATGTGAACGGTGTCCTGGGGATTTGTTTGGAGTTGCAGAGTGAGGGTTTCCATGAATGGTAGTGAGCTCTGTAGATTTGGTTTGGTTACCTTGTAGATCACCGCTAGGCCTCCTCCTCTTTGCCCCACTCTGTTTTCTGTTAGAATGCAATAGCTCTCTGGCACCAGTTCTCCTAGAATGGTGTTACAGTCCGACGTTAGCCAGCTTTCTGTGATGAAGAGACAGCCAATGCTGTGTTGAATGATGAAATCGTGGATTTCCTGTCGGTGCTTTGCTGCGGATCTTGTGTTGATCAAGGCACATGATATATGTTTTAGCTGATGGGTTGGTGTGCTATTGTTAACTCTCGATCGTCGATCGGTTCTTAGCAGTTGCTCTTTCCTTACTATTTTTTTGATGACGACTGGTAATGTTGAGGCAGATGTCCTTAGACCCCATATGGTTTTTGCAGAATATTGCAAGTCAACTATGATGGTGGATGTGCCAAAGATGGTGAAAATGTGGTTTGTGGTGATCACGCTGGTGATAAACAAATGGTGGAAAATTCGGGTGGCCCTGATGAATGGCGATAGGGTGGACCCCCAGCTAAACCCCCCAGTTGATCCAGAGGAAGGTAAAAAAAAAAAAACTACAGAGCAATGCCAATCCGCTGCGGCGGGGGAAAAAATTTCTTCCTGATACCTCGAGGGCGATCGGGTGAACCCTGGACCAACTTAATATGGCGATCGCAGCGTGGGTCCTTACCTGTTGCCTTTGATAGTCAAGGAGCCTGTTTGTCCGACGGTATGCAGTTGGTAGTTCTATGGTGTAGTCGCGGTAGGTAAGCGGTGCTGGAATACGGATGGGATGCGGATGGGGAGAAGACCAAGTGACCGGGGAAGGGGTAAGGGTTCACAGGTAGATCCTGCTTGTGGATGGTATGGTATGGATGGTATGGTTGTGGGTGGTGCGGGGACAGAGGAACAAAGGTGATCCCTGTTCCTCGGGTGTACCAAGATGACCGCCGGACGGAGCTATAGGCCCGAGCCGCAGACTTTCCTGCTGGGGGAAAGGAGAACGTTTGGCGCGGGGGGGCTCCGGGATGCAGGAGGGGGAACTGGAGAGGCTTCTTTGGTGGATGGGGGTCTGGAGACTGGGACTTTTGTGGCTGGATGTGGATTTTGGGGTTTTGAGGGCCGTACGGCGTGCCGCTAGGCCACAGACTTCCCTAATCGGTCACCGTGGATTGTGGAGAGTGGGGCTTGATGGGTGACCTGCAGGAGGAAAGGTAGGCGGTGGAGGGGAGGAGAGGAGGGGGAGGGCGGCTGAATTTTGGTGTTTGAGGCCATACAACGTGCCGCTAGGCCGCGGCCGGAGTCGCGGACTTTCCTAAGCAGTCGCCTTGGATTGTGAAGAGCGGGGCTTACCTTATTTGCTGCGTGTACTCCTCTGGTCTCTGGAGGAGAAGAGAGGAGGGGGAGGGCGGCTGAATGGGTAAACTACAGGCCGCAGCCATGGCCTGTCCTGCCAGCCTGGTTTAACAGTTAGTGCAAGGGGGGCAACTGTGGCTGCGGTCGGGTGTTGTTTGCTTGGACATGCCTGGCTTAGAGGGTAACCATTAAGCAGAGTTACCTACACTTTCTAAGTTTTATTAGCACTTCTGCCTAGTACTCAATTAACAACCCTAAGGAATTCCTGCTTTCTACACAGGGTCAGAGGATACAGTATGTGAAAAAATATTCTCCTTAATACAACAGATTTGTCCTGTAAATAAATACTATTAAATATCTAAATAAATACTCACTATTATATTTATGCATTACGTGTACATTTCAAAGTAAGAAGACTCTAAAATGTATTATTTTAAAGCATCAGCAAGCGTCTGTAGGCGGTAATCACCAATAGTTATGACCCAATGTGCTGTATAAAGCTGGAAGGGCCGCAGAGCTGACACGTATCAATGAAAAAAAATGTTTTTGTTGATTTGCGATGACCAATGTTGTGAAAAAGAGCAGTGCAGGGATTTTAATGGCCTGCTAGGATGCAGTGATGAGGAAGCCAGCAGGCTCTCTAGGTGAGCCAGTGGGCAGGCTTTCATTAATTTCACACCATGAAAGTCCTTAGAGAAAGCATCTTCATGCAATGAAACTACAGGGAGCAAAAAGTATAACTGTCAATTGTCACCTCCAGGAAAGACTGACAGAATGCTAAGTGGCTTTGTGGCAACTTGCTCAGAATACCAAGTTCTGATTTAATGTATAAGTGCTTAGTGTTGGTAGATTTTTTTTTAAATCAAAATACTTTTTATTAATATTAAAATGGTCATAAAGTAACAGCATCAATGCTGGCAAAGACATGCACCTAAGTTGCATGTATTCAGTTACAAAAATAGATGAGACAAGGTCTCTGCAATAAAGTACAAACAGAAGAAATGTATTACAGAGAGGCAAGAGGCAAGCTGCAAACATTTCTGTGTAGGTGACACAGAGCCACCGGTGACGGGGGTCTTAGCCCAGGCAAGTTTGGAAATGGCAGACTGAACCACAGTAAGAAGCACCTCCAGCATGGCAATCTGTTCATAGACTAGTTGTGACAAATAGGGATGGGCGAACGGTTCGGCCCAAGCATAAGTTTGGGTCGAACTTTCTTTGATCGGACATTTGGCGAACCTCTGAACAAACAGGTTGTTTGACCATTTGTTCGGCCCCCTGAACTGACCACAGTGCATTGCACACCCCAATTGGCTGAAGCCAATCATGGCTCATTCCCGCCCCACAGTATAAAAGTACTCTTTTAATGGCAGCCATTTTCAGTGTGATTTTGGCATGGAGAGAGATAGAACAGGGCTTGGTTCAGTGCTTTTAGTTAGTTACTGTGCTATTTTGCTTCACTTGTCAGTGTAGAATATTAGTTTAGTGTCAGACTAGGGATAGTGTGAGTGTAGTGAGGAGGACCATCATTCAGCTTTGCATAGTGCTAGAGTAGGGACAGTTCAGATAGTTTCACTGAAGTGTAGTGAGACCGTGTCAGTAATCTTTACATTAGTGCAGGGATCTCCAAACTACGGCCCTCCAGCTGCTGTGGAACTACACTTCCCATGAGGCATTGTAAAACTCTGACATTCGTAGACATGACTAGGCATGATGGGAATTGTAGTTCCTGAACACCTGGAGGGCCATAGTTTGGAGACTCCTGCATTAGTGTATAGCTAGAGTATGGACAGATCAGATAGCATCAGTGTAGTGGACGGTTGAACACAGTCTATTTGCCAGTTTAATGCTATTTACTTCTGTGTGCGTAACTGCCAGTTTAATCCCATATAGTTTTCCTGTGCATTATTGCATTAAGGAAAACATTTTTTTGGGCTTTAGAAATGCAATTATTGCTGCAGCGGATTCTAGACATGGACAGATCTGCCACTTTACTGGTAGTCTAAGGGGACCCCCCAGGCACTATATTGGAAGGCACTTTTCATTTTATTCTTTCACTTTAAAAAAAACTATATATATATATATATATATATATATATAACTATTGTACACCCAATTACTTGCATATAAGTCTTCAAAATGGGCACTTTTCCTGGGAGTCTGTAAAGCATTGTACCTGCAATCTTTAGATCTCAAGTGCAATGTCAGGCTCGTGCAGACTATCAGTATTGCTGTCTGGCAATTACTGAAGTCCAGGAAGCTCAATGGACTATGAGAGTGCTCACTAGCACCCTCGCAGTTCATTGAGAACTACAAGCCGTTAGCCATAATGGCTGACAGTAGTTGTAGCTCATTCATTCACAGAACTCTGTGAATGAAGGATGCGGCTGCATGGACGGAGCACCGCAATGCTGTGCTATTTTCAAATTGTGACAGCGGGTGTAAAGAGAAGGTCCCCACCTTCTCTTTACATGTAACATGTAACATGTTGAGAAAGGTAAAATTATCCTTTAAAATACTACTGGTAGGAGACAGACACGCAAAAACCTTTTGTTGGTCCGTAATCAGTGAGTCAATAACCATGTTCATAAATCCTCTGCTTCCCAAAGAACAAGAGTTTCTTGGAGTTAGTTAAAGGGGTGGTAAACCTTGGTGTTTTTTCCCTTTAATGCATCCTATGCACCTTGTAATCTCCACCCCCCGAGCCCCCGTTTTACTTACCTGAGCCCCGAACTTCAGTGGGCGTGATCCCGCGTCGCTTTCCAAATGGCTTTTCAGCTCTTCATTGGTTAGATTGATAGCAGCGCAGCCCTTGGCTCCCGTTGCTCCCAATCAAACAAATGATGTGGCGCGCTGGGGGCGGGGCGAGTCATACACTCTGCGGCTATGGCCACCAACTATTACACGGAAGCACGCCCGCAAGGTAACCCCCTCGGGAAACAGCTTCCCAGAGGGAGTTAGCTCTTGTGGAGAGGAGCCACGAGAGCCGCCATGGGACCCCAGAAGAGGACGTTCGGGGCCACTCTGTGCAAAACTAGCTGCACAGTGGAGGCAAGTATGACATGTTATTTAAAAAAAATATATCCTTTATTATCACTTTAAGTGTATCTGATTACTACAATTTAAAAACGTTAAAGGCAGGTGCCAGAGACTGATAGCAGCAGCAGATGTCTGTTTAATCCCTTTTGATTAGTGAAGAGAGATGAGTGCAGGCATACACCTTAAAGTGACACTAAAGCTTTGATTATCATACTTACCTCCACTGTGCAGTTCGTTTTGCACAGAGCGGCCCTAATCGTCCTTTTCTGGGGTCCCACAGCAGCTCTTGCAGCTTCTTCTAGCAAGAGCTAACCCCCTCTGGGAAGCTCTCTCCCGAGGGGGTTACCTTGTGGGTACGCTCCTGTGCCACACAATCTGCATCCATAGCCGCCGATTGTATCACTCGCCCCTGCCCCCCCGGTGGTCGCGTCATTGGATTTGATTGACAGCAGCGGGAGCCAATGGCTGCGCTGCTATCAATCTATCCAATGAAGAGCTGATCAGGCATAGGGAGAATTACGCGGGATCGCACCCTCAGAAATTCGGGGGGTCAGGTAATAAAAAGGGGGAGTTGGGGGAGGCGGTGTTTGCAAGGTGTTTTTTCACCTTAATGCATAGGATGAATTAAGGTGAAAAAACATGAAGGTTTACAACCCCTTTAAGGGTTTTGCCAAGGGACCATCGGAGACTTTGTTTCAACAGCAGATGCTTCTGAAAGCAGGGTAGGCCAATATGGGTTCAGCTTCCAGGATAAAGTAGGAGGTCATGCATTCCACTTTACCGTTACCCAGCAGAAGGAGTGACCCGGTAACAAGCTGGGACGATAGCTCACATATTTACCCAGAGGTAGGAGCAAAGAGTGAAGCAGAATTAGGTCAAAAAGAGAAACTAAACCATAAGACGTTAAAAAGCATGAAAATACCTGACAAACTGCATATTTATGATGCCACACATCTGCCATAAACACAGCTTGCAACATATTAGGAAAACAAGCTAAGCCATGACAAGTAGGTCCCTCAGGGTAAAATTGGGTCCTATCTTAACCATATTGCAAATAATTATTTGATCCCCTGCAGATTTTGTAAGTTTGCCCACACAGGTGTATTTTAAATGATAGAGACAGAATATCAACTAAAAACCCTAAAAAAAAAAAACATAAAATAATTGCTATAAATTAAGTTGCAGTTCAGTGAGCAGAATAAGTATTTGATTTCCAAGCAAAACAAGACTTATGCCACGTACACACGGTCGTTTTTTGCGATGAAAAAAAACGACGTTTTTTAAAATGTCATTTAAATTGATCGTGTGTGGGCAAAACGTTGTTTTTTGTCTTCAAAAAAACGACCAAAAAAAGATTCCAACATGCTTGAATTTTTTGTGTCGTTTTTCAAAACGTCGTTTTTTGTTTCACAAAAAGTCACTGTGTGTAGCAAAAACGTAGTTTAAAACAACGTTTTTCAACCCACGCATGCCCAGATGCTAGTTATGAAGCGAGCTTCAATGGAAAAGAGTGGTGAACGTAACCTTGCTTTTTGTGAAAAAAACGATGGTGTGTATGCAACATCGTCTTTGAAAAGTGAAGTTTCAAAAACGTTGTTTTTTACTTCACAGAAAACGTCGTTTTTTTTTCATCACAAAAAATGATCGTGTGTACGCGGCATTAGTACTTGGTGGAGAAACCCTTGTTGGCAAGCATAGAGGTAAGACCTTTCTTTCTTGTATTTGGAGACCAGGTTTGCACACATCTCAGTAAGGATTTTGCTCCACTCTTCTTTACAGATTTTCTTTAAATCCTTAAGGTTCCTTGGCTGGCTCTTGGCATCTCAAAGTTTCAGCTTTCTCCATAAATATTCTATAGGATTTAGGTCTGGAGACTGGTTAGGACATTCCATGACCTTAATGTGCTGCTTTTTGAGCCATTCCTTTGTTGCCTTGGTGGTATGTTTTGGGTCATTGTCATGCTGAAAGACCCATCTTCAGTGTTCTGGCTCAGGGAGAAAGGTTCTCATTCAAGATTTTACAATACATGGCCATTGGCCCTCAATGCGGTACAGTCTCTGCCTGTTCCTTCAGCAGAAAAGCATCATGTTTTCACCTCTGTGCTTGACTGTAGGTGTTCTTAGTGTCATAGTCAGCATTTTTCTTCCTCCAAACATGGCGTGTCGAGTTAGTAGCAAAGAGCTCAATTTTGGTCTCGTCTGACCACAATACTTTCTCCCAATCCTTCTCTGAATCATTTACAGAAGATCAGTGGCCATCAACCCTGTCTTTAGGGCCCACTAACAGGCCAGGTTTTATGTATTACCTTGGGGAGATGCAGACTAGAATACTTCAATCACTGAGCAGCAAATGATATCACCTGTGACGTATTTCAGTTAGGCCCCTTTCACATGTCCGCCTCCGTTCGTCCGTTTTTACAAATCCGTTTACGGACTTGTAATGGACTCCTATGGGGTCGCGTCAGTTAGCAGATGATGCATCCGCTAACGTCCGCAAAGATCCGCGTTCGTCTGGATCCGGTTTTTGGGATGGAAGAAAACCCTATTTTTCTTCCGTCCGGCAGAAAGGATCGGATGAAGACGGACAAACGGTCCGTTTTCATCTGATTTCCCATAGGGGAGAGCGGAGGAGAGACAGGGCGGTCCCTGCACAGTGTGCGGGGACCTCCCTGTCCGCCGACAGCTGGACGGGGATCCCCCGCTGAGCCGACGGACACACACGGAGCGGACCGAAAAACGGTCCGCTCCGTGTGAAAGGACCCTTATCTTGCAAACCTGGCCTGTTAGTGGGCCCTGAGGATAGTGTTGATGACCACTGATTTAGATGTTCATTAACATGACTGTACATATGCCTTCTTGAGGAGGGGGGATCGCAATGTTTGGATGAAAAAAAATGCTGACCATAACTCTAAGAACACCATACAGTCAAGCACAAAAGGTGGAAACATTATGCTTTGGGCCGTTTCTCTGCTAAAGTCTTTGCCGCATTGATGGGCCAATGGATGGGGCCATGTATTGTAAACCTTCTTCCCTCAGCCAGAACACTGTAGATGGGTCATGTAGATGGGTCAGTATGACGATGACCCAAAACATACCGCCAAGGCAACAAAAGAGTGACTCAAGAAAAAGCACATTAACCACCCCAATACAGGCCATTTTTCAGCTTTCAGCACTTTCACACTTTGACTGACAATTGCGCGGTCATGCTACACTGTAACCACGTGCATTTGTTCTCATTTTCTTCACACAATAGAGCTTTCTTTTGGTGGTAATTAATCACTAAAAAAAAAAAAAAAAAGAAAACGGCGCACGAGAGCGGTCGTTTTGGGAAGTCGTCATAGGACGTCCACCCAGAACGAGAGCCGCACCGCCCCGCTGTCATTTGACACTGGGTGGCAAGTGGTTAAGGTCATGGAGAGGCCTAGCCAGTCGCCATACCTTAATCCTATAGAAAATATATGGACGGAGCTAAAACTTCAAGTTGCCAACTGACAGCCAAGCAACCTTGAGGAGTTAGAGAAGATCTGTAAAAAAGAGTGGACCAAAATCCCTTCACCAAGTACTAGGTCATGTTTTGCTTGGGGATCAAATACTTATTTTACTCACTGAACTCAATTTATAACGTTTGTAACATGAGTTTTTTTTTCTATCTTTGGTTGATATTCTGGACAAACTTACAAAATCTGCATGGTATCAAATTATTCTCCCCACCGTATACAGATATTTTTTTACACAGGTTAGTCATAGATGAGCTCATAATCAAACAAAAATTATTGGTCATTCATTTTTCGCAACATTAGTGTGCCAGCTGTGACACATGGTTTTCGTGCTGTGATCCAACATGCTGTATTTTGTTTAAGTAGGAACTCTACTTTAACATGTATTGTAAAACAACAATAATAAACAGGGGAACAACTCCAGATGAAGGAGCTTGAGAGGTGGTTTACTGTTTCCAAGCAGACCACATCAACTAGACTTGTGTAAAAGTTTATAGGTCCAATGATGTTCAACAAGTTTTCCCTTAGGGGGTCCATAATAGTAAACTGATGGAAGTCATGAATTCAGGATGAGCAAGTAATAAACAATAGATGGCAGGGAGCAAAGGTTATGGGGGTAAATGGAGGAAGATAGCATGGCAACTCTTCTCCTAACTTCTTATCTCCAGCAGTGTAAGCATAAATCACTCAGGAGTAGAGTTGAGAGGACACCCGCCTCCCCTATAAAAAAAAATTTCAAAGCTCCGGCGCGTCATTCGCTGAGCTGTGCTCTGAATGGATGGATCTTCTCATCGCTGGACCAACCGGCCTTCGCTGGAGAGATCTCCCGGCACTGGATAGAAGACAACGTTGGAGCAGGGTGCAGTATCGATCATCTATTTTCACCGTTGGATTTTTATTTGGTTTAATTAATAAAGTAATTTGTGTTTTTTTCCTGAAAACGACAATTTACACTTCCTTCGTGAAATGGTAGGGGTACAGTGTACCCCATTACCATTTCACACAGGGGGGGCAGGATCTGGGGGTCCCCTTTGTTAAATTCTGATAAGCCCTCTGCCCGCATACCCCCACAACCAGCGGGCAAGGGTTGTGGGGATGAGACCCTTGTCCCCATCAACATAGGGACAAGATGCTTTGGGGGGCACCCCAAAGCACCCTCCCAATGTTGAGGGCATTGGGATAAATTGGAGACTGTGAGCCATGCATTCTCATCGGACATCAGTGTCTAACCTCAAAAATGTGATTCCAGAAGAATGGTCAAACATTCCCAAAACACACTCCTAAACCTTGTGTATAGCCTTCTTTGAAAAGTTGAAGCTGTTATAGCTGCAAAGGGTGGGATATGGAACTTTACGAACTAAGACTGGAATGCCATTAAAGTTCATATGCATGTAAAGATAGATGCCCCAATACTTTTGACAATATATATATATATATATATATATATATATATATATATTTATTACACACACACACACACACACTACTGTGCAGAAGTTTTAGGCAGATATAAAGAAATGTCGTAAAGTAAGAATGCTTTCAAAAATATATATTTAAATATAATTTTTATAAATTGATAAAAATAAACAGTGTGTCAACAATAGAAGCATCTACAATTAAGTCAATATTTTGGTGCAACTATGCAAAAATACAAAAGGAACTTGGACAGCCGCACTCCAAAAAAACGTTCCTTTAATTAAAATGAATCACAAAAATAAACATGCCACAGCAAAACTGGAACAAAAAGCTAATGTTTCGCACTGTAGCTTCAGTGCTTAGTCATAGCTAGTACACATGACAAACAAATGCTAAGAATTTTGGTGCGACTACCCTTTGCCTCCAAACCACCATCAGTTCTTACACGTGCACGCTTTCTAAACTTGCACACAGTCAAGGATTTTGAATGAATTAGGTGTCAGGTGTATCATCAACCAATTATACCAAGCAGATGCTAATAATCATCTATTTCATATATAGGTTGAAAAACCGTAATTAACTGAAACAGAAAAAACTGTGTAGGAAGTTTAAAAGGGTGTGAGGAACAGGCAAACTCTGCTACGAAGGCGAGATTGTGGAAACAGTTTCATATCACAGATTATACACCATGGCAAGACTGAGCACAGTCTTGCCATCTGCAAGGTCTCTCCCAGGCTAAGATTTCAAAGCAGACTAGGGTTTCAAGATGTGCTGCTCAAGCTCTTTTGATGAAGCACAAAGAAACGGGCATTGTTGAGGCCCGTGGAAGCAGTGGTTGGACAAGAAAACAATACAGCAAATTAAAGACTCACTAACTCATGATCATCTTCCCTTGGACATCGGAAGATGTCCATCAGTGTGATCAGCACAGAACTGTTTAAAAACAATGGGACTAATGGTACACTCAACTACTGTGCACTTGTGCAGGAAACACTGGCCAGAAGTGGTTGTCATGGAAGAATGGAGGCAAAAAGCCATACCTCCAACATGGAAACCAGGCTAAGAAACTAAACTATGCACAAAAACATAGGAACTGGTGTGCTGAAAATTGGCAGCAGGTGCTCTGGATTGATGAGTCAAAAATTGAAATATTTGACTGTAGCAGGAGGTAGTTTGATCATGAATGGCTGGAGAGAGGCACGATAATGTGCGTCTGCAGGCAACAGTAAAGCATGGTGTATGTTTCTTGGGGCTGCATTTCTACAAATCGGGTTAAAGGTTTGGTCAGGATCAATGGTGTCCTTCATGCTGAGAAATACAGGCAGGTAATTTGTCCATTGTGCCATACCACCAGGGAGGCGTGTAATTGGCCCCATAAGTATTTTGCAGCAGGACAACAACCACAAACGTACAGCAAATGTCTTTAAGAACTAGACATGTGCACACTGAGATAGTTTGTTTTGGAATTTAGTTTTCGTCCGAATTTTTTTTTTATTTTGTTACTCCCGAAAACGAAATCCGTTTTATTTACTTAGTTTCAAAAATGCATTAGTCCGAAACTCTCAATTAATTGAGGTTGAATCTGTCATTGGAGGTGTATGGTGTCTGTCGAATGTTCTACGAAGATTCGACGGAGCAGCTAAACTGTAACAACGCCGCAATCCTACATTTCCGGTCGAATGTTCTGCCCACAAGCTATAGAAGAAGTCTAATGTTGTATCACACTAATAATAATTATATTTATAAATTATTATTACTAGTCAACCAACATTTGAATTCTTCTATAGCCTATGGGTCGAGCATTTGACCGCAAATTTACGATTGCAGCGTCGTACAGTTTAGCTGCTTGACAAATCTTCTTCCAACTTTCGACAAACACCATAAGCCTTCAATGACAGATTCGCCGTTTGTATGTTTTTTTCGCTGCTTTGTCGAATCTTCGTTGTTCATGCCGAATAAATGGTCTACCCCAACACTGTCTCTATAATGTCAAATCTTTCCTCTCTATGTAGAACAATCTTGGACTAACCGCATTAAGATTAGGCACATTCGACCACAGGTTCGATAGACACAGATTGCTATGGTCAGCGTCTTGTCGAATCTTCGATCTATCTGTGTAGCAACGAAAAGTAAAATAAAGCATTTTTTTATGTCGGATCTTTCGGATTCTGCACATTCGTTTTTGTTTGTTAAAACGATAACAAAAATACCAGAGATTTGAACGAAAACAAATGCTCATGTCTATTAAGAACTATCTTGAGTGTAAAGAAGAACAAGTAGTAATGGAAGTGATGGTTTGAGTCCTGGATCTATGGTTAGTACTCCTAGATGTTTGGAATAAGCTACCTGCGAGTTTCATCAAAAGCTGTGTGCAAGTGTACCCAGAAGAATTGCTGCTGTTTTGAAGGGGGGGGGGGGGGGGGGGTGTGACACTAAATATTGATTAACCTGCACATGTAGATTTTATTCTCAAAATACTATTATTCTAATGTATTTATTCTGTTTAATGCAGATGACTTAAATATTTGGAAATTTATTATAGTACAAACAAGGAAAAAAATGGTTGATCAAATGCTTTCTTAATTTGAATGCATCACAGCCACATGATCTATGATCATTTGCAGGGTCCTTTAGCCAGCCACACATTCTCCCCTGACTAGTATTAGCATCTGCTACGATTGGATGTACAGGTCAAAGTTGCACGCTCCTAGAATATGCAGTATGATTTGGTTGCTAAACTTTTTTTTCTCCCCTTGCTATGACAGGATTAAAGATTTATTTGAAAGGCAAAGCAAAGTCTAAGTGTCACAAAAGAGGAACCCTTGGGGAGAGGATAGCAGGGCCTTGGCACTATTTCTGTGGTAGATTTGGAAGCTGAAAATCCTATTTCGCACTCCTCAGCTCCAGTCAAAGAGCCGATAGTTATCCGCTTGCAGTAATTTGCTGCCGTTTATACAACCCTTTCACTTTCTATCAGCTCTTTACTGACGGCCAGCTTGACATGCTGTTACTCAAGTGAGGAAATTAAAATTTGATGCAATAATCCCAAATAAGAAGGACTCTATTAGGTAATATATACACTTTAGATTAGGTATTCTTAACAGCTACACTGATAGAGGCATGCTGTGAGCCACAGATAAGGGAAGGGAGACACAGCAAATGCAGGAATAAAGAAAGAAAAAAGCTAGATTGAAAAAGGAAAAAAGCTTGGAAAAAAGGAACATTACACATGTAAGAAAACGTAGCTATATGACATAACTGTCATAATAATCAAGACAACAGAATGCTATTTGCAAAGGTGTAAGAGAGAGAGAGAGAGAGCATAACTATCCTCAAATACCCAAGCAGGCACACTGCATGACCCATGACTGTAAATGTAAAAGGGACACAAAATTCAAATGTTTTATTAGCTTAATTGTGTCTCCTGAAGGGCACTGAAAGGCACAGTGTTACGTTTATTTTCTATACAGTTTATTGCACTCAGTGCACGTTCTTGATCAGTACTTTTTTGTATTTAACATTTCACAGACTAGGCCACTCTGGACAAACCCTGCAATATGGGGCGCACTTTAAATTGTGGTACAGTTCTGCATAATCCAGATATTTTCTTTCTTTTTGGAGTCTTATGCAAGCAGTTACCTTCAATGTAAGCACACCATGAAACATACAGTAGGTAACAAGGTAAATTCAATGTTTATTGCCCATGTGAATAAAGTACATAATGGCAAATTAAACATATAGCAATCGGTGACAACAATGATTAATCGTAATTAAATGCAAGTGCAATCTACCAGAAAATATTATTATTGGTAACTAGTGCAATCAAGGATGTAAAGTTATTGGTAATCAATTAAGCGGTAGGGTCAACAAGACCATAGACTAGTTTGATAAGGCTGGACAGGATTGGAACTAGCAGAGCACAACAGGGCAACTAGGTAGCCAGAATGAAGCAGAACTGAGTACGATAACTGAGTAATCAGCTTTCACTTTCTCTGCATGGCTAATCTTTTTCCTATATTGGATATCTGCGTTAGCCACAGGTTAATTAAGAATTAAATTTGCAAGGTACCATTTGTATTTTTTTTATATTTTTTTATATTTATTTGTTTGTTTTTTGTCATCCCTTTTCACACCTGTTTATAGGTATCTGGCCTTTTTTTTCTAATTCTCTCATAAAATGAATGTTAGTATTTTATTTATAAATTGATGTTTTTGTTTTTATATATATGGTGAGTTCCGTTTCTTGCTTCTGCAATTATTGTATTCTGAATTTTGTCCTGAAGAAGCCCAACGACGAAACGTGTTGATGCATTCGGGTTCTCATGATATATAATGCATTCATATGTATGATTTTTAATTTTTCTATTGTCCTTTTATCTAATTTCATGTATGTGTTTCTCTTTTTTCAAAGAACAGGTTTTATACCCCTTGTTTCCCCCTGGTTTCCCAGCTGGTTTTTGTTGGTTTGATATAAGGCGCGATTCACACCTATGCATTTTTTGTGCTTTTTGCATTTTACAGATTTGCACTACAGTCCATTTACCATGGTTTCCTATGGAACACGTTCTGTAGTGCAAATCTGTAAAATGCAAAAAGCACTAAAATGCATAGGTATGAATCCAGCCTAATAGAGAATAATGGAAACCCTGTGTCTTTGTCTTCTGTGTTCCAATTGGGGACGTTTTCACGTTCTGTCAGTTCCTGACCTACCAAAGCATTCAATTCAAGGAAACCTATTTAAAGGACATCCCCTCATACTATACTCACTAGAATGAGCGTCCTCTTTAAAAGATTTTGTGTTCAGGTGACAACAATTTTGGATTCCCCATTGCTTTCTTTCCGAATCACCCAAACAGAGATAAATCTACACAGCAGGGACTTTGACAGCAATAAAACATCTGGCAGTGTTTCCAATCTTTCCTTACTATATCCTACATACACTTTAGATACACAAGTGATGGAGGTACATAAACTGTAGTGAAACACATGCAATTAGCTACTGAAATTACATGCTGTCAAAA